>VXBX01006296.1:183372-199417 GCA_013400415.1 Scytalopus superciliaris
TGACTGTCCCATCACTGGAAGTGTCCAAAGCCAGGTTGGACAGGGCTTGGAGCAACCTGGGCTAATGGAAGGTGTCCCTGCCCAAGGCAGGGGATGGAATGAGATGGTGCTTTAGGTCTCTTCCAGCTCAAACCATTCTGGGATTCACTGTGCAGAGGCTGATGGGGGGGAGAGGCTGCAGGGAAGGGAAACCAAGAGGAGGCCCCACCTGAGTGGGAGGTCAGGTTTGGATGACCCTCCAGTGAGAGGGGGGGACGTGGTGCTGTGGGAGGCATGGAGGGAACAGGAGGAGAAGCCAAGAGGCTTTGGAGGTCTGAGCACAAACAGGAGCCTGACAGAGAATAGAGAGCAGGAGCAGAGCCTGGGAAACAATGCAAGGGGAGACTGAAGGTTCTGGGAGACAAACAGCAGAGCAAGAGACGGTGGGAGGGCAAGAAAGAGAGAGACTGAGCTGGAACAGAAACCGAGAGACTGGGAAGGCTGAGGGAGAGATTAGTCTGTGCAAAGATGCAGAAGGAGGAATAACGGAGATTGAACAGAGTGGGAGGCTGAGGAAGTGCTGAGGCTGAGGGAGGATGGAGGCCAAGGTGACTTCTGGGGCTGGAAGACTTGTGGAGGTCTAGAGAAGCTGGGATGCTAATGACGACACTGGATTTGGGGCCAAGGTGTTGGAGACTGTGGGAGCTGGGGCTGGAAACCACAGCTCTGGACAGCACAGGAACTGAGGGCATGGGACCAGAGGCCATTGGAGCAGATTCCACAGGAGGGAGCTAAGGCTGTGGAAGACGGTGCTGTGGAATTGGAGGCCCTGGTGGAGGGGAAGGTGGTAATGTGAGAGGGGAGGCCAAGAGGGTCTTCACATTGAGAGAGTGGGAGATAGAGGAGGTGGGTGCTGGGAGAGTGTAGGAGGTGACCCAGAGTGTGAGGCTCACCCTCCCAAGTGGTATCTTTTTTAATGAGAAGAAAGCATTTACATTTAAAAAAATATATAATATATAAGGGACAGAGTCTGTTTATAACTCTGCTCATGTTTACTCCAGCTGTCTACTTTTCCAGCACCAACCTGTGCATATATTGACTCATTTATTCTTTCAAACTTGAAGTTCTAGTTCAAGATAGAGTAAGGGATGAGCTCCTACCAGGAGCGATTCCTCACCAAGTGAAAAAATTCCTACACTCTCCTTTAGTGCAGATGAGTACTTCAATTTTCTTGTTGAAATCCCTATTTTTCCATGGTAGCTTTCAAAGCCAGGTCAGATGAAAGTATTCCCTTGAAGGAGCTCTGTCTCCAGCTGGTTCCTCACTTTTACCAGCTATTTGGAGTAACCCAGAGCAGATGTACATAAATCCAGTGTTTTAGAAAGTTCTCAGCCATGGATGAGCTTTCACATTTAAACCCAGTTCCACTGAGGGTTTTGGTGTCTGTCCCAGATCCCCATGAGCATCATGTCCTGTCATGAGTCAAAGCCTCACCACCTCCAGTGACCTGTTCTCCCCTCCCAAGCAGTGCTGTAAGCTGGCAGTGGAGCTTTCCACATTGGATCCTTGTAACTTCAACCAGTAACTCCTTGGATCTAAGTCCATGTTTGAGATATTTGCAGCTTTGCTGTAAATTGTTCTGGTACACAGTGGAGATTCCAAGCAGGGAAAGGTGAGCTCTCCATGGGGACTGGTGGGCACCACCGTCTGATCCTTTGCAGAGATGTCACTGTTGGTGGAACCAGGATGAAAAGCCCCCGTGAGATGTCAATCCCAATGGCTGGGATGCATGGAGGAGTCTGCAGAGGGCAAGGTGGAGGATGAAGTTGGATGCAGCTGAAGGAGAAGTGACTTCTGTCACTGGGAGTGCACAAGAATAATGAGAATTTAACTTCCTGAATGGGATCAAATAGCCCTGTGCAACCTCCAGCCTGATTTTATCCTGGGCTGGGTTGCCCAGTCCAGGTAGAAGCTGTTCCAGTCACTGGCAGTGGAGGGTGAAGCAGCTGTGTTTTGGGGGCAGAGGGGGCATCCCTCTATTCTGATCCTGTGCAGGACCATCCACTGTGGTCACACCATAGGTGTCTTCTCTTGGGAAGGAGAACAAATGATTTTGAAGTGGCCGTCGTCAGGGCTGGGAATGGCCCCAGCACTTCCCGTGCTGCAGATCCCGGTGTAGGAGGGAGCAGCTCTTTCCCCAGGGTGGCACAAGGTGCTGTGGCACGATTTGGTCTCTTGTACAGCGGAGCCGTGTCCAGGGAAGCAGAAGCCACAGGTTTCCACTGGCTCTGGGACTCTGCTGCCAGTGAATCCATCACCGACACTGCCCGCTTCCACCAGCCGGTCTGCAAGTAAACTGGGTTAGCTGGGGGGGTTTAGGAGCAGCTTCTACCTCAGGAATGCTCTGAAGTGCTGCACTAAGACCCACAAAGAGCTGGTCCTGGAATTGGAGAGGACCTGCAGCTCCCAGTGCTGTGTGCTGCCTGTAGGACATCACCTGCCTGCTCCTACCTGGTCCTGCTGCCCACGGAGGTGAGACCTGACGGGAGGGAATAGGGAGGCCCCCTGGAACAGGAAGCTTATTTTTCCTCATTAATGCAAGGACTTTGTGAATCCCCTTTAGCTCTAGAGCTAAAACTGGGTCTTCCTGGGACAGGTGGGGTTTTTTTTGGAAGAAGGGTTGGCTTTTTGGCCCTTGGCCTCTGGATGGAGACTGGAGAGGTGCTGGCTGACAGTGCAGCTCCAGCCCCCGTGTGGCAGCAGAAAGCTGTGCCTGGGACTCTGAGGGAGTGACCGAGAAGGGCGTTACAGGAGAGAATTGGGGCACAGGGGTCCAGTCCTGCTGCTCTCCAGGCTCAGCCTGAACTGTGCTGCCCATCACTGGCTTTACTTCATCCCCCTCTCCCTGACAGGACCTGGCTCTGTTCTCTGCCCCTCCAGCAGCGCCTGGGAGCCTGAGCCTGCCCACCACAGGCTGCCCACCCTGTCCCAGTGCCCCCAGCACAGCCGGCACCCACCTTTGGCAGAATCCTCCCTGCGGTGGCAGGTGCCGGGGCTGGCCTGGCAGGAGCCCACCTGTCCCTTCCTGCGCAGGTGAGTCCAGCCCAGGAGCAGCGAGCAGATGAGGGCGCAGAGGCAGAGCCCCAGCAGCAGATACACCACGAGCCACGGCTCCTGCTCCGCACACACCTTGTGGTCCAGCGCGGCCGCGGGGGTGGCTGCGGGTCAGGCAGAGATGGGTGAGCTCACACACCCCTCGGGACGTGCCTCCCTCACTGACTTTTTGGCAGGGAAAGTGCCGATAGTGCCTGCGTTCTCCACTGGGAAAGAATTGGAGAACAGCTCTGTAGCCCCTCTGTCTGCTGGCGTTTCTCTCCCAGGGTGAGATTAGATAGATAGATAGATAGATAGATAGATAGATAGATAGATAAGATCCCTTCCCACAGCCCACTCACACCCTTCCCGCATCTCCAGGGATCGTTTCACTGCCTCAGCCTGACTGTGGGGACTTGTAGATCTTGGGGATCTGCCTGTCCCCTCTCTCCCCACTCCCTGAGGGCTGGGGGGTAGCTCAGGCAGGTGGGATCTGCAGCTGCCAATCCTGCCCTGGCTGGTGAAGCTGCCGAGCCTGTAAAACAGCGGCACACAGCAGGGGAAAGCGCTGTAGGGGGGAGAAAATGAGGAAGGGATGCCCTGGCTGCTTTCCCTCAGTCCCAGTAAAACGGCAGCACCCAAAAGTGCAGCCCCACAGGGCAAAGAGCAGGGCGGGGTTTGCTGCCCCTTCCCCAGCTTCAGTCCTGTCACCCTGCCCCTCTCCCAGCCCAGCCCGGGGTGCTGTGCCCATCCCACTCACGGTCGCAGGACGGGGCACATTCCTTCGGGTGCTGCCCACAGACGGTGCTGCACTTGATGCAGCTTTTCACGAGCTCGTCGTAGTAGAATCCAGGTGTCTTGTTGCAGTCCATGGACTCTGCGGGAGAGGAGGGAGATGACCACGGTGCCCTCAGCACATCTTCCCACCACCCCTGGGCACCCGGATTCATGAGAGGACCACCCAAGCTCGTGGTTCTGATGGGTGCCCACTGCCATAAGCATTGACAACCTCTCCAGGGCTGGCAGGGTGACAGATCCAAGGGATTTGGGGTGGTGTTTGGATGGATGGATGGATGGGGAATGCTGGGGAAAGGCATCTGCTGGCAGCTGCACAGGGAGGGGATGGTTGCAGCCAGCTGTACCTACCTGCAGCTGGGAGCTCCTGGCTGCTGCTCTGAGAGCTGCTGCTGCCCTGGGGCTTTTGGGGACACACCAAAACCTACCTGAGCACTGGCTCAGAATGCCAGGGATGGCAGGATGACGTGACTTGTGGCTGTGTGAGCAGGGCTGTGTCCCCTGAGCCGCAGGACAGGGTGGAGCCATCCCAGACTGGCTCACTGGGGAGGGAAGGGGCCCTGCACAGGTTGTGGGTGCAAAGTACATCTGTCCCTTTTCCTCCTCCCCACCTGTTATCATGACACCTCAGTGCCTGTCCCAGCTCATGGCCCATGATACAGCCTCACAGGGTTTATCATTACCCACATGGACTGAACCTGATGGGTCTCCAGGCCCTGCCTGTGGAGGGTGGGGTGGCACCACAGGGGGACATGAGTGTTGATGTGACCCCAGAAAGCAGCTCCTCCATCCTGCTCTGTGCTGAGCCATTGCCAGCCCCAGCCCATTGCTGAGAAGCTGTCACATTTTTGTGACATTTTGGCTCATTTTTTGAGCCAAAAAGCCATGCATTTTTGGCTCGAAGCTCAGAGTCTGCCCTGGGGTTCACTGTGGGGTCTGATCCCCCCTCCCAGCTTTGCCCCATCCCTGCTCCATGGGAGAACAGCCTCATGGTGCCCATGACCAGCTGGCACTCACCACACACGGCATCGCACCTCCTGATCGTGGACCGGCCGCACACGAGGCTGCAGGGGATGCACTGGGAAAGGAGGGTGTCCCAGTACTCCTGGTCGGTGCAGTTGTTCATGGCATCCTGCCCCAGGCGCGTCCCATCCATGGCTGTGGAACGAGAGGCACAGGTAGGTACAGGTTGGTCACCCCTGGGCTGCTGTGCAGCCACCTTGTCCCCTCCCAGGACCTTGTCCCCTTCCCCTGGCTGTGCCTTCTGTTGTCCTAAATTTTGGGCAATAGTGAAATGTATTCTTCAAACTATGCCCCTGTGTGACTGTGTCCTGTGCCAGTCCCAGGGGACACCCTGGCTTAGAGGTGGCCCTGTGCTGCACCCCGAGGGTCTAGGGGTCCTTCCACCTGGGTGTGAGATAATGAGCAGTGAGGACCATTCCTGTCTTTACAGGCTTTTCTGAAAATACCACAGACATGACCTGAGTGACTGCTGGTGATGTCTTCTGAATCATTTTAGTTCTGGAAACTTCCGAATTCCTCTATGGCTCCGAGGTGGTTTGTGTGTCGTTTCTGACACCTCTCTTGGGTGTTACAGCATCACAGTGAAAACCCATCTCATGGTAAAACTCCCCGAAGCAGCAGAAGGAGGGACATCTCCCCAGGAGAGCTTTAGGCACCAGTTTAACCAGTGCCCCCTGGGATGTCCGGATGGGGATGTGCTCCTGTCCCTGTGATGTGCTCTTTGCTCGGGTGTGATGCCAAAGGCACAGGAGCAACGGCACCCAAAAACCTTGTCAGAAACTTACACTGTGAGGAATCAGCTGGCTGATGATTAACTCTGTGCTGCCTCACGCCCCATGAGGGGTCCGTGGAGCTGCTGCAGGATGCTCTGCCCCATTGTGGGGGCAGCCCCGGTGCAAAGGTGCTGTTCACTGACCCAGAGGGCTCGGGGGACCCACATCCCTCCCCGGGGCCGTGCCGGGAGCCGCAGCTGTTTCCTGCACGGGGGTGGGTGATGATGGTGCTGACGGGGCCCCAAAGGTTTTAAAGGTTTGGCCTCCACGTGCTCAAAGGCTGCACTGCTGCCTTTGCAAAGCCAAGCTCTGGGTTTTACCCGGAAAAGCCCCTGTGCTCTGCCAGGGTATCTCCTCTCTCTCTCACTCAAATTTGGCAGCGTGCAGAGGTTGGGCACTTTGCACATCTGTCTGTCTTGCCATTTCCCCCTGCAGAGGGGCTGTGGATGGGTGTCCTCTGCTGCCGGTGGTTCCCTCCTGGAGCAGCACACATAAAGCCCTCCCATTCCCAGGGATAAATCCGCTCTGCACAGGGAATGCTGGGCTTATCTTCCCAGTTATTCAATTAACATTGTTATAAAATTAAATAATGACTTTTAGTCGAGCTGACTGGAGATATCCCCAGGGCAGAGTGAGGCTCAGGCTGGCACTTTCCTCCCGTGCTCTCTGAAGATATTTTGAACCCAGAGAGAAAAATGAGAAGACCCCTGGGGGTGGCAGGAAGCCCTTGAGGGTTACAGGAAGCCCTGGGGATGTTGGGAGTCCTTGGGATGGCAGTGAGCCTTGGGGATTTAGGCTGAAGGAGGGTATGGCAGTGAGTCCTGGGGATGGCAGTGAGCTCAGCCATACTTGACCCTCAGTGGGGTTTCCCAAGGGATAATTGAATGGGAAACAGAGATTTGGGGCTGTGTCAAAGGTGGGGGGATGCAGACCATGAAGCTCCTTCCCAGCTGCTGCAAGGGCAGGTCTAAGGAGATGTTTGGCCCCATCCAGGGCAAATCCTGATGGCTGAACTCCCTTCCCTCCCTGGAGAGCCCCAAGATGCACAGGATGCTCCCAGCACGGTGCAGACACAGGTTTTCCAGCAGAGCCAGGTGTGTCTCCCCTCTGTCTTTCCACCCACTAGAGACCAGCACTCTGAATTCCCCCATGGACCCCACATCCCAAGCATTTGTCAACCATAGGACAAGGGGGAATGGCTTTAGGCTGAAGGAGGGTAGATTTAGATTAGTTAATAGAAAGAAATTCTCCCCTGTGAGGGTGGGCAGACCCTGGCACAGGTTGCCCAGAGAAGCTGTAGCTGCCCCATCCCTGGAACTGTCCAAGGCCAGCTTGGACAGGTGGGTGGAACGAGATCAGGTTTGACATCCATTCCAACCCAAACCATTCTGTGATTCCACCTCCAGCTCCACAGCACTGACCACTTTGAGCAGAGTGGGAGCCCTTTATGGTGGGTCTGCTCCTCTAGCAAGAGCCTCCACTCCCTGCTGGCACTCTGGGAATATGACCAAGCCCCAAATCCCAGCACAGACAAGCCCCTCACCCCCATCCCCCCATGCAGACCCTCCATGGGGTAACTCACATTTGACTCTCCTGCTGTGTCTAATCCCCCTCGGCTCCTGCCATGGCACCACGAGCTCCAGCCCCGAGCATGGCTCAGGGGGTTTATTATTAGAGACCAATTTGATTAATGCCTGGGCTGTGCATTTCCTGGGGTTTCCCCTTATCCCTGCTATGCAAATGATCTGCACATGCAGCACATTGCATTGGGCTGCTGGCACTGCGGGGGCCAGGGTGGGAGGGACACTGCGGGCTGATGTGTCACTGGGAGCAGGGACAGGTGTCCTGGGCCAGGTGGCCACATTTCAGAGGGGCTTGGAGGGGTAGGGGCTCTGTGGCACCTGCTCTTGGACCACCTGGCTGCAACAGAATCTCAGAATTACTAAGCTTGGAGAAGACCACTAAGATCGAGTCCGACCTTGACCCAGCACTGGCATGGTCACCACTGACCATGTCCCCAAGTGCCACATCTACATGTCTTTCAGATCCCTCCAGGGATGGTGATCCTGCCCTGGGTAGCCTGTGCCAGTGGGATGTTTTCTTCCACAGAGAAGGACGTTTTGCCCCATGGAGGAGGCAGCCAGGACCAAGCACCACTTGGGGCACCCATCCTTTCCCTGTCTGCAGGGTGGTCAGCCCACACCACTGGTTTGTCTCCTGCTCATGACTGATAAAGCACCTTGCTGGCCCCAGTAAGTTGCTTTGAACACTGCTTTTCTCTGGTGCATCCATGTGTGGGAGGCAGGAGAGCTGTGCTGTGTCCTGCATGGGTAGCTGAGGTCCTGACTGGGCTCAGGGCACAAAGCATTAACAACATAGTTTGGTTTCACAGAGGAAAAGAACTGCTTCTGTGCTGCTGTAAGCCTCCAGAGGTTTCTCCCTCTTTCCTGCAGAGGTGCTGGGCAGGGCTGTGGTGTGGGGAAGGGACACAGGGCACTGGGAGCACAGCAGAACTGACTCAGCTCAGTCCAGTGGGACCTTTCTGCAGAAACTGCTGAAGGAGGAAGGAAACATTTACTATAAATGACAGTGGAGCAGCATGAAGGATTTTTCTGTTCAGTTCAAAAACTCCCACTTCGTGCTTGCCATGGTGAGCTGCAACGGAGAGGCCAAAGGATGTTTTGCCACTGTGTCCATTGCAGGGACATCAGAGGCTGAACTTGCTTACAGGGAGCAAAGCCCAAAGCAGAGGAGCCCAGCAGCTCATGGCTGGATGTGGCCCATCACGTCCAGGATCCTGTGGGAGGGAGGGAAGCAGCACCAAAACCATCCCATGGACCGCAGGGCTTGGAGCAAGGACCAGGAGAGGAGGCACCATGGCCACAGGGACTCTGTGACTCCAGCCAGGTGTGTGGCTGTGCATCTGGTGAAAGGGATGGGATTGCTCTGGGTTTGAGCATCCCACTGGGAAGACATGTGGAGTGTCCTGGGAAGGAGCAGAAGGCAGAGGCCCTGGGAGGGGGGTTGTGTGGTGTGAGAGCTTGAGGGAAAAATGTACCTTTGCAGGCAGCTGGTGACCATCCATGGGCAGAGTCATCCTGCTTGTGCTGTGTCCAGGGAGAGCCCGTGGCCCATTTCCATGCAGAGTTAAAGCTGATGCAAAGTAAATTGTGATTTTGGCATTGCCTGAGCTGGTTGAGTGTGTCAGAGTGAGGCCCCTGAGCAATGGCCCCAGAGCAATGGCCCTGCAGTGGTGGCCCCAGCACTGCAGCTCTTGGGGTTTCGCAGAAGAAACTCACATCTGTAAATAGCAGCCAGAGACTTGCAGTTTCCACCCTGGTGAGCCCTGAAGAGGGAAGTGAGAAGCACTTGGGGGTGGTTTGTCCCTCCTCGCTGAGCAGGGATCAGACAGTGTGGTTTCAGCTGTAAAATTCTTGGTGTGTGCTGGACTGGAGCCCCGCCTGCTCAGCCGTGTGCCCAGGGTCTGACCCTCTGTGCCCCAAGCAGCACCACCCCTCCCACAGCCCCTGAGGATGCTGTGTGGCTTCAAACACCTCCAGCTCCCTCTGAGCTGGCATCTCACAGCCAGGGTGGTGGCTGCTGCCCTGCCCTGCCCTGCTTGGGTTTGTCCCTGTGCTCTGGGACATCAGGCGATGATCAGCAGCCACCAGCCCCCTGTTCTGGGTCCCTGAGTTAAACCTTTCCTTTGCTGCGTTCACTGCTTCCCCAGAGCATCAATCAGCAGCTCCCCATGCATCTTCCCAGTGCAACCCATCCCTGTGCATTCGTCTGCATGGCTTTGCATCCCACAGCATTTCCTCTGCATAGCCCCACATTGCTTTGCATCCTTCAGTGCCCATCTGCTCATGGCTCCAGAGATGCCACATTCCATTTGGAACGATAGAACCCACTTTGTCCCAAAACTAAAATGTATTTTTCTTCTGGACTCTTGTCCCAGTGGCATTGCTGCAAGGAGGGCTGCAGGCAGACAGGGTGCATAATGTTTGGCTCTGAAAATTTTGGTGGGTGTTTTGCCTTCCCTTTGACCAGCCTTGACAGGATATTTTCCCCCCAGCCCATCTTTTGCAGTCCCTGCACCTTGGCCAAGACATTTGCTGGCACACAAAATCCCTTTGGGACCTGAAGAGAGGGACCATGGGGGGAGGAAGGGGAACAGGAGCCCTTTAGGGTCGAAACCACCAACTGCAGGGCTGGGCTGGGTGCAGATGGCTCTGTGTAGCTGCTGAGGACTCATTTCTGTCACCCTAATTCCCTGTGGGAGCACTGGGGTCAGGATGTGCCTGCCACCTTTGCACTGCCTGGCCATCCAACCCTGCCCTGCCACTGATGCCTCGTGGCAAACCACAGCGCTGCTACGTGACCAAACCCACGGGGCTGCTGGTGCACAACAGCCACCAATGCTGCCTGTGCCCCACTGGATCCGTGAGGATGTGCCGGGTGTTCTGAGCAGGATCTGCACCCACACATAGTTTCAGAGCCCTGGCCATGCTGTCTGTGGCCATCCCACTGGTGAAGAACCACCACAGTGTGCTTGTGACCCTGGCTGCCTGCCCTGCCTGCAATGCCGCAGCCCGGAGCTGATGGCAGCGATGGCACCACCTGGGTGGATGGAGAGCCTTGGGATGCAGCTCCAGCTCCCCACTTCTGCCCCCAGGGGTGCCCATCCTGCACCCGGGTGCGATGCTGGGCCCGGCTGTGTGGGTCTGTCCCCAGGAGATGGCACCCTTGGCCAGCGCAGCCCAGCTCCCGCTGGTGCTGGGGCTCTGGCTGCCCTTGCAGCCCAAAAATCCTCCAACCGGCCACTCCAGCCCTGCCTTCACCAGCCAGACCAGGGGCCAAGGGGGATCACAGCACGATGGACTGATTTGGATTGGAAGGGACTTTCAAGCTTAACTCGTTCCAGCCTCTTGCACTGGGTGGCTGTTTGGGAAGAGGGTCCCACTGGCCAGCCTGGCTTTCTCCTGGAGATGGAAAAGGGTCCCTGGGAACCACTCATATTCCCAGGGCAGGCTCTGAAAAGTTGATCTCTCCAAGCCCTGGCTTTGAACAATTCCATGTGGCTTCATGTGGGAATGCTGCCCCACAGCCCCAGGCTGCCCAATCCCCAGCACCTCCATTTGCACCATCCCCCAGTGACTGGGGGGCTTCAGGTCCCCCCAAACATCCCATGCTGCTCCATTCCTCCCTTCACCCCTCATCCCACCACCATCCCACAGGGCTGCAGTGGGGCATCATTCCAGGGGGGCCCAGCACCCACCAGTGCCTGGGCACTGTGGCAGCCCCCATGCTGAGGGTCTGCCCCTCACAGCAGCTGTGCTGGGGGCCGAGGGTGGGCTCTGGGGTGCCCCAGGCTCCAGAGGTGCCCCTGCTCATCATCACTGTGATGCTGTGAGAGCCTCCTTGCAAAAACCTGGCACAGAGCAGGAAAGGGAAGCCTTACCAAAAACCAGGCTGTGCTCTGGGCTTGCTCCCCAAACCCAGGAGCCAGCTGGAGAGCAAGGACAGACGGACAGGAAAAGGCCTGGCTTGGCCAAGGGCTGGCACAGAAAAGAGGATAAAACCCTATAAATGCATAGGGGGCAGGGAGAGGAGGGTTCAGTGCCAGGGCTGTGTGCTGAGGTGTAAAGCGTGGGTGGTGGATAAGGAAGATGAGTCAAAGAACAATCTTTAGTCAGAGCAGCTGATCGGATTACATGGAGTTTTAACCTGGTGGGAACAACTCCCTGTCCCCATCTCTGACACTGCTGGGTTCTCTCAGGAGAGGCATTCCTGGCAGGACCCTCATGGGAAGGGACTTGCAGCCTGCCCAGGAGCTCTGCTGTTAATTTTTAACACTAAAAACCCTGGGGAAATTCCAGAGGGCTGGAGGGCGGCCAGTGGGAGTCTAATATTTAAAAGGGATAAAAGGGCTGACCCTGGGAATTACAGACCAGGTAAGGCTGATCGCAGTCCCTGCACAAATTATGGGCTGCGTAATTGGGGATACTGTCAGCCAAAAATTAGAAGCTAAAAATATAATTAAGGTCGTTAGCTTGGTTTCATGGATGGCAGCTCCTGTCAAGTGAGTCGGCTTTGGTTTTTGGCATGACTCTGGGCTGGCTGATAAAGCTAATTGTGCTGCTGCATTATAATGGGTTTCTCCAAAGTATTTAATTTAGGGCCATGTGACATTTTCATTTGTAAAACTTGCATTATATGGAGCCAGCAGAGCAGACATCCGACGGCTGTGCTGGCAGCTCCGGGGCGGTGGCTGGGAGGACCCGAGTTTGCATGGGATGATGTTTTTAGCAGGGATGCTGAGGTGAGAGGGGATCACAGGGGGGTCCCCTCTGCCCAACCCGACAGGCAGGGCCCAGCCAAAAGCTGGGGAGACACACGTGGGAACAAAAGACATGGATCTTCCCTGCTAAAGCACAGTGAGGTCTGATGGCAGCAGCAGCCACAGGACTCAGTCATTGATAACCCATGTGTGTGTGTAATTAATCAAATTTAGGAGAAGGGTTTGAACTCATAGTCATTTGGCATCGCTGGAGAAGAGGAAAGCTTTGCTTAGTGGGACAGGATTTACTGTGGCTTCTGGGACAAGCTCAAGACTCTGTGTGTGTGTGTGTGTGTGTGTGTGTGTGTGTGTGTGTGTGTGTGTGTGCAAAACCTGCTCTGGACCATCCTTGTGCTCTTTTCCAGCTCCATGGAAGCTGCATCCTCCTCTATGAGATGCATCAGCTGCAGCTGAGTGCTGTGGATTCCCTCCGGTGGATAATTTGGGTCCTTTTATTTTTCCCAATGGGAAAAATGAGACTGGATGGGACTTCGAGCAACCTGGTCTAGTGGAAGGTTTTCCTGCCCATGGCAGAGGGATTGGAACAAGATGATCTTTAAGGTCTTTTCCAACCTAAACCACGCTGTGATTCTATGAAAATTGGGCACAGGCAGGGCAGGGAACAAAGACAGTTCCCAGGGAAGTTCCCAGGAGATTTCCTCTTCATCCATGAGGGTGTTTTTCACCCCATACAGATTCCTAATCTGTGGGTTTCACCCCTATGTGTGGCTTGAGGACCATTCAAGCCTCCCTTGATCAGTGGTTGGTTCCCCTGCCAGATGTTCCCCAGGCCGGATTGTGCAGGGGCTCTGGACCCCCACACAGCCAGGAGCTGCATCCAGCATCCCACAGCGTGGAGCAGGGCAGGAGGAGGGGAGCCCTCAGAGGTGCCGCTCGGTCCCAGCCTGGATCCAGAGGGGATCCCAGGGCTTGCCAGCTTTAAACCATGACTCCTGCCCTCTCCCCTGGGCATCCATCCGTCTGGCTCCACTGTAATGATGCCGAGGTGGCGGCACAGAGGGATTAAATGACTTGCCCAAGGTCTTGTGGGGAGTGATGGACACCCAGAAGGAGCAGGAGCACCTGGCTGTCCTGCTCCTGCCCCAGCAGCGCCTGGCCCTGCGGAAAAATGTGCTGCATCACAGCTTTGCCGGCAAAACACGGCACAGCCACAGGTACCACATCCCCATCCCCATGACATCCTCGTGAGCAGAGGCAGTGGATGGTCCTGGAGGGATCTCCACACCACGACAGGGAGCTGGTGCTGCTCTCATCTCACTGGTGGGGTTTGGTGGTACTGAACCCTTCCCTGGACCTGGAGGGTTTTGCTGATGCCCTTCCCGGGTTGGGGCCGACACAGCAGTTAGTTAGGTGACTAACACCTCCTGGTTTTCAGCTTGTTTACCTGGCGCTGGGGCTTTGGTTTGGATGGCTGACTCACCACGGCGCCTTCCCCCTCTGCCACTGCAGGTCCCTGACAAATACTTTCCATTTTCCCATTATTTTAATTGCCCTCGTTGGAGAGAACTGCTCCGCGCTGGCTCTGGGCTGCACAGACCTGTTACATGCGGCAGCCCCAACCTGTGGGGGCACCAACGGGGGGGATGATGGGGTGGGACAGCCACCACCATGGCACACATGGGGTTCCTCGGTGCCATGGCCATGCCAGGATCTGGGGCATGGAGGGAATGCCATCAGCAGTGAGTTTCCAGCAGCCACCGACCGTGGCACGCGGGCGGCCGGCGGTGCACGGCTGAATGCAGCCCGACAGGTTTGCGGAGAAGCCTGTCCCGTTCAGCTGGATTTTTGGAGAGGCTGGAGCCAGCCCCGGCACCAGCCGCTTCCCGCGAGGTGCCGCCGGCTCCAGCAGGGCCATGCGTGGTGCCAGGTCGTGGCCTGGGGAGGGGAGACGCCAGCCCTGCTCCCTGCTCCATGCCCTGTGCCATCGCCGTGCCCATTTTTGAGGACACTGTGCCCCATGGCACTACGGAAAGAGCAGCCTCTTCGATCCTGGAGGGACACTCCGCTCTGTGGGGTCCATGCCCCGAGGAGGTGGGCACCCTGAGGATAGCACACAGAGGTGTCCATGGAGCTGCAGAGGGGCTTTTTGATGGAAAAAGGGCTGCTGGGCATCTGTAGGAACTGTGGGATGGAGAGCATGCCAGGTCTTCAGCAAGGGATGTGGCAGGGATCACTGGGGATGGAAAGAGTGATGTGGCAGGGATCACTGTGGCCCCAACACTGGGGATGGAAAGAGGGAGAAAGTAAAGGGGGATCAAGGAAGGACAAGAGTTGGTTGGGAAAATCATCCACCCTTCTCCAAAGGGCAGGATTTCTGCAGTCATGTGCCAGATGAACCTTAGACCCACAGCAAGAGCAACAGGGTCTGTAAATCCCAGAGGGGAATGTTCTCCTTCTCTGAGGAAGGGTTGTGCCACTTTTATAACCTTAGGATCAAGGAAAAGGTGAGAAAATCCACCCAAATTGGTGATGTGTGTGGGGCTGGTGGTCACCTTCAGCCTGGGAGCATCGTGTGGGCTCGGGGCTGGGTGAGGATGCACTGGGATCACTGGTGTGGGAGTGGAGTCAGCCCCACAGTCCTGCTGTCCCATCCCAAGCCGAGGCACACGGTGTGTGCTGCAAGTGGCCGTGGCAGGAGGAGAGAGGTGATTAAAGCTGCCTTTGATGGAGCAGAAGTTAATAAAGAAGCAGGCAATTGTGCTGGGCTCTATTTACTGTGGATGACAGCATGGAGCCGGTGTGGCGAGGCTGCTGAGGACAGGTCCCACATCAAACGGCAGGGCAGCGAGGGCACCGCGCCACAGTCTCTTCTCCAACGGGTTTTTCCTGGTCCCAAAAATCCAGGAAGGTACACGTGGCTGTTCCTTATAGCAGAGCCCTGTCCCGTGCCAGCGGGGAACATTGGGGTGAGCAGGAGACACCGTGTGCCACAGTGGCACCTGGGTGTGGCAGGACTTGCCAGTGTTTTGGAGGTGCCACTTGGCACCTTTGCCCTGCCCCCCTGCCCAAGGGTCAGCACTGTCACCTCTCTCCTGCCCCCGGTGTTGCCCCTCAGTGCTGAGCTCCCTGCCCTCTCTGCAGGACTGGGGCTCCCCAGGGCCAGGGCTGGGAGGCCAAACCCCTGGCCCCACACCGGGTCCTTATCACCTGGTCAGGTGTGTTTACCTGCCGGTCTCCACCGGATGGAAACTCACTGGACAAACAGGAGCTCCCGGCTGGCCCCGGGGTGGTGGCACAGCGGGGACGTGGCCGGGGTGGGACGCGCACCCCTGTCCCTGCTTTGTCCCCAGCTGGTCCCCAGTGCCCCAGAGATGCTGAAGGAATGCAAGGCCATATTGCCCCCATCCCGTTTGTGTGTCCAAGGGATGATGACCCTCCCTGTGCCCACCCGTGCCAGGGCTGGGCTAGTCACGGTCACAGGGTCATGATCAATGGTTTGTCACCCCCGAGTGGTGCCACTGTGTGTCCCACTGCTGTATGGGGGGCAGCAGGAAACTCCTCCTACGGGGGCCTCGCTCAGCTGGGCCAAGTCCAGCAAAGCCTTGCTGAGCTGAGCTGGACTAGGCCAATCCGTGCTGCGTCGTGCCGAGCCAAGCTGTGTCATGCTAAGCTGAGCTGAGCTGATCAAGCTGAGCTGAGTTGAGCTGTACTAGGCTGAGCTGAGCTGAGCCAAACCATGCTGAAGGGAGCTAAGCTGGGCTGAGCAGAGCCAAGTCAAGCCAAGCCGAGCTGTGTCAGTCTGAGCTGAGCTGAGCTGATCTGTGCCAGGCTGAGCCAAGTCAGGCTGAACTGACTTAGGCTGAAGGTCGCCAAGCTGAGCCAAGCAGAGCCAAGCTGAGCCAAGACAAGCCAAGCTGTGGCAGGACAACCTGAGCCAATCTGTGCCAGACTGAGCCAAGCTGGGCTGAGCTAGGCCAAACTGAGCCAATCTGTGCCAGGCTGGGCCTAAAGGAGCTGAGCAGAGCCTAGTGGAGCCGAGTCAATCCAGGCGGAGCCCAGCTGAACCCTGCCGAGCCGAGCC
>VXBX01006296.1:202427-282058 GCA_013400415.1 Scytalopus superciliaris
CCCGGGGGGGCTGCTCCCCCGTCCGGCTCGCGTGGGGGTCGGGGTCAGCGCCGCGGCCGGATCCGCGCCCCGCGCGGGGGGCTCCGCTTGGGAAAGCGGCGCGATCCCGCCCGGCTTCTCCCTCGCAGCTGGGCTGAAGTAATCCCGCTTCCCAGATAAGATGGTGGCTGTGGTGGCGTGTGATGCACGCACGCACCCTCCCGCCCCACCGCGCAGCCCCCCAAGTGTCTCCCCCCAACCCTGCCCTGCTCCCCTCCGAATCTGAGCCTGGCTCCATGTGGGGCGCGCTCGCTCCAAAGCACACCCAGGAATAGCGGTTCATTTAACAGCTCGGAATGTTTCTGCCTTTTTTAATTCTTTTTTTTAAGCTTGGTTTGGGTCGGGGGGGGGTCCTGCACTGTGGCATGGGGGGTTCCGTGCTCGGTGCATCCCACTCACCCCATGGACAGGGACAGCGTTGGTGATTACCTAGAGTCAGGCTGGAAAAGTCTTTGGGAGTCATCTGACCTTTGTACTTGGCTTGCCGGAAAGGTGAAGGTACTTCACACTTACGCACTAGTGTCTCTTTTGGATTTTTATTAGATAAAAATACCTGTGTGGGTGTTAGGAGCTGCCCCCGCTCCCTCCTGGGTGCTCCGGGGTGCTGGAGCCGCCGGGGCACAGACCTGGAGTGTGTTTGCAAAGAGTCACAAATATTTAGCGGTAGTAGTGGATTTCCGTCGTACTCGGGAACCGGCTTAGGAATGGGGCTGGGAGGGGGGAAATCCAGCCCCAAACATCAGGATTAATGAGCTGGAGCTCTCTAATAATAATCAGACTTAGCGCTTCCAACTTCAAAGGGCTGTGCGGATGCTAAGTCCCTAATCCCGGGAGAGCTGCGTTCACGAGTTGTTTTTGTGCGTGGCTTTGCTGCCGGACGGGGGTCGTTGCGATTTGAGGCAGCTACATGTGGTCCCACCACCCATTAGAGATGTGATTGTGTCCCCCCCAGGGCTGCAGGTGGGAGGTGATGTTCCCTTGACGCCCCCTTAATCCATGCTTGACCTTCTGGGGTGCATGGGGAAAACTGGGTCAGTTATCGCGTCTGTTCTCCCTTTGGAAAATCTGTTGCTGTGGGTCGTGGGTGATCAGAGCCCTGTGATCCTGTGCAGTTACAGGATCCAGGCCCTGGCAGACATGGCTCTGTCCTGGCTGTGCCACCCACCCATTGCCAGCTCACTTTATGCTGCTCCTTTCCCAGCAAGGGAGAAATTCCCTTTTCGTGGGAATTCCCTCTTTCCTGGCAAGACATGCCTGTGCTGGTATCACACGGTCCCCTGTAACCACCTGTGAACCTCTTGTGGAGATCAACTTTTCAGAGCCTGCCCTGGGAATATGAGTGGTTCCCAGGGACCCTTTTCCATCTCCAGGAGAAAGCCAGGCTGGCCAGTGGGACCCTCTTCCCAAACAGCCACCCAGGGCTCTACAGGGCCATGAGGGTGTCACTGTGGGAGCCCTGCTCTCCACACCAGCTGCCCCAGGCTGATCCATGCCTGCACACACATGCCTTTGGTCTGTAAGATGAAGCCCCCACAACATGGGACAGGCTGGGAATTAACCTCAAAATTCTGCCTGGCCTGAATTGGAAGAAGAGCAGAGTGTAAAGCAGTTACTTTTAATGTTCTCCATGCGAGTGCTCTCTCGGGGCATGGGGACTGGCACAGATAAAGGAATTTGAGGACGTCTTTCCAGCTACCAGTGGGGTTTTTTTGTTTTGGTTTTTTTTTCCCCTCTTCTTTTTTTCCCCTTTTTTTCTTTTTATTTGAGATCATGGCATGGATGCCCACAGGACCACCCAGTTAGAAAATGGAGCTCATAGACTTTTCCCACTGCCTCCTCCCGTGACACCCCTGCCCAGCAGCAGCGGGTGGTTATTTCCATCTCTTCTCCATTGGACATTATCACTTTCCTACTGTTTTGGATGCTGAGCAGCTGGTGGCCAGCAGCCCTGAGGCTGGAGTGTGTCAGCGTTGGGTCACAGGCTTGGCTTTGCTCTGGGACATCTCATTGATGGAGCTGGGTTGCCCTGGGCCTGGGGTCTTATCCTGGCTCCATGCTTTGTCCAGAGGGTGACAGGGTGAGGGATGATGTCCCGGCCACGCTTTTCCCTCCACCCCCGTTCCCTGGGGGAGAAAAAGCCCTCACTTTCCTGGAAAGCAGCCCCCATGCTTGCATTCCCTGCTGCTTGTATCATGCTGCAAAAATTTGCCTCTACTTGACTAATTATTAGGACTGAACAGGGGGAGATTCTCTGCAAATGTCAAACTCGCCTCTGATGGTGGTGACGGAGGGCAGGGACTTGGGGGACACAGCTTGGAGAGCTGGAGTGGGCAGGGCCGTGGTGTCACCCACAGGGAGCATCCCACCCCTGGAGAGCGATGGGAGGGCAGCAGGAGCTTGGGATGGGTGTCACGTGGGGTGTTTGGGTCGGTTTGGGGTGCACTTGACCCTCTGTATGGCCCAAGGGAAGGGACGTGGCGGCGCCTTTGGGTGCTGGAGAACCGTCCCCTTTGCACACTTATGTGCTGCTGGGTTCTTGCAGGGCGCCGTGCCTTATCTGTGCCGGCACCCGGCAAAGTGATAAATCCCCTCTCCAGCGCTCTGGAGAGATGTTGCAGCTTCTCACAGGCGCAGAGGAAGGCCGGTGCTGGGAAGTGGTTAGACATGCCTGCTCGCTGCCGGGCACTCAGTCTTCGGGATTGCTCCAGGAGGAGCTGGAATTGCAAAGTCTGTTCTGTCCCACTTAGTTTTTCTGCTGCTTGACAAACTGCCCGTGCACGCCGGGCTCATCCAGCTCCTGCTCCAACTGCCCGAGCCGATGGCAGCACTCAGACCCCAGCACAGCCCTGGGACCAGAGCTGGGGTGTTTGCAGAAGGAGGCCGGCTGTTTGCATGAAGGGTGAATTCAGCCTTTCCCCTTCCTGTTCCTCCGGTTGGTCAGTCAGTCCTGCTGCCCACACAGCAAACTGCCCAGGCAGCTCCATCCCTTTAATTTTCCAGTGGCTGGGTTGGTGCTCCCGATGTGCCAGGAGGGCTGAGCTGTGCATAGTGCCCACCAGCTGCCCCATGGCAGCAACACCTGGTGCTCCTCGTGCCCACGGTCCAGTCTGTCCAGTCTGGTTTGGCTTCATCCCTGCACCTAGAGCTCTCTGGGTGTTAAAAGGTGCAGATGTGTTTTGGCAGGAGAGCAGGAGGTGGATGGAGAGGGGACTGCCCCCGGGCATTCAGGGTGGTCCCCCAGAGATGCCCATGTTTTGTCGTAGAAGAAGCACCAGTTCAGGCTGAACCCAGGGTCAGTAAGTGGCCACTTGGTTGTGGAATTGGGGATTGAGAGGGCTTTTGCTCCGGGAATAGCTGTGGATGCTCACTGGCAGCACTGCAGCCTCTGTGCTGGGGTTTGGCCCTGCTCCCCTGCACATCACCAGGTGACAGACAGCAGAGGGGAATTGCTGTACAGGCAGGGAAACAGGGATGTAAGCAGCTTAACCACTGAGGCCAGGCTCCATCCCGGCCCTGGGATTGCTGCTGGAGTGCAGGTCTGCCCAGTGGTGTTTGCGGAGCCTCCCGCTGGCCGGGGTCACAGGTCTCCAGTGGTCTGTGTGGCATCCCGCCGGGAGCACGCAGAATGTTCAGCCGTGCCTGCCTCTCAGTTCCTAGAAGCTGTGCTGTGGGCAGGAAAGCTTGCTTGGGTATTGCTTCCCATTCCCTCCCTGAACACTATGTCACCTTCCCCATTCCTACCGGGTGATGGCTGCTCCGACTCACCCATCAGCGATGTTCTCTTGGCTCCAAGGTGTGCAAAACCCAGAGCAGAGCTGAAAACGCCCAGATTTCTTATTTTGAGATTGCAACAACAGTGTTTGTAGTGACTTTCCCCTTGAGCTGTGCCAGAAATGGGTCCCTCATTCTGGGTAGCCCTGAGTGGATCAGGAGTCAGCATACAGAGGACAATGACCTTACTGTCGCTGCTCTGGGGCTGTGCTCTCTGTGGGTCTGGCTGAGAGCTGTGACCTTGTTGTGCTGCCCTGGGTGTGGGGAGCAGTAAGCACTGCTCTCAGAGAAGCTCCTTTGGTGAGTATGGGGGCTCAGCCCATAAAGGTGGTGGGCCAGGTTCCACCGTGGGTTCACCCACAGCCTGGTCCAGGCTGGGGACATAGTTTTCTCCTGGGGCTGTTGGAAGCCCTGGCGCTGCTTCCCCAGTGCACAGGGCTCTTTGCTCTCAGTGCTGCAGGCAGAGCCTAAAGCTCTGCTGCAACAATCCATTTTTCTTCCCCTTCGCGCTCAGTTGCCAAGCCTGAACAAAACAAGCCCTGCCTCCACCCGAGACAGGCTGATTACGTCTGCCGGCAGCCTAAACAGATTATCCCTCCCGCCACGCGCTCCCAGCCAGGAGTCTCTCCCAGGGATGGATTCGGACTTCCCTTGGAGCAGGTTGGGGTGGGTGGGGACTGGCCCTGGGGGCATCCCACCCCTCCCAAGTGTCCAGTACCCCAGTGTTTATGTGGGTGGTCTGCCCTGGGGCTGAGTCAAGACCCTAAGAGGGGACGTGGTTGCTGGTACAGCTCTCCTGTTCCACCTTGTGCAATGAGCTCCTGCAGGTACCCAGCATGGTGCAGCTCTGCTGGGTGCTGCTGAGCATCCTGCTTGGCTGGCTGGTCTGCATGGGGAAGGGTGAGGTGAAGGTACCACCATAAACATAGCAAGTGTGAAAGCCTGTCCAACAGGAAGCTGGTTGGTGTCACATCCCACCTCCAGCCCCATGACCTACCTCTCCATGGGCTGCCATGCTCCTGTGACCCATCCTGCCCTCTGGAAGTGGGTGCCCTGCAGCCCTAGGGATGTGCAGGGGTTCCTGTATCCCCCTGGGCTTTGGGAACTGCCAAGTGGCTCTGCACGTCCTTCAAGCCTAGCTCCCCAGCTGCTGGGAATTGCGTTCCCAGTGCTGGTGGAGCTGGTCGGGGTGGTTTGTCCGTGCCTGGGCAGCCTCAGTGCAGCAGCCTGACAGCTTTGTGTAAACCCAGCTGGGGCCACTTCCTTCTCTGCTTCCTCCCACCCGCTGTGCTGCCAGCGCTGGGCTGGAGGCAGCATCCTCCCCCTGGATACACCTTAGGCCTGCGGGCCGAGGGGATAGGTGCAATGGCTGGGACAGTGACCTGAGAGGCGGGTGCTCCACAGCCCGGATCAAAGGTGGGATGGGATACCTGGCCACTCCCAGAGGTGTGACAGGAAGCGGAGCAGTGACGTGGAGGTGTTTGTGCCGCCGCAACTATCACACTGAGTCAGGGTTCAGATGGAACTGGGCACTGTGGGGCTCCAGCCTGGCCGCGCCTCCCACACAGTGGTGGGGTGAGCATCACACCACCCCGCCCGAGCTGTGGACCCATCACAGTGGCAGCAGCCACCTCCACTCTGCCTTCCATGTCATTTTGTGGCTCGCCCTTCAGTCAGGTACTTTCAGGAAAAAAGCAAAGCCACTCACCCAGTGCTCAAGCACTCCATGTGGCTGCTACCTGTGGAGAAACTACCTAGAGCTGCCCTTCGCTATCCCTGGAGCTTGGCAGATGGGGCTCTGCATGGTCAAAGACATCCTGGGAACCCTGGGGTTGCTCTAACACCATCCCTTAATGTGAAGTTGGACAGATCTGCTTGGAAGAGGGAATTTTTTTGCTCTGAGCTCTTGCTCAGTGCTGGGTGTTGCATTTTCCTCCTCTTGCTGAGCTCTCCAGGGGAAGCCAAGCTGGTGCAAAGCAACGTGTGACTCCAGCTCCATCCTGGCACTGTAACACCCCCCCAGACCTGCCCTCCCACACTGGGTTTATTTTAAACCTCACTGCAGCAGGACCATTCCAATGCAGGTGTGATGAGTTTATTTCAGACATTTCATGTTCTAATTCATATCCCTTTTATTTAGGCTTGTACCTTTCTGGGCATTTGCTTGGTTTTAGCAGGAGCTTGTTTTGGTTTGGCTTTAAAAAGCGCTGCTGTGTGTTCATCTGTTGATGGGTGGAACCAGGCTGCCTACGCTGCCTGGCTCTAATTCATACCTTTCAGCTATTTTGGTTTCAGTATCTCAAATTGGACGCTTCTGCCAAAGTAAGTGTAGCCCACTGGTGGTTTTTTTGTGCTGCTCTGGTACAGAAGTGACCATGCTCTATGTTAAGGGTGTGTATTTCAGGTGCTCAGTGCTTTATATATAGGCAGCTGGGCCGAAATTGGAGTGGTTGAAGGCAAAATGATGTCTGCTGGGGGGTGTGAGCCAGGCTGAGGTAGGGCAGGGCTTTATGCCTGTGAGTCTGCTGGGTGCTGGGGATGTTCTCTGGTTTGGGTTCATGGTTACTTCATCCCTGGTGTGGCACTGGGACCTGCCTGCTGCCTGTCACATGGAGGGATGTGTGGGGCTGGACACTGTGGGGTGCAGTGGGGTGCTCAGAGTGGTGTGGTGTGGTCCTGTGGGAGGGCTGCAGTGCTGTGGCTTTTGTCATTGAGAGATTTTACTCATGGGGCTTTGCCGGGTTGAGCACTTGGCCATGCCCAGGGACAGTGCTGGGGCACAGAGGAAAGTGCTGGGGGATGGAGGAGGGCTGAGACCTGCAAGCAGCTTGGCTGCCTGTGGCATCACCAGGGTGCTGCCTTGGCATGGTGGTGCCAAGTGTTGGGGGCACTGCATCCTGCCATCACTGTCATCCTCTTGTTCCTGGGTACTGGAGGCCACTTGGAAGATCTCAAGCCTCAGAGCTGGTTGCTCAGGGCTTACCCCAAGTTTTCTCATGGGAATTTGGAGACCCCATTTCCTGTCTCAGTTGAAGGGTCTCCAGTGGACCATCTTTAGTTATTTGCAATTTTGCTTTTCCCCTGTAAAACGGAAGAGAAATTTGGGAAACTCGGCTCTTCCAAACTGGCCGTGGCCACATCCCGGCGTGACCGGGAGCAGTGGGATCCCCGACTCCAAAGTCCTTATCATGTGGGCACGGATGCGTCACGGGTGGCTTTGGGTGGGGGTGTGGGGCAGGGTGTGGCGGGGGAGTGGCAAGCAGGGAGGACTCACCTGCCCTCACCTGGCAGCGTGGGCGGCACGGAGCCGGGCGCAGAGCCGGGGCCGGGCGGCTGGAGGTGCCATGGGGGCCATGGGCGAGCAGGGCACCGGCATCCAGGTGAGCTGGGCAGGGGTCTCGGGGGTCTCGGGGCTCCTCACCAAACTGGGGGGGCTGCGGTGCCTGCAGGTGCCTTTCTGTGCCCCCGGTGTGGGTGAGGCTCCCACAGCTCGTGGGAACAGGCGGGCAAAGGGGTGCCCTGGGATGGAGGAAAGCAACTCCCCAAAGCTGGATCCTGCTCCCTGTGCTCCATTTGCATTGGTTTTAATCCCATTTAAAGGGGGAAGGAAGGAAGGTCTTCTCAAATTGTGTTTTCCCAGCTGCCGGGAGAGCAACACCTTGAGCTGGTATGTCACATTGTGGAGGGGGATAAGAGATTTTGTTATTTCTTTTCACTTTATAAACAGTAAAAGGGCTCCTCCAGTGTGTTTCCAGTTTGCTTACTCAGTGCTTCATGCATTTGACAGTTTCTGGTGCATAGGCAGTTTCTTCTATTGTTTGCAGGGATTTTTCCAGAGGGGAAACTTTTTTTTAACATTATAAAACCACAGAAACTGGCAGGAGGAATCTAGGGGAGGTACCGAATTGGAAACAGTTTTAAACTTTAAGGAACAAGAAAGAAAAGAATGAAAGCAACAAGATTAACTGAATCATTTAGAGGGGAGCTGGGAACGTGTGTCCTTGTCACTGTTTGGCTGGGCTGGGGTGGACGTGCATGGATGTTTCATGGTGGAAAGCAGCGTTCCCAGACCCAGGGGCTGCTGGAGCTGGATCTGCCGTGGGTTTCCTCCCTCCCAGCCTGTCCTGGTATCTCTGTGGAGCCGCCTTGCTGGTGTGGCAATGCCTTGCCACTCTTGCACCAGGATTTGGCCCCAGCCCTTGCCAGGTGTTGGCTCATAGTTTGCAGCTTGACAGACACCAGGAGCGGTGCCCGTAGGATTTTGCGTGGGAGGACGTTCCCAGTGCCCATCCCCATCCCACTGCTCGCCATGGCTTGGGCCTGCTTCTCCCTGGCCACTTCCAGTGGAAAGAGCCTGGATACTTTTTTTCTCCACTGATAAACGGCCGTGCTGCGAGTTTCTTTCCGGGTATTCTTTCCCTTTCTCTTCCCGGCCGGCTGAATGAGCTGTTTTCCCTCCTCGGGGCTCTGACCTTCCTGTGTGCTCAGCCATGGGCTGCTGGACTCCACTGGCAGGGAGGAGCAGGCTGGCAGGGGCTGCCCTCGTGCAGGGAAGCAGGAGTTGGATGTGCACGGCACGGGAAGCGGCTGGGAGCTGGAGAGCTGCCAGCACCGGGTAGTTTTTCCTCTCTTAATTAACAAACGGAAAACACCGAGCTCTCCCTTGGAGTGTGTTTTTGCTTCTGGAGCAGAGGCATGCCGCCGATGGCGAGGGGAAGGACGGCGAGGACGGGCTCTGCAGCCCGGCAGTACCCGGGAGCCTGGCACTCTGGGCACGATGCCACGCACAAGCAGCTGTGTTTGCAGTTTGTGGCTGGGGTTTCTGCCTCCTCCCGAGTCCTCGTCTCAGTCCCCTTGGCACTCAGTGTGTGTCACAGCGCGGGTTGCCATCAAGCACCGCGATCCCTGCGCTGGGAGAGCTGAGTTTGTGCATGTGCAGGAGGCTGAGCTCACACAGCTGCCTCCATGCTGAGGGCTGGTGCAGTTTCCTGTGGTCCATGACCATCGGTCCCCCGTGGTGCTGATCCATGTTGAGCCGGTTTCTGCTGTGCCTGAGTGTTTCTCTGCTGTTTCTTTGCAGGCCAAACCCATTTATGGTGGCTGGCTGCTGCTGGCCCCGGAAGGAACGGACTTTGACAACCCTGTCCATCGCTCCCGGGTAAGTGAAACTGAGACATCCCCTTCCAGTGACATGGGTGGGAGTGGCAGGAGGAGCAGCAAGGGCCTCTCCTGCCCGTGGGGGTGGCTGTGACCCCAGGAGTGCTGCAGGCACCTCTGTGCACCCACCCCCTTGTGCAAACCAGGAAGCTGGAAGATGTTTCCTGCAGCAAGGCTTGAATGCCTCCTCTGGGATGCAAGGTCTCCTGTGTTGGGCAGCAGCCTGGGGCACTGCAGGTGCTGGTCACGCTCAGTCTGTGCAGTTTTATTGCTTCTTGCTGTTGCTTTTTGATGTTTTGATGCTGCTCTGGTTGACCTGACACATGCCATGCTGTCAGGAAGGCTCTCAGGCCAGTGGGGTGTGGGCTGTGTGGCTCTAAGCCATGCTGGGATCATCAGAAATCTCCCAGTTTTCCTTTGGGGCTTGGAAACAACTGCTTTATTTGCTGCAGCTCATCATGGGCATGCCCAGAGCTCTACAGAGAGGCAGCATCCCATTCCCGAATGTGGATATGCAGGTCCTGCAGCAGGGAAGGGGCTGAGAGGTGGTTGCCATTTGCTTATAACCCTGCAGAGCTCTGAAGCCAAGTGTTGGCAGCAGGGACCTGCAGACAGAGCAGGACATACTCAGCTCCTTCCCAAAGGGGTTTGCTCATGGCTGGCAGAAACAACAGCATCGTGTGAGGTCAAAGCATCACCCTCTTTCCTGCCCTGGTGGGTGTGAGGCCCAGAAGGGTGTGGCCAAGCCCTAGTATCCTTTCACCACTGGCTTGTGAGGAGGACTTTCAGCCTGTCCCCGAGCTTGTCTTTCATGGAACTTGCTGCTGGGGCTGCCAGGATAGGGCTGTGTTGTGCGTGGGAGGGATGGCAGTGGTCCGTGAACCCTCTGTCATGCAGCCAAAATGCTCTCGGAGCTGGTGGTAATAAAAAAATGGCTCCCGAGTGAGCAAGAATTGGGTTCTGAGTTCAGCCTGGGGTATATGGGTCATTATTTGGAGTCAGAGCTAGTACCAGGCTTGCTGGCCCAACATCAAGGGGATATGGGACCCTGGTGCCCCCCAGAGCCTAGGCTGCCTGCTGAGCTGGGACTTGTGGAGGTGCACAGGGTTTCACTTGTCCCAGAGCACTCTGGACTTTGCCCAAAGGGATGAGAAAAGCAAGATAAGAATTGCTGCACTGGGGCTATGAATCCAGGACCTTTTTTATTTCAGCCTGCTCAACCAGTTTTTGCTCTTGGCTGAAAACAACCTGGCACACACGAAAAAAGCAGTTTTCCAGCCAGATCAGTTCTCCCATCTGGTTTGCTGTGCAGCTGCAGAAGCAGCAGTGCCAGCACGGTGCCAGGACCGCCTGGGCAGTGCCACCCTGGAGGTACTGTCACCATCCAAATCGAGCTCATGTGCTGCTAGGGGACATCTGACATGACACCCTGTCCCCCTCCAGCACTGGGTGCTGGAATAGATGATGCAGGATGAAGCTGAAGGCTGGGAGCACTTAGTTTGGGGATTCTCCTGGTGTCTCCAGTGTTTCTGGCATGAAGCTGGGTGAGGGGAGGTTCAGGTTAGATACCAGGAAAATGTTTTTCACCCAGTGGGTGACTCAGCACTTTAACAGGCTCCCCAGGGCAGTGGTCACAGCCCCAAGCCTTCCTGAGTCCAGTAAGTGTGTGGCCAATGCTTTCAGGCACATGGCTGGATTGTTGGGGTGTCCTGTTGCAGGGCCAGGGGTGGGACTCAGTGGTGAGTCTCTCCCGACTCAGGATATTCTATGATTCCTGCAGGTCTCAGAGGTCTTGGAAAGCAGTGACAGGGCTTCTGGGCATCTGTTGGGAGTGGAAGAATCTTTTGTCTCTAGTTATTTTTCTGCTCTGTGTGGTTAAACCAGGCCAGTTTGGGGTCTGTCTGAATGCAGAGAGGAGCAGGGTGGTGAAGAAATCCCAAAGCAGCCTTCTTTGGGTGCCCACAAAGCCAGGCAGTAAATCAGCAATAGGTAGTGTGGGCTGATGCACACAGGGCGGAGCCCTGCTAGCTGATGTGTAGCTCCAGTGCTCCTGGCAAGGCCCAGGGACTGGTGGGCACTGCTGTGACCTGCCTTGCTGTCTTCTCTTGCAGAAATGGCAGCGTCGGTTCTTCATCCTCTACGAGCACGGGCTGCTGCGCTACGCCCTCGACGAGATGGTAAGTGCTGCCGTGCCCAGGGTGTGGGGATCAGCCAGGGTTATCTTCTGCCCTTGGAGTGCTCTGCCAAGCTGCAGGAGAGCTGTGCTCGCTGGGTTTGACTCAGGGCCAGGCTGGGTTGGTGTGGGAGCTTGGTGGATGGTCTGTGGAGCATGGTGGGTGTTTCGGAGGTGTGTGGGTCCCGCCTGGTTGGGATTGATTGATTGCTGGCAGGAAGCACTGAGGGGGTGTCCCCAAGGTCATCCCTCCCTCCTTCCTGCCCTGTTCCTTGGTGCCAGCTGGGTTTTGGTGGTGGTGAATCACCTTGGCAGTGTCCGGGAAGGAAGCCCTGCCTAGTGATGTCCATGGAAAGTAGGTCAGCTGGAATGCCTTCCCACTGCTTGCCCGCCTCGGAGCTGCGGCGTGACAGCAGCACTGCTGCCATAGGAAAAACACAGAGGGGGAATCAAAGGCAAACCCCTCCACAGGGAGCTGCAGAGTGGGGCTGAAGAACCCAGCATGTCAATCCTGCCGTGACCACCTTGGGCTGCTGATTTATGCTCCTGGCTACAGCAGGCCTGTGGGAGGGTGCCCAGTGTTGAGTGTGCTGGCACAGTGGGCACTCATGTGCTGGGATCCACCTGGGCAGGAGGCTCACAAAGCCACTGGGCACAGTGCACCTGTGGGGCAGGGACTCACAAGAACCTGTGTCTGTGGTGAGGAGGCTCCCTGCTAGGTCAGGGTGCCTTGGTCCTCCTCCAGTGCCTCCTGCGAGGGCACCGTGGGATGGGGAAGCACGGTAAGCGGGACTCAAATTTCATGCCTGTGTGTTTGTTTGTATTTTTACTTGGAGCTGGTCCAAGTGCCCTAAATAATTTAGATGTCTTCCGTAGGAGCGGAGGAGGCTTTAATACATTTTCAGTGTCAGCAACCTGGCTCTGCACTGGGCTGGTGTTTCCTGTCCTAACACTGGCAGGAGAGTGGTTTGTATCTGCCTGGAGCAGGGAGATGCCTCAATGTGAGGTAGAGGTACAAGGATGCTGAGAAACACAGTCTGGAATATTTTTTTTTGCCTCTTTGCATCCTGAGGAGGTTGACCTGCCCCAGGTTCTGCTGCATCTGGGCAGGAGCACCCAGGCAGTGCCCCAGCCCAGTGCACCATAGGGCACCATTGCTAGAGATCACACAGAGGACAGCACGAGCATCCTGTGCTTCTCCAGGAACCTCTTGGGCTTCTTCCCCCTGAGAAGGGAGAGAGTGGAAAAAGACAAACAAAAAGGGAATGTGCACGTGTGCAGCGTGGGTTCGTGTCCTGGATAGGATGACACACCACCGTGCTGGCACCTGGACTCGCTGCCCCCATGGCCCTTTGTGGTGTCATTGGAGGTGGTCAGCAGGGCAGGAGAGTCACCATAGCTGAAGGAGACAGTCACGGATCCTTCCTCCTCATTGGGGTCTGACACATGGTGTAAAAATACTCTCCTGACCTTTCTGTGGAGCACGTCCCTGCGTGGGATCTGTGCTGCTGCCTGCACCAGCTCTGCTGAAGGTGTTGCCTGGCTACTTGAGACCCACCGTCACCCGCCCCACACAGCATCAGGCTGTGGTGGCTGAGTGTTGGGGGTCACTGGAGGGGGCTGGTGGCACTCAGGTCAGGCCGTGGGGGATGTGAGGAGCCAGCCCTGTGTCCCAACAACTCGGGCATTGCTGGGGGGCACTGATTTCTCCCCTGAGGTGTTCTGCTCCCTTCTTGCAGCTCTCCACCTCTGTGCCAACTTCTTGCTGTGTCCCCACCACCTCTGCATGCTGGGAAGGAGTAACAAGGTCGAGGCCTCACCCAGGGGGATGCTGTTTTTTCCATGAGGCATCCACTTTGCAGCCTGTGCAGGGATGATCCACCCCCAGTGTGCCCGAGTTCCCCTTGGGAGCTGAATGGGGGTCCTGTGGGGGCCTCAGCACGGAGCAGCCTCTGCAGCATGTGGTAGCTGGGCGGCAGCTGGCCAGAGACCTCCCAAGCAGTTCCAGGCTGGAATTGAATGGCTCTGCCTTGAACCTTTTAGACATTAATTTTGTGGGTTTGGCAATTTCTGCTCGTATTAAAAATGGGATTAGAGGGAAGGGTGAGCTTGAGAGAGCAGTCCGGGGCTGGTGATGGTGATGGAGACACTCCTGTGCTTGGCCAGGGCGACTCTGCTCCGCACTCCCAGCAGGCTGGAGGGCAGTGGGGTGTGGAGGGGTGGCTCAAAGCCCATCCACAAGCTGAGGAGTCCTCAGGGGTCCCCAAAGATGTTAGTGCTGCAGTACAGAGGCCATAGGACAGGGCAGCCTTGGGCACAGGGGCTTTTTGCCATGAGGTGGGTCAACTTTGGCACTGAAGTTTTGGATTGTGTTGAATTTCTGTTGTGGGCATGGAAGGTGGGACAAGCAGGCACCAGCTGCCCTGTTGGCATCCAGATCCCTTCTGAGACCTGTTCATGGGCATCCCAGAGCTGATCCCAAGCCTGTGCTCAGGTTCGGTCTTATTCTTTCTGTGTGTCCATCCTTCTGTCTGTCCTTTTTCTCTGCCGTATTTCCAGTCTGCAAACACAAACTTATGCACAATGGCCACGATGGGGAGGGTGTGCACAGACTGTGGACCTTCATCCCCTCGAACCAGGCTGAGCTGCCAGACTCTCTCCCTGGGGCCTCCCTGCTTCATGCTGGGTGCAGTTGCTGTCAGCCAGAGCCTGCCTGGCCACTGGGAGTGCCAGGCAGATCACATCCCCTTCCCCTGCACGGGGCACGTGCCAGCAGCCGTTCCCAGCTCTGCTGAGCCCTGGCTAAGCTGAGCCTGCTCAGACGTGCAGAAATTCCTGCCTCACGGCCACGGGTGGATGCAGAGGTTGTGTGATCGCTCAGGGTTGCCTTGCCATGCTGAACCCCTGCAATCACCCCCTCAGCACTGGCTTGCTCCAGCTGTTTGATAAACCTTCACGCCGGGGGTTGACGTTTCTCTGCAGCAGCTGGAGGATGGCAAAGCCGCTCTTCCACTGAGGGAAGGCAGCAGAGAGGGCGACAGGAAATCAGGGAAAGGCTCGGGATCGAGCTGCTGTGTTGTGAGTGTCCAAGGACAAGTTTCAGTTCTGCTTAAAACACGCTGTGGTCCCCAGTGAAACCACCGCGGCTGCTGCCATGGGAGAGCAGCCTGGCACCGCGATGCTGTGGTGGTTTGGAGGGTTTTGGTTGGGGTATGGGAGCTGCCACAAGAACAGTGCTGGGCTAAGGGGACGGAGCCAGTGAGTGGCAAGTGCAGAGCTTTTGCTTCCTTTTGTTTTGATTGCTGCGATCTATAATTAGCGGTCGAGGTCTCTATAAATAGAGCCCTGCTGCGTGGGAACGTAGTGGAGGGGCAGGAGGGGTTTTGTAGGGATGGAGAGGGCTGCCCAATCCCTCCCTGGACCTGCAGGTGGGCCCCTGGCCTCATCACTGCCTGGGGATGGATCCAGCCCTGTGGCTGGAGCAAGTCAGAGGAGAGGACTTGGATCTCCAGCCCAGCTTGTTAATTACTCTTTACATGTCCGTGGGCCAGGCCTTGTCTCTGTGCCTCAGTTTACCCCTTACTTTTCTTGAGCTGGGATTTTTACTAGGTTGGTATTTTGCATCTTCATTAGAGGTATTCTGTCACTCCAGGCCTCCTTTCAGTCTATCTGAGACTGTTAATTTGTGGGTTTTTTTTCTTTCTGCATATACTGGTTTGAAAGCAGGACAAAATTCAGGCTCACCTGGGAGCATCTCAAACTTGCAGGTGTTGTGGATAACTAATGCCAAGTTGAGAACATCTTCTGGATGGGCTTTTCTGGTTTCCCTGCAGGGGTTCAGGAGGAGCATCCCTGGGCATGACATATCCTTGTCCCAGCAAACTGGCCTCACTCCATGTCTGGCACCTTCCAGCATGGTGAAGCATGAGGATGGGCTGTGAGCCCCGATTCTACCACTACCCCTTATTTGCTGGAGTCAAGTTGCTTTCTAAAATTGGGGAGGGGTCTAAAAGGATACTTATACAGGTAGTCAGCCACCTCAATACCTGAGTTTGCTGGGGCTGGGATTGTGTCCTCTGGCAGACCCTTCCAGGGTTCACAGCACGGTGGTTCTGCTCCTAAATCGTAAACTGGGATGGGTCATAATATCATTCACCTCAGTGCAATGGAATGGAGATCCTTGCTCCAGGGATGGCAGGGAAGGAGGTCAGGAGGGAGCAGGGAGCTGATGGGACTAGGGTGAGATGAAGAGCATCTGGGAATGGTTAGGGAAGCCCTGGGACCCCTGGGATGGGTGTATAAATAGGAGAAGAGAGGCCAGCTCAGAGGTGGGAGGTCTGGCACCACGCAGTGGGCTGCGGGGTCACATCTGGAGCCCTGCTCGGCCCCAGGCCCTGCTCCTGGCTGTGGAAACCTAAGGAATTGATAAATGGTTAAAAAAGGAGACAGATGTAAGCATTGGTGGCTGCTGGAGGGGGATCAGAGGGAGGGAGGATGCGTGCTCAGTGATGCTGCGATCCACAAACCTGTGTAATTGTTTCCTAATTGACCCCCCTCCAAAGTCCTCTTTATTTGGAGGAAAGGGGCATTTTAAAACGTCACCATCAGCAGAGCTGGGCCGTGTTAATTTTCATCGTAGTTCCCTCCTTTGTCATCTGTATTGTTTTAAGAAGCCAAGAACCCGTGTGTGTGTTTTTCTCCTCCTTTTCAGATCAAAGCAGTTTATTTCAGTTTTGGCACAGAATGGAAATTCATTGGCAGGGATTAAAAATGGACCTTAAACATCCTGGCCTCTCTGTCCTTACTTTTTCCACAGGTTTTGCCATTTATGTGTTTCCAAGCTCTCCCTGCCCCCTCCTTTGTGGGAGCACCAGGCTTTACAAACCCCATTCCTCTCATCCCCAGCGGTTTCCCTCCATGGACATAATTTTGCCAGTGCCTCTGTTTGCCAGATCAGGACTTTCAGTTTCTGTTTAGCATAAAAAGCTTTTGGCTTGAATCGAAGTGTGTTTGAAATTTAAAGCAAACTGAGACAGAAAGGCTGGAGTGGAGTGACTGCAAGGCTCGGACAGCAGCAGGGAACCCATCCCAATTTTTTCCCAGTCTGGATCTGATCAAGTCAGGGTGGGTCCTGAAGGGTGGATGATGATCTGTGAGGAGGTTTTACCTGGGATGTTTAGTGCATATCTCAAGGATGATGCAGGAGCAATAAGAAAATGATTGGCATAAGTGGGAAGCAACAATCCTTTCTCCTCCAGTGAAGCTGAGCAGGAAAGGGACACCTGAAGTCAGGGTGCAAGGGAGAAAGGACAAAGCACATCCTTGTCATTGCTTTGCAGGAGGGACAGCACAAGTGCTGGTGACTCTGGACAGTGTTCAGAGATCTTTGATGGATTTGTTATGTTTAATTTTCAGTACTAATTTTGTGGAAAAAAAAATCCATGAACCCACAGAGAGCCCTGGGAATTCATTCCCCAAGACATTGCTGAAGCCAGGACCAAGCAACCTTTAAGGAGGTGGGAGGAGGATACTCAGATGTTCATTTATGGTTTTATTCTATGTCTTTTTATATATAATGTCTTATATTAACGATCTGAGTGTCATTGCTGGGGTTGGGTGTGGGGATCCCATAACAGTGACTTGGGGGTTCATGTCTTCTCATTTCTTTCTGCTCAAAGTGCCTGGCCCTGGGTGCTGCTGAACCTGTGGGGCTCCTCCATAAAGGGTTCCTACCCCACTGTGCCCTCTTTTGTTTTAGTTTGGCTTACTGTGTTTGGGAAGGTAAAACTGCTGAGCTGGAGAAGGGCAGTTTGGGGAGGCTGAGGGAGCAGGGAAGGACTCCCACAGGGATGGCTCCAACACGAGTCCTGGTGTCTGGTGATGACCAAGGACCGTCTTTGGGACCCCAAAAGTGCCTGGGTTTACTGTGAGCTGTGGAGAACACTGTTGTCCACATCAAAGCACCCTGAGAAGGGCATTTGGTGCCTGCAGGACCCGCTCTGGAGAGGCCCCAGTGTGAAGCAGTCCGTGGTGGGAGGTTAGGGAGTTAACAGGCAGCGAGAGGATGAAAGCAGAGTTGGGAGAGCTTGATCCAGCCAGTGACCTCCTAACACAAGCTGCTTTGATGACCTGGCCCAGGTGCTTCCTTCCTGGAAACAACACAGCCCCTATTGTCTTCTGCAGGACGAGCTGCAAAGCTGGAATTACTCTTAGGCTGAGCAGCGAGGACAGGTTCAAGTGGCTCCATCCTTCTGCTTTTTCCCTACTCGTTGTCTCCTGAGACCTAGCAAAGACATTTGTGTAGAAGACGTGTGCCAGAGCAGCGAGGGAAGTGAGCTGGAGTTCAGATTGCATTTATCTTGTTCATGGGAGGCAGAGTGAAACAGGCACTTGCAGCAGCTGGAGTTTTCTTTATGACTTCTGGAAACCTGGGCTCCATACCGTGACCTTCAGCCTGGCTGTGGGCCTTTGTTGAAGGAAAGATCGTAATTTACTGTAAAATGTTAATGTGGGAATCAAACTCTGATGGCGTTTAGCAGCAAAAATGTCAGGGCTGACACTGAAATGACACAGCTAAGGCTGAGCACGGTTACTGTCACACGAGCCCTGTGGCCCCCCTGGCAGCAGAGGAAGTGGGTGCCTGATCCCAGCTCTCTCCAAGCCAGGGAAGTACTGGGCTCCCAAGCATCCCCCAGTCCCTGGGTGGCCGTGCCAGTCCACAGGGACAGGAGTGACCAAATCAATCAAGGAATCAACAAAAACACGATTCTTTTGCCCTGCTGCTTCTTGGTACTGGGAAGGGCGTGTGAAACAAGGTGCCTGTGGCGTGGCCCCAAACCTGCCACCTGCACCTTGTGGTGAGGACAGGGCTGAGTTTAATTCTTTCCAGCCCTGTCGTGGGCCACCAGATGAGGTCAGCAAGGACCACCAGTGGGCCGCAGGTTGGGTAATGCTGGGCAATTGCATCCCTTTTCCCTCTGCTTAAAGTAATCTCTGGAAGAAGCCAGCACCCCAGTCCCTGTCCCCGCTGATGATCCCATCCCTGCTGGGTGGCATGGGATATCCTGGCATTGCCTGATGGGATTCAGGGCCGCAAAACCCTCAGTGACAGCTCAGAGGGGAGGACGGGGACGTGAATGGAACAAGGCAACAAAGCTGCTCCAAAAATCAAAGCGCGTTCCCCCTTTTTTCCCCGGCAGAGATCCTGTATTCATTGATTGTTGACATGACATATGTGGGTTGGAGAAAGGCAGCGGCAGCTTCTGGCAGGGGAGGAAGGGGCTGGGGGGGCCAGAGGGGCTCTGCAAGCCGAGATGCTGATTACCAGGGGCAGCAAATAGCTTGCAGCTGCCTCCGCTCAACACGCTCTTTGTGGCGCTTGCAGCCACTCTTTGGACGCAGCTATTTTTAATTTCCCCAAGCGCGCACAAAGCAAAGGGGGTGGGCGATGCCGCCGGCGTCCCCCCTTCCTGCCCCCCGCTCCCACCCCTTTCCCAGCCAGCCCTGCGCTTCCCAGCTTCCTCCCAGCCTCGGGGGAATGTGGGGAGCTGCACTCCCCTGGTTTGGGGTTTTTTTTTGGGTCCGCGCTGGGAGCCGGCCTTGGCTTCCCCCCCGCCCTGCGCCAGTGTGCGCGGGGAGCTGGGAAAATGCAGAAATAAATAAATACGCAATTAGGCGGCCGTCCAGCCCTGGAGGGGGGTGTGCTGCAAAAAGAGACTCCGGCCAAATTTTGGAATGCCTGAGAAAGCGGCTGGAGCCGTGGGCGAGTGCGGGGTTGTGGGCTTCCCACCGCCACCGCACTCCTCCTGACAGAGAAGGGGCAGCTGTGACCCCCCCAAGGAAAAGGGTGGCGTCTCCCAGCCTTGCTCTCAGGGGGTTCCCCCACTGGCACCTGGGACAAGGCATGTTGGTGCTGAAGGTGTGATGAGGGTGAGGGGTCTCAGCCAGCTCTTGCCACAGCTCAAGTGCGATTCTTTTCCCGCTGATGTTTTTGGGGCCAAAAGCCAAGGTGTGCCCTCTGTTCAAGAAGCAACACGGTTTGGGGTTAATAAATGACTTATTTGCAGTCCTTGTTCCTCTGTTAGGTAAGCATTGGTGAATATGATATTTCTGCTTTATCCCAGGCATGAATTATTCATCAGGTTTGGAGTCTGTAAAAGGGACGTTGTCAGGTTAAAACTTGCATGGAGACAAGCTGAGGTCTTCAGTGAGGTTTTGTAAACGGCTCTTCTCGGGGTTTTTGCTGGAGTCTTACCCCTTTTGTCTGTGTTGTTTGAGGCATTTTTTGTAAAAAATGAGAATTTCCAGGCAGGTTTGATCATTAGTCTTGCTCATTGAGTTATCATGGTCTGGAAGATAAAAAGGTAGAAAAAAAGTGTCATCAAAATACTGTTTTTACTTCATGCTGGACGAGGTAATAGCGTGTGAATGTGCTTGTGGTAATACATGGTTTGTAAGACCTTTTTAGTTTGCCCTGTTCCTTCAAAGCTATGGGAGAGACTCTTCCCTGCAGTCACTGAAGTCTGACTGCAAGTAGGCAACAAGATAAAACAGCCAGACAGCCTTGCTGTAAGTTAAAATTAACATAGGTAAATCATGTGTGCAGCAACTTCGCTTACCCTTCACCTCCTTCCCACAGGATGCGATCCAGGAGCTAATGTGTTGGAGTGTGTGTTAACAGACTTGTACCCTTCCACCTGCCACAGGCTGCTCCGAGCCCTATTCCATTGTTATGGGAGAGCAGGTCCCTGGGGCAGAGGTGCTCCATGTGGGGCTTGGGGTGTTCTGAGGTCTGGGGAGGGCTATGGAGGTCCCACCTACCATGGGGGATTTTTTTCCCCATGTTTTCCTGTGGCATGAAACTACAGCCATGCCTTGTCACCCCTTGCCATGGGGCTGCATGGAAGAAATTCTTCCCTGTGAGGCCCTGGCACAGCTTGCCTAGAGACGCTGTGGCTGCCCCAGCCCTGGAAGTGTCCAAGGCCAGGTTGGACGGGGCTTGGAGCAACCTGGGCTAGTGGAAGGTGTCCCTGCCCATGGCAGGGGGTGGAATGAGATGGTCTTTTAGGTCCCTTCTGTGATTCTATGATGTGATCCTGGAGTGGGTTCCTCACTCTTATGCCTTGGATGCTGTGGCTTTGGGTGCCTTAGCTGTGGATCTCTGTGATTCCATGGCCAAACAGTGCCCTGGGAACCTGCAGCAGGGCGGTGGCTGCTCTCCCACTGTGGCCCACAGTTGTCACCACTCTCCTCCCAGCTCCCTTTGATGTGACAGAGTCCCTGGGCAGGGGGGGCAGAGGGGGCAGGCCCACAAGGTGATTTTAGAAGTGTCCCAGCAGCATCCTGAGCTTGTACGGGATTTCCACCTGTTGTGATGCTGTGGCTGGGGAGAAAAGGTGGGGTTTTGGAGCACACCCAGCCTTGGCCCTTTCCTCCTTGTTTCATCAGCCGTGTTGCGATCGCATTGATAAAGCCACAGGGATCACTCGGGTGCTGGGGAGCTACTGGGATATAATTAGGATTTTGGTTCACTTTCCTGGCTGCTTTCCTGCTAGGGGAAGGACAATGGGGATTATGGATGGAGCAGATGTGTGCAGGGAGGGGATGTTTGGCTTGCCTGGGTGGTTAATGCCGTGTACAGGCCGATGCTGGGGGGGTGAAGTCTGTCATCCCAGGCATGGGGGTTGGAGAAACCCTCTAGCGTTCACCCCCCTCGGATGCATCAGCCCCAGATTGCTCCTCTTCTGCTGGAATCAAATGGCTGCTCCCAAAGGAGAGGCTGCAGTGCTCCTGGGAGCAGCTCACAGCTGTGAACTCCCTCCTCTCCCTCAAATCTTTTGCAAGTGCAGAGCCAGATGTGAACAGCAAGTTTAGGGAGAAAACACTGCTCCCCTGGGACACAGGAACAGCTCCAGCACTGTGGAGTGCTATTCCCAGCCTTTTCCTGGGGGTTTAAAGCACATCTTGTCCCATGTGCCACTTGCCTTTCAACTTGGTGGTACCTGCCTGGCCAGGACAGCTCTTTGCCATCTGCATCAGCACCTCCACCACACCTTGCACATGGCAGCAAAGCCCAGCTCGAGTTCTTGCTGGGTGGTCTCCTTGCCACACAACAGCTGTGTGTGCCTGTTGGGAGCTTTTCTTCTTGGAACTGGCCCAAAAGAGCCTTCATTTTGTGCCAATCAATTAGATGGCCAATGGTCAAAGTTTGGAAAAAACGCTCCACTGTCACCTGGACTTTGGGAAAGGTCTCCAGAGCTTGTCTGGAAGCTGCTGGGAGCAACGCAGGCAGGTATGGGGTTTTCTGTAGGGGTGAGGTGTGGGGTGCAGGGTGTGGCTGCTGCTTGTTTGGCCAACCCAACCCCACCTCTTCTGCTTGGGTTGGCCCTCACACTTCCAGCTGCAGACCCCCAAGGGAGCTCGGCTGCCTGGTATTCCCAGCCCGGCAGGAAGCTCTGCAAAGCTCATAAGAGCAGCACTGGGGAATAATGAGATTTCCAGACTAATTTGGCCGGATTCAAGAACTTCCAATGAAGTATCTGCACCCATGGGAGTTGCCCAGTGGATCTGGTGCTGCTGATCCCCAGGGTTGTCCTCTCCTCCCCTGCAGTCATTGAGGGCCAGTACGAGATGCTGTAGTGATGGTCCTCGGGGGGAAGGTGGGAAACCCCACCACAGCAGCAGGGCAGTGCAGGGCCTTAAATTATCCAGAGCTCCAGGCAACAGCTGTCAGTTGTGGCTTCACATGGCTGTGATGGTGCTGATGGCTTGGCGTGTCACTGTGTGTTTGCTCCAATTCTTCTGCTGGGCTGCATTTGCAGGAGAGGTTATGGAATGGTTGGAGACTGGGAGAGACCTATCCTTCTTTCCCTTCTAGCCTGGAGGGAAGATCGATTCACTTAGGGAGTACAGGGATTTGATTGATTTAATTTGCTGCTTTCCTTGGGTGACCCTTACCTTGGTCATATTTCCCTCACCGCTGTGAAGCAGAAATCCAGGTCCAGCTGTGGTGGGACAGGGCTGGCCAACACAGGTGGAGATCATCCTGCCTCAATCCAAGCTTTCTGCCTCCTGACCTCTCTCCAAAACTGGCATCACTGTGTGTATAACCATCTTCGTGTGGGGGTGACCTTCTGGCGACGTGGTTTCTGGTGTTTGGTGAAGCCCTGTGCTCCTGGGGAGGGAAGTGCGAGCCGGCATTCCTGGAGGTGGTGGTGAGCTCCTGCACATGTGAGCCTGGCAGCCTGGTGCAGGGACCACCTGGGACTCGTCTCCTACACTGCGGGGGTGGAGGATAAAGTTGACAAGGCCAATTTGGAACAGTGCAATTTAAAATTCAAATATCAGGATGCAAATAAAGCCCATTTTTTAACTTCCCACCCCCAAACGACTGCGTCTCCCTCTCCAGGCAACTCTCCTGCCATAATCCCTGCACCAAGCTCTGGTCCCTCCTGTGTTTACTGTCCTGGTGCATGGTCTCGCCGGGTTTTTGCCATCGGGCTGATTGCCATGACAACTCCCTGGAAGGCTGCAGATATTTGCTTCCCCTTTGGCTGTTGAGCCTGTGTGTTGGGGAGCAGGGAGGATGCCACGCTGGCAGCTGCGAGCAGATGGGGTCGGATCCGTTATGTATTCCTCCCACCCTCCTCCTCTGAGGGGAGGAGGACATTTTGCATTTTAAATGCATCTTAAATCCCAGAGAGCAAGGGGAAAGAATAGCTCTTTGCTTTGCAGGGATGTGAGATGGTGTCTGGCATTGCAGGGCTGTCAAGTGTCTCTGCAGTGCTGGACTTCTGCTTTGGTCCCCAAAGAGCTGGGACAGGGGTTGAGCAGATGCTCCAAGCTCTTTGTGCAGTGTTTGGTTTTTGCTTTGGTCCCCAAACAGCTGGAGTGGCAGCTCAGAGCAGCCTCTTGACCCCCATCCTAGTGGACCTTTGCTCTCATTTCCATCATGGTGCCAGTGTTCTCTGCATCTCTGTCCCTCTTCCCCTCCAGCAGCTTTGGATGTGGAGCGTGCATGTCCGTGGGTGCGAGCTTCCCTGGAGGGCTCCCTGGATTTGGCAGCACTGCTGAGGATCAGACCCCAGTGCTGAGGGAGGTTGAACCCACTTGGTGACCACCACTGGATTTGCTGACCCTCCTGCCTGGCTCGGGCAGCTGTGCCAGGACAGGATACGGCTGTTCCGATCCTGCACGGACCCCTCGGAGGCCATTCAGCAGGAAAGAGGTTAACAGGAAGGAGGCAGGCTAGGCTCTGCCTGCCAGCTCCGACCCTGCTTTGGAGTGGGGAGCAGCTGGGAGCTGCAAGAGTAGTGCGAAAATAGCCTTATAAGGCCAAGACAAGCCGACTCCAGCCTCCGCACAGCCCCGGCCGGGCTTGCTCCGCTCCAGCACCCGCTTGCAGGATGGGTGCCTGTGGGGACAGAGCTACAGATGGGACTTTGGCCCCAGACTTGCTGTCTAGGCACCCCCAGGACAGGAGCTGCCCGTGCCTGACTGAGGTGGCACTGGGTGGGAGAGGAGCCCGAGGGTGCTCCCAGCCAGTTTGCAGGCAGCTCTCGGCCTCGCTCAGTGTTTAGACTCGCTGTCTGTGGACATAAACACCGACTCTGCTTAAAGGCGGCCCCTGGCTGAACTCTCCTGCCCAGCCCCTGCACTTCACCCCCTTCTCGAACTGCTCCCAGGGAAGAAAATTCCTTCCCACTGGCAAAAGTGGAGCTGATGTTGTTTTATGTCCTGGTGGAGGTTCAGGAGGGCTCTTCAGGGGCCCTGCATGCAGAGACAGACATGTGTGGCACTTGCTAACCCATGCCATCTCCTTGAGGGCATGATTTAATGGTGAACGTGGCGGTGGTGCTGGGTTGATGGTTGCACTTGATGATCTTAAAAGTCTTGTCTAACCTTAATGATTCTATTATTCTGTAATTTCCTTGTCAGAGCTAAAAAAACTCCTTTTCCATTGCCTGATCCGTAGTCTGAGCAAGCCAGAGGTTTCTCAGTGGCTTCACTGAGCAGTAGATGCTGATACAGGAAGGCTGCATGTGGGAAAGGGGTGCTCAGGTAGCCGGGAAAAGATTCCTGCCTCTTGCTTGGATGGCACAGGGGGAGCAGAGAGCTGCCATGGGAACGCAGGAGCGCATCTTTCTGCTGCCCTTTGATGGGTGACTGCTCCAGTCCATCCTTTTGCAGAGCCCGCAGAGGTCGTTTTCAAGAGCCTTTGTCTAATTTAATAAATCCAGGATGCTCAGCCTGCCAGCTGATCTATAAGTGTAACAAAATCTGCCCGCTGCAGCGCCCTGGCCGCGCTGGGGCTGTATCGATAGCCTCGTGCCTGGTGGCAGGAAGCCTAAAAGGCTCATTAGAGCCCTGCTGCTGTGCCAGCCCTGCCTGCCTGGCGCCTGTGCAGCTCGGGGCACACCGTGGCTGCTCTGCCAGCACCGGAGCCAGCCCCGTGCCTGCACGGTGCATCCCCTGCTGGGGTTTGGGAGGTGCAGCCCCAGCTGGGATCTGAGAGGCCATGCATAGCCTTGCATGGCTGAAGAGGGATCCTCTACAACTCCCTGAAAGGAGGTTGGAGCCAGGTAGGGGTTGGTCTCGTCTTCCAGGTAACAAGTGACAGGACAAGGAGGAAAAGACCTCAAGTTGCTCCAGAGGACATTTAGATTTGATATTAGGAAAAATTTGTTCACTGAGTGGGTGGTCAGGCACTGGAACAGGCTGCTCAGGGCAGTGGTGGAGTCACTGGAAGTGTTCAAAAAGCACGTAGATGTGGTGCTTAGGGACATGGTTTGGTGGTGCTGGTAGTGCCCCATGTTAATGGTTGGACTAAATGATCTTAGAGGTCTTTTCCAAGCTTAATGTTTCTATGAGTTTTCAAGGAGCTGGTGCTTTCTTGGTGGCCTCTGGGCAGGAATGGCATGTGTGGCTCTGGTTTGGGGTCCCAGTGCTGAGCTGCTGCCAGGAGCTGCCTGTCCCACTGCCCTTGCCCAAGCCAGAGTTGTCTCCATGTTGCCCAGATACCCCCATGGCCATGGGGCAGCGGAGTCTTGCTCCCTCCCACACCACAGCCCAGCCTCAAGCACCGTGATCAGCTGAGCCCGGGCACTGGGGTGGGTGAAGCTTTTAGCAAACAGGGGAGCTGCTGGTTGCAGAGCACTCAGCAGTGCTGCGAGTGAGCAGCGCACTCGGCAGCCGCCCTCATGAATATTTTAACTCGGAGAATTAACATTTGTCAAGACGAATTTATGGAGGCAGCGTGGATGTGTGGATGTCTCTTCCCCAGGCGCCACAGGCTCGCTGCTGCTCCGGGGCAGTGCTGGGAGCCAGGGCAGAGCCAGCCAGAGCCTGAGCCCGTGGCGGCAGAGTGGGACAGCAGAGCCATGATCTCCCCCCGGGACAGCCAGGCCCTGGTGCCAAGGCAACCACCCTGCCATGCGGGATAGACAAATGGTTGTGGGTTTTTTTTTTTCTCTTTTCTCTTCCCCCTCCTGGTTCTTGGCAGAAAGTAAAATGTCCCTTTTGTTTGGTTTCCTCCTCCCCCTGCCCCATCGCCTTTCTTTAAAGGTTGTGTTCCAGATTTCGTCAACCCACGTTGTGTAATGAGCCTGGAGAATGGTGTGGGCATTGGCCATGTCCCACTGAGGCCGTGGCAGAGCCGCTCCTTGGGAGCTTGACCATGGGGTTACCTGCTGAAAAACATCCTGTGTACAGCTGCTGAGCAAAGCTCCCTTGTATTTTGTATTGAGCTCCCATGATCCACATGTGTTAGAAGTGACAGGGAAGGTACTTGGAGAAAATTCTGAGATTTCTGAATCTAAATAATCTTGGTTTTCTACTTGAGCCCTGCTAAACCGTATGGAAATTAGGGACTTGCAGATAAACCCTGTTTACTTTCAGCAGCAGCCATTGCACCTGGGAGTTCATCACCCATGGAGCGTTCAGCACTGTGCAGGAGGATGCAGTAATGCCCTGCTTGGGATTTCTTTCTTTAAGCCTCTAAGATGTCCCTATTCTTTCTTTCCCTCTGTTCCAGTGCCCAAAGAGGGGGCTGCTGCAGTTGCTGGGCTCTGCATCCTACGAGCATCCATCCAAAGGTCCCTGCATCTCATCTGGGGGTTGCTGGGATTGTTGATGTGGAGAGCATGGTGTGACTCACGTCCTGGGCACCCGGGGAGGGATAGCAGGAGGAGGAGAGTGTACTATAGGCTTTGTGTGTTGTGGAGAGGGACGCTGCGAGCACGTGTGTGTGTCAATAGGGATCTGTCATTCCAGAGGGAAACAGCAACACGATTGTTTCTTGGCTCCAGTAGCTCTGCTGGTACTGGCATGGAGAGCTGTAGCTGCTCATGTGGTGCAAGTGCTCCCTTCCCTGTGCCAGCAAGAGGCAGGGGCTGCTCCACTGACTGGACCAGAGGTGGCTGATGGCACTGAGAGGAGCTGGTGATGACGCCCATAATGGTGTCCTCCGTGCTTCTAGAAGCACTTCCACTCCTACCCCCTCTTAAATGACACACCTGGGCACCAGATCCAGTTCTGCAGTAGCTGTGTGCTCCATCCCATGGGCAGCAGCATGGGAAATGGCAAAGGCAGGGCCAGCACCGGGGGACAGGGCTGTCCCTGAGCTGGGGACTGGCAGCAGCTGGAGCAGGAGCTGAGCCTGAGTGTCCACTCCTGCCTCACCCAGACATGAAGCCACCCTGGGGTCTGATGCTGTGTTCAGCCTTGTATCAAAGCATCTGCTCTTCAAAGGGCTGGTTGAAGTCCCAGCCTTGTTGTTGTTGTTTTGGCATCTCTGCCCTATAACACCTCCTTGCTTCTGCATTTATTTATTCCCTTACAAGTGCCAGAGCCATGCAGCCCTCACCTGGCCTTGGACTAGCCCAGGGACCAGCTCTGCTCATTCTTCCCCAGAGATCCCCAGCCTCGAGAAACCTCCAACCCAGAACCGGGTGCTCAGAGGTGGGGAAGGGATCTGAGCCCCCTCCTTTTCCTCGGGGGAGTTTCCGTGTGTGCGCACACACGTTTCCACCCGGCACCATTTGCATTGCACTTCAAAGTGCCTGTGCTGCCTCCAAGGAAGGAAATAAATGGTGTAAAGGAATTTACATCCCGAGCAGGCAAGGCTGCTGGTCTGTCAGGTTTCATCTGCTGCTGGGAGGTGTGGGAGTGCAGGGGGGCTGCTGTGGGATGGCAGGTTCATCCCTGATGCTGCAGAGGGTCAGTCCTGGCTTTGCTCTGTGCCCTTTCCTGGCATCCTGGCTCAGAGCTGCGGTGGTGGATGAGAACCCATGTGTCAGGCTGTGCAAGATGCCAACATTCATCCTCACAAGGAGGGGTGAGTGGCAAAACCACTTTGCAGGGCCGGCCTGGCAGTGGGGGGGCCCAAACCGGCTCCTCCGCTCCTGGCACGCTTCTGTCAGGGCGGGGTGTGAGCTCCAAGGGAAGCCGCCCTGAACGCTGCTGTGGGGTTAAAGAGGGAGGAGAGCAGGCAGGTTTTGTCTCTTCCTCTGCTCCTCTGCCAGCTCCCTGCCAAATCCCTGTGGGGCCTTACAGGGAGTCAAAGGGCTGCCTGTGGCAAGAGGCACTAAGTGGCCCGGGGCACCCCTGAGGGACGAGGACTCCCTCCCTCCTCCTCATCCCCTTCTCCCCTGTCCTGGTTGCATTCCCTGGTGCAAAGCTGCTTTGGGTGGGGAAGGAGATTGGACCTGAACCTTACAGTCCTGGAGGCATTGGCTGTGGCAGAGGCCAGCAAGACAAAAACGATTCTAAGGCTCCACTTGGAACAGGAGAAAGTTTTACCGTTGTTTTTTTTATAGCTCTTGGAAAGCTGGGTTTTATTTTTGTTTTCTAAGACAAAAAATCCTCTTAGGTACTGAGTAGCCGCAGCAGGGCAGGGTGGGCAGCTGTGCATGCACTGGGCTGGGGGTCTGGACTTCATCCATGGGGTCTGTGGATGCTGATTTCCACAAAGGAAAAGAGAAGGCTTTGGTATCCCTGATGCACAACTGGTCCTGTTTGTTTACACATTTGCTGCAGCGCCCCGTGATGGCTCCATGCCACCCCTGAGCTGTCAAAGGATGATCCCACCCAGGGACACAGCTGCAGGAAAAGCCCTTTTCCTGGGGAAAGGGTTTTTTCCCTGCTGCCCACAGATGGGTGAACTGGGGACTTTGGGGGGGCTGCTCAGAATTTCCTCGGGCTGTAGGTTGGGGCCACTGAGCTCTCCCCAGTTGCCCTTTCTTTGCATGATGCAGACTGCTCTTGGAGAGGTTTTGCTGGCAGGGGAGCTGGTTTCCATGGTAAAAACCTTAACAGCATCTGCCAAAAATCCGTCTCCTTGTTGGCCTGGCCATCTGGAGGGCACAAGGAGGCTTTGGCAGGATGAGAAGGTGGCCATGGGCTGCATTGGGTCCTCCTTCTGTGTCACTGGCAGCTCAGAGGGAGTCCCTCCCTCAGTCATTTATGCCCCAGGTGCAGGTTTGCTTTGGGATACTGGAGGGACCCCAGTGTCACTGAGCCTGGTGGGGACAGGCATGCTGGGGATGGGGGAGCCATGGCATCAGCACTCAGGAAGGGAGGGCTGCGGGTGCCATGAACCAGGACAGGGTGGCCCTGCTGTAATCGGATGAGCCAGCGCTGCTCCAGATGGACCTGTCAGCTCTTGTCAGTGCTGACACCCCTCTGGGTGTCCCTCCACATCCTCTCAGGCCACAGGGGCCACCTCCTGTCCCACTTTACTGGGTCTGTTTGGAGCAAGGGGGCCTAGAGGTGACACTGTGTTCACAGAACCCACCAGACAAATAAGGTGCTATCCATGCTGCAGTCCCTCCCTAGCAAAATCCATGGGATTTTTAGTTTTAATGGAAAAAATCTGGCATGTCTGTCTGTCTGTCTGTCACTGAGCCATCCTGTGGTGAGGGCAGTGGGACCTTACTACTTTGCCACTCCTGTCCCCAGGTGCCACCCCACCACCCCAGATGGTTCACAGCCGCAGACCCAAAGCCAGACACTTGGTGCCTTTCCTTGGTGTCCCTGTGCTGCAAGCAGGGCAGCCGTCCTTCCCTGGGTATTCAGTGTAGGAGAAGTGAATTGCTGGCAGCAGTGGACCAGACTGGGCTGGCAGGGCTCATGCCTGCCCACATATGTGGCACAGGGCTTTGCTGTGTCCTGGCACAGCATACGGATGAGTCTGGGTACTTGTGAGCAAAGCATCTCAGTGTGTAGGATCCTGGTGTCCACCAGGAGAGGTTTTAGGGCTCAACTCTGCACTCCTCTGCTCTTCTTTCCTTAATACTCCTTTCTCCTTCCCCTTGCAGCCGACAACCCTCCCACAGGGCACCATCAACATGAACCAGTGCACGGATGTGGTGGATGGGGAGAGCCGGACAGGGCAGAAGTTCTCCTTGTGCATCCTGACGCCGGAGAAGGAGCACTTCATCCGGGCCGAGAACAAGGAGATCATCAGTGGGTGAGTTCAGATCCAGGGCTGAGCCGCTGCTGGGCTCTTCCATTAGCTGGGAGGAAGAGGGCGAGTTGGACCTTGCCCAAGGCTGGGTGCAGTGGCAAGAGCGTACCCAGGCTGATCCTGGGTCCTAGGGATCCTGATGGGTACCGGGGTGACCTCATGGTGCTTTTAGCCTCATCCATCCCTGGGCAGAGGTGGAATCCTGGGGAGGATGCAGCCCACCCCCCCGGTCCCATCTGTCCTGCAAGGATGATTAAAGTATCAGTGCTCACAGGATCACCTACTGGTGAGCTGCAGTGGCTCAGAAACACTGAAGATTAGGCCACTGAAATGAGCAAATCAGGATAGATTTCCCAACTCCAGGTGTTGGATGGTGACCTAGAAACATCCTCTTCAATCACTCACATGCTGTCTTGGGTTGAAGCTGGAGCTGTGAGGGTGCAGAGCTGTGTGAGAGCTGAGCTGCTGGCACAGAGTGATGGACTGCTCACCTGTGAGCATTTCCCAGTGGGGTTCCTGGAGCTCAGTGCCTCCCTCCCAGTATTTGTTGACATTTGAAACTCGAGCAGGAAGTTGAAGGGATGAAGCACTCGCTGTTTCCCACTCTTCCTGAGGCATGGTGTCTCCTGCCTCCCCCAGCCCTGGCAGCAGCAGAGTCAGTGCTTCCCATTGGCATTTCTATTTCCAAGCACTTTCTTTGGTTGCAATTCCTCCTGTTTTGGCAAATAGGTGTTGAAAGAGATATTTTCCTACCAGGAACTTGAGATTTAGATAAGATAAATGTTATCTTGTGTTGAAACCTCCCTGTCCTACTGAGGCACATGAGCATGGCTTGTTCCCTCTCTGTGAGGCACTTTGGGGCTGGCAGACCTGTCCCCCCCCCGACCCTGTTCACAGTGGGGTGGAGTTGCAGCGACTGCAGAGCTGGGATGCAGAGGCGCAGGGGAATCACAGCACAGGGAATCCAGCTCCTCTGCTCCAGCCAAGGCAGGAGCAGTCACTACACCCCAAATCACAGCCAGCCCCCGTGCCCTGCTCTCTCCTCCCTCTCCCCACGCTCTGGTTCACAGCTCAGCCTTTGTTGCTGGTCCTGCCTGCCACGGGAGGGAGAGGCATTGCGGAGCGAGGTGGGGCTGATTTATTGCTCATCGGCCCAGCGATGGGTTTTGAAGCAGCGCATTTGCTCCTGACTGCAGGCATTAATCATCCCGGAGCAGTCCCACTTCTGGGGCTGAGCCAGGCGGGTTTCGTTTGCAGTTGCAGCACGACAGGGAAGATTTCCCTGGCTGGGGGAGAATGTGTTATACGTTCATTTCGTCCTTCTGGCATTTATTGCTCAACCAAACCCCACTTGATGTGGTCATCTCCAAACGCTTCGCAGCAGCAGCGTGCGAAGCAGGGGGAACAGGAGAGGGAAGCAGGGACAGCTGAAGCAGGAGCATTTCCCAGTGGTCCTCAGATCCCTGGGGGGTTGGCAGAGATGCTGGGCAGGTCGTCAGGCTGCAGTGGCAGGGCACAGGAGGGTCCCCCCCAAGTGACTTGTGCAGGGGATGGACTTCACAATGCCAAGTTCATGCTGTTCTTCCGTGGACAAAAGCACTTTGTGTGCAGTGTGCGGGTGTTGGCATCACCAAAGGGGGAAGGTCCTGCTGGAGGCTCTGTCCCTCTCCACTGTCTTTCAGCATCCTTGAATCCCTGCCCCATGTCAGCCTTGGCTGTGGACTCACTCTTGCAGTGAGTGGGGTTTGAGCCAAAGCACCCTGAGGTCATCCCTCCTCCCCTCCTCTCCTGCCTTTTTTTTGTCCCCAGAAGCTGGTTGGGATGATTTCTGGTACTATTCATCATATTGACCCTGAGCAGGTCAACATCACTCCCATCCCTACGTGCTGCCCCACAGCACAGACCTCACCTTCTGCTTTCTCTGCCTGCAGGTGGCTGGAGATGCTCATCGTCTATCCCAGGACAAACAAGCAGAATCAGAAGAAGAAGAGGAAGGTAGAGCCCCCAACTCCCCAGGTAAACCCCAAGGGGACACACACACTGCCACCCAGACCCTTGCCTCCCTCTTAGGGCCACAGCCTTGCTTTTTTCCTGGGGACATCCCCCCAAATGCTCTGGATCAGCATTCTGCCAGCTTTCTGATGCTGCCTGTGCAGAGAGTGAGAGCTGGGGCGAGCCAGGACAGCTGATCAGTGTGAATGAATTCCTGATCATCACTTCCAGGGTCACACACTGCTGCTTTGGGGCCACGTTTCACCCCCCCGGGTGCTGTTTTGTGGCACTGGCCCTGCACACACTCTCCCAAGAGCAGCCACAAAGCCATGGGGGACCAGGGAGAGGTGCTGTTCATGGGCCATTTCAGCAGAAACAGGATGAAATTCCATCGGGCTCCAGTTACCCCCCTTCGAGATGACCCCAGAGATAATGGGAATGAAAGGAAAATACTAAAGGCCAGGGCCAGGCTGGGAGCTCCGGGGCCGGAGCCGGGCTCTCCAGGGACCCAGCGGTGGCTTCGTGCTCACTTTGACTATAAATGGTAAAAAGTGGGGCCGGCCGTGACTCACTCGTTCCTGCCGGGCTCCCACGTGGCCAGAGTGGGGGAGAATCCCACAGATGGGGAACGTGACCCCGAGGCCACCCTCGTCCCTCGCCGGGGCTGAGAACAGCCGTGTCCCCGAGGCCGCCTGACCTCTGGGCGCGCGTCCCACCGCCACGGGGGACCGGCTGGGAGGGCTCCTCTGGCCGAGCCAGGCGGAGGCACCAGCACCCAGAATGGTGTCAGGGCTCCCCTGAGCCCTGGTTTTCAGGTCCCCTTGGATGGAAGTTCCCAGGATGGTCCTGGTGCAAACTGGCCCGTGGGTGTGTCTTGTATGGGTGGCATGTGTCTGAGTAAGTTTCCACCACGCCACTGGAAAAAGATGTTCTGGGCAATGGGGGAAAAAGCTAGGGGATATATGATCCATTGTTGCACACCAAGTTGAGTCACCTCCTGACAAGGGCTGGGGTCCTTACAGCCCCTCCAGCCCCTCGAGTGCTGGGTATGGTGATGCTTCAGGGAAGATGCCTCCTCCCTCCGTGACCAAGAGCTGGTGTGTTACGAGCTGTCTGTCCTCAGTCCCCAGGGAGAGGGCTGGTGCATTTGGGGCACCCCAGTGAGTGGATGCAGCAGGGCAGGGATGCTCACCCCGTCCTGGCACAACACTAAACTCAGGCTGGGTTCAGGAGGGGAACAGGGCGGAGAGAAAGGGCGCAGAGCCAGAAAAACATCATTCTGGGTTACATTTCATTGCCATGGCAACTTCTTGGAAACAGTACAGGATCTGAGCTCCTGAGCACCAAATAAGGGAAGTGGCTGCGGGAACGATGCTGGCTCCCCACGGGCAAACAGATGCCCCAGGTGCTTGGGAATGGGGTGAGCATGGACCCTCATGGCACATTGCCCTCCTTGGCTGGGGGCAGGCCACCATGAGCCCCATTTTGCTTGCTCTACTCTCCTTTCACCCTCACCATCCTGTTACTCCCTGTCCCATGGTGCTGGAAAAAGGCTCGAATTCACTTTGCAAAGCCAACCTCCATGTGGGACCTGCTGCCCAGACAGATGCATTGCTGTGTCAGACACTCACAAGCCACCTGCAAAAGCAGCATCTTTCCTCTGTCTGCCGAATCCCACTGATGCAGACGGCTGGTCTGGGGAAGGAGGGAGGATGCTGAGGAGAAAATCAGCACCAAATCCCACTCTGTGAAATGGCTTCTCCTGAAGTTGGCTGCTGTTCAGCTCACTCTCTGTGTGCTGGTGGAGAAAGGCTGATCTCTTTCTAAAGACAGCCACACACTAATCTGGCAGCAGATCATGTCTTAGAGCTGCTCAGGGAGGGATGGGCACCTTTTTGATTTAAAAAAAGAGTTTAAACCATGTATATTCCTGCTATTTCTCACTCTCACATAGTTTTGCTTGTCTGTGGTTGAGCAGAGCTTGGTTGCAGCTTGGGTGCTCCTGGGGTATCAGGGGTATTTCCAGCTCCCCCCCATCATTTTGTATCATCCCTCTGCAAAATCACCAGGATGGGAGCAGTGCAGGGAATATAATTTTTTAGACAGGGAGAGTTAGGTGTTTTCACTTCGCTTTGCAAGCAGGTTGCAGTTTTAGGGGAAAAAGGGCAGGTTTCTCATGCACCTTTTGCTGTGCTCCAGTGGAAAGATGGAGGCAGCAGGAGAGACTGGATTGCCTGTGCCTGTCTGCTGTCTGTGGGAACTCAGGGCAGGGTTTGAGGCTGAAATGTGGGATTTGAGGCTCTGCCCTCTGTTTGCACAGGGGTGTGGCAGGCTCAGGTAAGCAGAGCATGCCCAGACACACTTCATGCAACTGGAGGCTGGTTCTGCTGATTTTGGTGCATGCTGCTTTTTGGAGTTGTTCATACCCCTGAGCAGCGAAGAGTTAATGTCTCTCCTCCCTTACAGACTTCTTTTTGGCCCATATCTCTGCCTAATTAAATACATATCTACAAATAATTACATGGGGGTGTGTGTAAGGGATATATAAAAACACATACTCTGAGCTGGTGATTAGCTTCGGGCTTGGATCAATGAATGAGTGGCTGAGGGGATCTTGGAGGTTGGCCTGACCCGCTGCTCAAGCAGAGTCCCCTTGAGCAGGATGCCTGTGAACTCTGGAGCGTTTACCTCCAACACTGCATTCCTTTGGTGTGAAATTTCCAAGGGGATTTTTAAAAAAATTTGAGGTCATTTTCTGCTTGTGGTGGCTGTGCAGAGAGCCAGGACCCACGCCCTGGGAGATTCCCCCGTGGCACAGATGCCACTTTGGAGGTGCAGGGCTAAAACCAGCCTAGTGGGGGAGGAGAGGATGCTCTTTGCAGCCCCTGTCCCCAGCCTGTGACTGCTGGCTCATGCACCCCTGGATTCTCCCTGCTCCATGGAGAAGGAACGAGCAGCTGGAAAACTTCCCACAATCCGGGGACTTTGGAGGGGAGTTAATTGTCATTGATTTATTGGTGGCTTTAAGAAAAATAATCTCCGAATGCAGAAGCTTAATATGACAACAGCAAAACATCTGCTAACGAACAAAGCCAAGGAAGGAGTTGGGAAAGCTGCTGCCTCCTTTGGGTCACACTCTGAACCTGGGCTGGCCTGGCCATGGCCACCAAAGTGGCATCATCCATCATCTGATGGACTCTGGAGGTCCTTGTTAGCAAGAGAAGCATTTAAGATGATGGCGATTGTTTTAAAATAGCATAAAGCATGGCTGAGCAGCCCTGTCCTAGCCCTGTCCCATCCCTGTTGTGCTGTGACATGTCACAAGGCAGCACCCAAACTGAGGGATCTCAGGGCTGAGCCTTTGGGGACCCTGAGTGCGGTACTGGGGTGAACTCTCTAACCTTGCTGTGTCCCCTGTTCTTTCTAGGAGCCTGGTCCTGCTAAGATGGCTGTGACCAGCAGCAACATCCCCAGCGCGGAGAAGGTCCCTGCCACCAAATCCACCCTCTGGCAGGAAGAAATGAGGGGCAAAGACCAAGTGGATGGGGGCAGTGGCATCAGCCCAACCCAGAGCCCCGTGCAAGGCCAGGCTGGGGCTGCCAGTGCCCTGAAGGATCCCGTGCTGGACAGCAAGGAAGGTGAGGGGCAAAGGGGCCAGCACTGCTGTGATGCTGTGGGAACCTGGTTTAGGCAGCTGAGCTGGCAGAAAATCACCACAGAGGGAAAAGTTTTCCCTGGGTTTGGTTCCTGGAGCATTCCAGCAAGGAGAGAGAGGCAGACCTCATCCCTGCTGTATGGGGATCAGAGTGAGGCATTGCAAGCTGAAGGAAGAGATTTGCATTACATGCTGCAAAATCACAGTGTGGGGCCCAATCCTGTCCTGGCAGGGAGATGGGACTGCCTGCCCTCACACTGGCAGCAAAATGAGAGGAAAGATGCCTTTTCTAGCCCCTCCATATCCTCGTTTGGGCATGCAGAGTGTGCAGGGCCATGTCATGCTCAGCCCAGCCATCCAGGCTGCTCAGCTCTGCTTCCTCATCCAGCCTTGTTTAAATTTGGTCTCCATGATGATTCCCTGGAAGGTGCTGGATCCATGGCATTGTTCTCCCTGGAACAGTGTGGGCTGGGGACTCTTCCTGTCAGGCCGTGGACAGGTCCTGGTGCTGCAGCCATTTCCTTTATCTGCCCACTCAGATGGGGAATGCTTTCCATCAACTCCTGCTTGCCAGGAGGGAGGTGTCCATTGCCTTGCACCCACAGAGCCATGGCTAGTGCTGGGCTGGGAAGGGCAGAGATGGAAATGGGTGCAGAGCAGTGACTGCAGCCACCCATTTCTTGGTTTGAAGGTGTTTCACCTGTGCCAGCCCAACCCAAGACTTGTACCAGCATTCCCAGTTCCCTGGAGACCATCCCATCATATCCATGGGCATGAGGGAGAAAAGCCGAGGGTGCAAGAGATGGCACAGTGTGGGGCTGGGGCCAAGACTGTCTGCTCTCATTTCCTGCCCTTGTCCTGGGTAGAATTGGGGTGTTTTTTGATGAAAGCAGAGCTCAGACTTGAAACCAAGCAGGATGCCTCCTCTGTCCCTTAGAGGAGAGCTCCATGAACGGAGACCGGATAGACTGTGGGCGGAAGACACGCGTCGAGAGCGGGTACTTCTCCTTGGAGAAGACCAAACAAGACTCGAAGCTGGAAGAGCAGCAACTGCCGCCCCCGCCGAGCCCGCCCAGCCCCAGCACCCCGAACAACAGGTACAGTTATCCCAAATCGCCCTCACAGGAGCATGCCCAGCCCTTTCCTTCCCCAGGTACCCGATCAGGCGACCGAATGGTTCACAGCTTCTCTCTGAACTCCTTGGACTCGAAGAGCAGTTGCCCCATGCACAAGGACTCCAGCAACAGAGATGTAGGAAGGGGAGCTGAAAAATCGGGGCGTCCCCTTTCTTTTAAAGCCAGCCGGCAGTACACCACCCTGGCCGACGTTCCCAAGGCCATTAGGATCAGTAATCGTGAGGCCTTCCAGGTGGAGAGGAAGCGGCTAGAGCGGAGAACCCGGGCTCGTAGCCCTGGGAGAGAAGAAGTGGCCCGGCTCTTTGGGAATGAGAGAAGGTAAGGGATGAGTGGCTCATCTCCTTGCATGCTTATAGCAAGCACCAAGGTTGCGTCCCCACCGCAGCCTGGATGGGGCAGGTGGAATTTGCCAGGTGAAGCCCCTTTGTATTCCAGCGCTCCTGGGTTTAAGGATGCTCATCCACACCAGCCAGCTGGGGGGATGTCTTTACCAGTGCCAGCAGGCAGGTTTCACCCTGCCTGGCTGCTCTGGGGACAGCTGGCTGAGGTGGGTGATCACAGAGTCATAAAATCATAGAATGGTTTGTGTTGGAAGAGATCTCAGGGCTCATTCAGTTCCACCCCCAGCTGTGGGCCGGGGCACGTTCCACTAGCCCAGGTTGCTCCCAGCTCCATCCAACCTGGTCTTGAATACTCCAGGGATGGGGCAGGCACAGCTTTGGGCAAGCTGTTCCCGGGCCTCACCACCCTCACAGGGGAGGATTTCTTCCTGATATCCAATCTAAACCTACCTTGGTGTTCAGTGGTGTTAGGTGACCATACTCGCCATCCAGCCCACCCTCCCGGTCCCCTCCTGGCGTGGCACACGCTGGGAGCCAGCACCATTAATTAGGTGAGTTCCCTAAATGGTTTTAGTGCCAGGTGTGTGTGTGTTACGCAACTGCCTAATGAGCTGAGAGAGGTTTCAAAATGTCAGGGCATTAATCTGGGAGAGGAGGGAGAGGCGGGTGCAGCGCCGAGGCAGGGCTGCAAAACAGCTCAGTGCGGAGGAGGGCGGGGAGCGCGTCCGCGCGCGCCGGCGTGCCGGGTGCTCTCCAGGAGAGGCCAAGGACGGGCTCCACTTGCCCTGGGAGAGACACATTCGTGCAGTGAGGGCAGTGGAGCAAACTGGGAGACAGGCCCCGGGCGAGAGGGCCGCCTGCCAGTCTGATTTTCGTGCCCTGGTTTTCCTGCGGGCATGTTCTCTCTCGCACGATTTCAGCAGGAGCTTCTCCTCTGTTTCTTCCCAGCCCCTAAAGGACTGTTTTCCAGCCTGGCTTCCAAGAGCTGGGAGCAGGTCTGGGATGTACGGCACAGCTTTGTGCTGGTGCTGCCAGTCGGCAGGAGGATCCCAAACCTGGCCCAGAGCATGCACAGCGAGTGCTGGACTGGGAATTAATGAGGAGAGCTCAGGTTTGGCTTTCTCTGCCGTGGGAATTGGCTTTTCCCCAGGATGGAGGAGGAGGAGGAGGATGTCACACTGGTCCCTTGGCCACCCTGGGGCCTGAAAAAAGGGTGGTGGCTGCTGGTTCACAGACTAAGCTGGTGCTGCCTGTGGGTGACATTGTCCCCCTGCTGGGTTTGCTTGCACAGCATGCCCTGGCCAGTAACTGTCCCCAGTGCAACAGAACAGAGCATTCCTCCAGTGCCAGCAGTCCCTTGCTCCAGCCCTGGGGTATCATGCAGCTCTGGGATCTTCTTGCACTGAGCTGGGGAGCAGATTTACAACAGATAGCAGGGCCTGGGAGAGGACATTGCTGCCAGAGACTGTCCTTTTTTAATGTCAGCCCAGCCCAACTGAGGCTTTATCAGTATTGTCAGGAATTCCCCTGTATCAGCCCCGGGCCTTTGTCAGAGCAGGACAGGCATAGAGAGAGGAGCAGGCATTGCACCAGGCACTGGGGGTTTGCTGCCCATGGGGCTCAGCCCAGCCCAGCATTTGGGAGAGGGGTGATGGCAGAATAGGGTGAGGGGTCCCCACCTGCTGGAGGCTTTGGTCAGGGATTACAGCCAGCAGTGCTGGAGGGGTGTGCTGTGAACAGGGATGGTGTTCAGGGTTGGACATGTTTGTTTTCTCCTGCATCAGCCTGGGAATTGGCTGTGCAGATGGTGTGGGTGGAGAGGTCCTGTGTCCCAGAGCTGGGACACCCGTGTTGGAGCTCTCAGGTGGACTCAACAGGGCACAGAGACACGGTCCAGCGTCGCACCAGAGAATTAACATTCCCCGGCACCCTGCTCAGCTTGGCTTGGCTGCTTTTTAAACTTGAGTTTACTTAGTCCCCATATCCCTCTCATTTTTCTCCTCCGAGCTCAGACGGTGCTGTTTGAGGTTGAGCAGATACAATAACTCACTTCCATGCTGTGGGGTCGGCTTTTTCCCCCTGGTTTAACACCATTTCTAATAATCCTTCTCAGTAACCCACTAACATGTCAGGGAACACTTGTCCAAAATCACTTGCCCTGTGCCAACCCCAAAGGCACCAGCCAGGCATTGCGCAGATCTGCCTTTCAGTGCAGCCAAATTAGCTCTGATTCTGTTGGTATTTTCAGCTCTTCCTCCTATTTTTTTGTGTAAATCAGTGCAAGTGTCAGAGCTATGGATGGAAAAGAATTATTTTAGGTACCCAATGCTGCATCCTGAGTGACACACCTTAGGCTTAGCTCCAGATAAAGCCGTTTGTCAGGGCTTCTCCTCCTGCTTCCTTATTGTAAGAGATACTACGTGACTTAAGTCCAGGAATTTTCCATGCTGACCATTTATACCTGACGCTGCCTCCGTGCCCCGTGCAGACGTCTGGGCTCGCAGCCACTCAGAGCCAGGAATCAGAAAACGGGAGATAATCTCCCTGATTTTGGCGGAGCGGCAGAGTGCGAGTTCCCTCTGCTGGCACGTGGCAGGACGGGGCTGCAGCACCCTCTGGGATGTCCCACCGGGCTGGGGGAGAGAGGGGCTGTGGCCAGAGGGGTGGAGCCGTCTCCAGTCTCCCATCTCAGAGCCATCCATAGGGCAGAAGAGCGGGGCAGCCCCATGGATGAATGGTGAAGTTTGGCACACAGAGTCACAGCTGAATTGAGCTGCAGGGACGTCCTCAGACATCGGTCCCCATATCCCAGCAGGGCTCAGCAGCTGCAGGGATAAATCCTGGCACATCTCAGGAGGCTGCCAGCAGTTTTGGGAAGGAGACCACCACTGGGTGGGGAGTCCCTGGTGTGCAGAGACCTGGAGCCCCTTCCTCTGGATGTGTGGCTGCAGGCTCACCCACCTTCTGCAGCTCCCTGGGGAGCACCAGGATTCCTGGTTGGCAAGCTTGGCTTTTTTGCACAATTCCAGGGGTGCAGCCTCTAAATCCTTGGCTTTCCCAGCTGATCCCATGTTCTGCTCACACTGGCAAGAGTCCACTGTGGCATCTGCTGGACCTGCTGTAAGAGTGTGGTCAGGGGCTGAGGTGTATTTCTAGCCTCAATAAATAGCAGAACTACCTGAAATCACTTAAAAGACTTTTTTTCCTCAAATTCCTTCTCTGGAGCTTCCTGAGATGCAAAGCTCTGTTCTGAATTCTGCCTCTCCCCATACAGATGAATGTCTGCTCTCCCAAATATAGGGTTTTTTTTCCTTGTAAAACTGTCTTCTTCATACTTGTGGACCTCTTGGGGAAATTATTCTTCCTTTTCCTGATGCTCACTATCTTTCTTGCTGCTAAATAATGAATGAATCCAATAAAAACAAGCCCTTTTCTGCAATCAAAGAAAATCACTTTAATGATAGCTCGTGCTGGTTTTTAGAGCTTTCCTTCCCCCTGCACACCCCACACTAACAGCCCAGATCTGCAGCCCGGGTTTAGTGGCCTGGAAAAGATTAACAGCCTGCATGGCCCAGGAATTCCTTGAGATGAGCTTTTGTAGTTGAAAAGCACTAAATTGCACTGCAGCTTTTAAGATGCTTCTTTTCCTACCTGTCCCAGCCTTGTTTTGTCCACGCAGAGCCTCTCTGCAGAGGGAGCAGCTCTCTCTGACACGTTTGGGAGGGGAGGAGAGCCCATCCCTCCCCGTTCTCCCAGGACCTCTGGCAATAACATCTCTGAAATGTTGATCTAATGGGGAAAAAAAAAGATTCTTTCCTGTAATCTGGATGACATTAACCCTTGGGGCTGTGATTTGGTTGCAGTGATTTATTTTTCTCCTCCCTTTTTCAATGACGAGTGAACTGGAATGATTTTGGTTTTGTTTTGTATGTAGATGCAGATATATAATTTCCTCTTCTGTTCATTCATTTTCCAGCCTTGTTTTCTTCCAGGTCTTGTTGCTCTCCACCTTCTCCTGCTGTGTTGCTGTGTGACGTGTCCACCTTTACTTCGCCTGCTTCGCTACCATCTCATCTCAATCTCAAGCCGTAGAACAACCTGGTGGTGCAGCCCCTTTCATGAGAAATCAACCTGCTTTTGATTTTATGTTTTTTTTTGGTTGGGTTTTTGTTCCTTTTTTTTTTTTTTTTTATTTCTCCTGATGTTTTTCTTCAGGTCTTCACTTAATAGGGCACAGACAATGTTAATTCATGGATCTTTTATTCCCTCCTAAACTGAGACTCAGAGAAGGCTGGGCCGGTGTAAAAAGGATTATAAAATTGGGGCTCCAGAACAATTCCCTGTCTGGCAGTGAATGGAGAACATGGATTTATGTTCCACAGCCTGACTTATGTTGAACATCTCATAAGAACATCCCAGGGAAACTGGGAGCTCTGGACAAGCCCAGAATCTGCCCACTCCCAGTTTGCAAACTGGGAGGCAGCAGGGGCTGAACAGATGTCCTGTAAAAGCATCAAAGACCTTTGAATTTACAAAGCAAAGTCTTTTCCACCAATTTTGTCCCTTCCTCTTTGGTTGTGTCCTGGCAGCCTGGCTCTGAGCAGCAGTGGAGGTCCCAGACCCCTGGGGAATGTGATGTGCTCAGACTGTTCCTCTCATTTATGGAATTTGGTGCAAATTCTGGTTGAAAACTGAACATTGCATGGTTTTTGAGCCCTTAACCTGCTGTTCCTTTTTGTGGGAAGTGTTAAAGTTTTGGATAACCTGTTTCCTCTCATGTGGTTGCCATTGTGATTTTCATGCACATTAGAGGTTCACACAGAGCAAGCAGCCCCAAGTTCAGATATGGCACATGTGGGTCCAAATTTTGTGTCAAACCACCTGAACTGAGCTTTTTTTGGGAGGTTTGAAACGGAGCTTTAAACTTTAAAGCTTGGAGCACAGCTGGCATGTGCTGGTGGTGGGTTATTGCTTCATGTTCCCAGGTTGTGATTAAAGACCTGAGGCTGATTCTTGCCCAGACCCCTGGGAATGCAAACTTAGACATCAACAGGTCCTTTGAAAATTCCAGGGCTTCCTCTCCTGTGGGTCAGTGAGCACCTTTTAATGCTGAACTAGCACTTTTAATTCCAGCTGCAAAGGCCTGTTTGCTCATCCTTAGGAGCATCCCATTTGGGTTTGATCCAAGGTTGGCTCCTGCTCCATCCACATTTCTTCATAGTTCTCCATCCTCAGAGACACAAGTGCCACGGTGTGATGGGCCACCAAGGCGGTGTCTGAGAGCCTAAGTTGTGCTCCCTGCTGTCCATATTGGATTTGCAGCCCCATTTAGAGGAGGGAAGGGCCCCATGTTTTTTAGGGAGTGCCCTGCCATGGCACAGGGTGCTCCTCATCTCATTCCCCTTCAGCTGGTGTGCCCTGTGAGCCAGACCTGTGGTTTGGAAGCACCTATGGACACTCTTTGTTCCATGCAGTCCTGTGACTGTTCCCTGTGTGGGGCTGAGTTTTTAGAAGGTACCTATTGCAGTGAACACACCGAGGAACCTGGAGCCACCCTTTACTTCTGCACCCCAGCTTGGTCTGACGTGTCAGTGCTGTGTGGCCTGGGGGGCCACCCATAGCTGCAGTGCTAGAGAATAGAGCCAAAGCTTAAGCCAAAGCTGCTCCATAGTCCCTGCTTCCCGAAGGGCTGTAAAATCCACAAGTATAAAGTGTTACTGTTGGTTTTGCAAGGGTTTTCTGGTTATTTGAGATGCTACATGTGGAGCTGAATAGTGTGAGGGTTTTTTCCCACTTTGGCTGTGGGTAAAAGGATGCATGTCAGGGGTTTTATCCTCTGCACGCTGGAGCTTGCAGAGAAACAGGGACCAAAAGCCAGGTGTGCATGAACGCTGGGTCGAGCAATTCTGCAGCCTTAAATGTGTGGGGTTGTACAGCTCCACACAGTTGCTGCTCTTGTGTTTAAAGCCTCTGTGGTTTCCCTCTTCTCCCTGTTTTCCAGGCGCTCCCAGGTAATTGAGAAATTTGAGGCATTAGACATTGAGAACGCGGAGCACATGGAGACAAACGTGTCGGGCGGTGCTGCCCTCTCCAGTGAGACACGGCAGGGCAGGAGTGAGAAGAGGGTCTTCCCACGGAAACGGGTGAGCTGCTCAGCTGAGGTCTCCTGGTGGGCTTTGGAGGGTGGCACCTAGGACCCTGCAGCCCACGATAGAGGGTTTAGCCCTTAGGGTTTGTCCCTGGGTGTGGGTCTGGAGTGGCAGGCAGCTCCTGCCGGAGCCACGTGCTGTGTTTGTGCTCAGCCTCTACTTGCTGCTCTGCTCCCTTGGTCCGGGTATAGAGTGGAAAATCAGGCTGTCTTTTCTGCTTTTGCTGAAATATAAAGGCAGACTTCAGATCTGGCATGGCAGGACACATCAGGATGGGGGGAAGTAACAAAAGAAACAGGCAGTTTTGAGAGTCCCAGATATGCTTGGATATATTGGGAACAAATTAATGCCTGAGAGGACAAAAAAAAATGTATTGCCAAGGAAATGACACTTGTTCTAAGCCTGAGATGCCCCTTAAATAAAGCAGATTTTTATGCCATGAGCCAAGAGAGCTGGACTCTGACCTAGTTCCTGCACTGATCTGGGCTAATCCCATTCACACAGGACTTCACCTGTGAAGGAGCGGCCGTGGGCTCCATCCTGGACGTGTCTGCCTCTCCTCTGTCCCCACATCGCCGGGCAAAGTCACTGGACAGAAGGTCCACAGAGTCCTCTATGACGGTGAGCCACGAGGGGCATGTTCCCTGCCTTGGGGAGCACATGAGAGGCCTTTCCCCAGTGGGTCCAGTGGGAACTGGACTGTCTGTCTGCTGCTTTCCTCATGGTCAGCATGTAGGATGTGGGATATGATCAGATTTGGGGCAAGTTTCAGTGACCTGAATCAGATGTGACCTATCTGAGGGTCACAGGGGCCCAGCTGGAGAAAAGCCACACTTTTTGCCTGTTGCAGAATTCAAAGCAGAGTCTTGCAAGGAACCCTTTTCCTTAAAGTGCAGCAGCAGCCTGGGAAGCAGACCCTGTGTTTTGCATGGTATTTTCCGCTGGAATACCCAGTTTCCTCAATGCTTTGCTTGATGTGTTAGACACTGATGGTGTAGGTGCCCCTGGAGGTGCTGGGGTCACCTTGCCTGGCCAGAGCCCCTCTGTGCCCTGTGCTGTCCCCCAGCAGAGGCTGCATAGGGTATTTCCAGCTCAGCAAAGGGTCTGGACTTGGATCAACCACTAGGTCATGACTGATGCATTTTCATAGAAACACTGAATCCTAGGATGTTTTGGCATGGAAGGGACCTTAAAGATCATCTCGTTCCAACTCCCATGTCAGGAGGAGAGACACCTTCCACTCAACCAGGCTCCTCAGAGAGTTTTCAGAGAGCCAACATGTGTCCCAGTTTTCTAATGCCTCTTCCGTGATGTTTATGCAGTTGGAAGTGGGTGTGAGTGGGATGAAGGCTGCAAGGAAGGGCTGAACCTGCCCTCCCAAGCTTTCCTCCCTTTGCATATTTCAAATGCTCACCAGACCTGGAGGCAAACAGTACAGAACAAACACAAAATGCTCTCCTCTCCCTCACCACCCTTCTGCAGGGACAAAATAAATACACTTGCTAATCTCTCAGATAGATTACAGAGCTACTGTAAATACAAGTTTTGTGGATAGACAGTTTCTATTCAAGGACTTCTCAGAAAAATGCAGTAGTTTGACGTTCCTGAAGCTTCTCATGTAGACTTGTACAGCCACAAGAATGAGTTTTAAATTCTTGATGGGAGTAAAAAGGTGTAAGAAGTGCATACAAAGTGGCAGTGCACATTATCCAGTGAAGGGATGAATATCAAGCAGATTTAGATTAGGTATTAGGAAGAAATTCTCCCCTGGGAGGGTGGGCAGGCCCTGGCACAGGTTGCCCAGAGAAGCTGCGGCTGCCCCATCTTTGGAAGTGTCCAAGGCCAAGTTAGATGGAGCTTGGAGCAACCTGGGCTAGTGGAAGGTGTCCCTGTCCATTGCAGGGACCATGAGGAATGAGGTGATCTTTAAGGCCCCTTCCAGCCCAAACCATTCCATGAATCTATAGTTCAATGATTTACTTTGCCTTGTGTTTTTGTGGAGCAGAACTGAGTTCCCACCCCCATGGAATCACTGAAATGTGGGATGTACTGCCCCACAGCATAGCTTTGACTGAATGGCCTTCCAGACCCCAATTTTCACTGCTCCCCTTGGTGTAGCCAGTTTCAGACAGTGCAGCTGGATTTCACCCACTGCTGTCCTTTTTCCTCCTTCACTCTGCAGCACGTGGAGCAGCTGGAAGAGCTCAGCCTCGAGGGAGTGAAAGCATTTCCACCACATCCTTCCCTGTGCAGGGGCAGGGCTGGGAGGAAGGGCTGGCAGCAGTTATCCCACGCTGTCTTGGTTCTTTTCTCAAGGATTTGACATCCCCATGCACCCTCTTTGGAGGGAAGAGTAGGTGTCATTTGGGTGGTGCAGAGCTCAGATTCCCTGTATTTCCAGCCTTGGGAACTCAGCCTGTTTTCAACCCTGCAGCCTTGCATCAACAGCACATAGTTTTTCTTTCATAATATATAATAGAGGGACAAAACTGCCTGAAGTCTTGCTGATTCCTGTTTCTCCCTCCTCTGTAATGCTGGTGGAGCAGTAGGTAATTGCAAGAGAAAATGGTAAGAAGGGAACAACCTGAATATACCATGCATCAGGTCTCTGCTCCTCCTGGGTGCAAACATTTAGCCACCACACAGTGTAATGATCCAGTTTGGACTAGATAACCTTCAAAGGTCCCTTCCAGCCCAAACTAATCTATGATTCTATGAATATAACTGTTGCTGGTCTCTTTTTTTCTGCACTGTGTTTTATCAAGTCGCTGCTGTTGCCTTCTGAGCACAGACACTTCTTCCCTCTCCTCTGATCCCTCTCTGCTTTCTTCCAGCCTGACCTGCTGAACTTCAAGAAGGGCTGGTTGACAAAGCAGTATGAGGATGGACAGGTGAGTCAGGGGGAAGCTCTGCCCATTATGTCCACTCACTCCAACATCCTGACTGTGCCAGCTGCACATGGAGCTGCTCTTGGCGGAGCCCCAGTGTCCTTGCTGGGTATGTCAGCCTTAGAGTGAGAACTGCTGGTTCTCTGTCCTCGGGGGGGTTTCCAAGCCCCACAGGTGGATATCATATCATGGGTTTCTAGGGAGCCAGGGCAGCTTGGATAGCAGCACTGGTTTCATGTTCCTGTTCTCTCCTTATCAGTCTCATCTCCCTTGTGACCCAGCGACCTCGTTGGTGTCAGTAATGAGGCTCAGGTGAAGTCTCCTGAGTGCCAGGGAAATGGCAAGGCCAATAAATAAATAAATAAAATAAGTGCCTCTAACTTGGCACTGAGAGAAGCAGCTGGTGCTGCTTTCCCACTATCTCTTCCCAAAGGGATGTGGGATGTTCTGCTCCACCAGAGCCTGAGTGGTGGGCACTGATGCTGAGGCAGCATGGATGGTCCTGGCTGTTTGCAAAGTGCCCCTTCCCTGGATTTCCTTCCCTGGGACTCTTTCCCTCCTGCTCAGCTGCTGAGGGGAAATGAGGGCGACTCGCCTGTGGCTCTGAGTGCTGTGGCCTGGGCTCTGCTGTGGGTGCTGGGGTTAAGGGCACATCCATAGGCAGCCCAGGGGGAATCAGCCACTGGATTGTGCTTTATTGACTAAAAACTGCCTTGGGTGAGCCTGTGCCTGACTGGGAGCATGCAGGAGGCAGATTTGCATATAGCAAAGGCCAGGAATAGACTCCAACTCAATTTCTAGGTACTGCAGATAAAACATGAATGTTTTGCTGGGTTTTTTTTGTTGTTATTCAAAAGGCTTTAAGTGCAGTAACTAAAAGCATCTGTCCTGCAGTGGAGCTGATGGGAAGGCTCTGACTGTCCCCATGGCTCTCGCTGTGTGTCACCATCACAGGCAGGGTTGCTGCTGCTGAGGGCCAGTGCTCTGCAGTGTAGCAGCGCCAGGGAATTTGGGATCCTGGTGGTGCAAACCATCAGAATCCCTTGCCTTGCTGCCTGTTTGGGTCTCCCCTTCCTGTCAGGAGGGTCTCAGTGAAGCTGAGTGTGGAGCTGTCAGGGTAGAGGTGTTGAGCTGCCTCCCTGTGGAGCGTCTCTGCCGGCTGACCTGTGATGAGCCGCTGTTTCCACTGGGGAAGGAGCAGGATTGTAAGTGCCCCATCTTGGTTGTTTTCTAGTGGAAGAAGCACTGGTTTGTGCTGACTGACCAGAGCCTGAGATACTACCGGGATTCAGTGGCAGAGGAGGTGAGTGACTTCCCATTGATGTTCAACCCATCACTGCACCCGGGGGAGCTCCCAGTGCTCCCAAACTGCTCCTGGGCAGGCTGCCTTCCCAAATGCCAAGGTCCTGGAGCATCACTCTTCAGGTCTTTGTGCTTCTCAGGGACCTGCTGTGCCTGTCTGCGAGCCCACTGAGCTTTGGGGCTGCAGAGCTTTGCAGCTTTTTTTACCCCTTTCCTCTGCAGGCAGCTGACCTGGATGGAGAAATTGATTTATCCACGTGCTACGATGTCACTGAGTACCCAGTTCAGAGGAACTATGGCTTCCAGATCCATGTAAGGAGAATGTGTGGAGAAGGAAGAGTCTGTCTGCAGGACAGCTGATGGGAATGCTCTTTTGTGACATGAGAAACATCTCCCCAAACACACAAGAAAGGCCAACCATCACCTTCCAGAATGCTCCAGAGAGCTGTAGCCTTGGGTCTGAGAGCCAGTTTTTTGGCTGGGGAAGGAGGAAAGGGAAAGTTTTGTCTCAGCCTTAGGGTCTCAGCTATGACAAAATTAACCTGGTTGCTGAGAAAGGCTCATTCCCACCAGGAGCATGCTGGCGAATGGAGGGGCTAGATTTGAGCTCTGTTTGGCCAGCAAGCGGTGCCCCAGCACTGTGGACTTTGGGCTGGGTGCAGGGTGGTTTTGGGAGGGTGTGAAGGTGCCGATGGGTGCAATCAGCTGCTCTGAGCTGTTCCTCCTCTCTCCCCAGACCAAGGAAGGGGAGTTCACCCTCTCTGCCATGACATCAGGCATTCGCCGCAACTGGATCCAGACCATCATGAAGCACGTTCGCCCCACCACTGCTCCTGATGTAACAAGGTAAGGGGGGAGTGTAGCAGCCTGTGTGGTTTGCTGTGCAGGAGTAACTCTTCCTTCATCCCTTGTCTTTCCTCTTTCTGAGCCTGTCCGTTCCTGGAAGCTGCGGCTCTTTTTCACATCCCTCTCTCTGGGCGTAATTTGGATACGCTTTGTGGGGACACTGATATGCTGAGTTATTCTTACACGTGCAGATTTCAAAGAGGGTTGAAAATGTGGCTTTAATTTGTGCGTAGGAATATGAAATACTGTTCCTATATCAAGACTCCTCTGGATTCCCACCAGGTATTGTGAAACCACTTGGATTCAGTTGTACTGGGTTCCCCCTTTCCTCTGGCTACTGTTCAGCACGAGCTGCCCAGCCCCTCTGCGGGTCACAGCAGCAGGAGCCCAGGGTTCAATTTAGAAGCTGTTTGGCTCTGATCTGTTTTAAACTCCAGCCAGCAAATCATCTTCCCTCCTCTTCTGATCTTCCAGAAGCTGCTGCAGCTCATTCCCCTTACACATTAGTAATGCTGACGTCTCCTGTGCCAGTGCCAGAGGAAGGGACCCCCTGCGTCACAGAGTACCTTCTGTGGGCGCTTGTGGCTGTGGGTACAGGGTGTTTTGGCCTCCTCACAGCTGACCACACTGCTGGTCACGCTCGTACAGGCCACCTCTTACAGGCTGCGTGGACGTGACCTCACCACTAACTCCGTCTCCTGTCCTTACTGTAGCTGCAGCAAGCAGGTTTTTGCCAGGTCTGTCCCCATGTTCGTGGAATGGCTCTTCTCACCCAATGCTGTTGACCTGGAGATGCTCCAGCCTCTCCTTCCCTATCCCACTTGGCACTCGGTCACTGTTTCCCAGCCCTGCCCGAGCTCTGGTGGATCTCGCGGGGGTCTCGGGGAAGCCGCCTCTCTCCTCACTCCTGTGTATGTTTGATTTCCATGCAATCCCAGGAAAAACTTCTCTTTGAAACTATCCGTGCTGAAGCCCAGGTTGGAAAACTGTGTTCTCTCCTGTATTAACGTTCTGTGGTTTGTATATCTCGTGATTCACTGCATGCTCCTCCTTTTCTGCACCTCGGATGAGAAGTCCTGCAGTTTCCATTTATTTTTCTTTCTTTTCTTCCCCCCCCTTCCTTTTTTTTTTTTCTTTTTTTTTTTTTTAATAAAAGCCAGAGAGAAGGGAAGAAGCAACCTGGTCTTGACACTTGATTTCCCCACACTGGTATCTTCCGATGTGACTAGATATGAAGATGAAGACCAAGGAAATTTGAGGGGACCTCTCTGCCTTTAAAGAGCCAGATGTATTTATGGTTGCTCACAGGTTACTGCAGCACGATAGTCCTGTGCTCACTGTCTGCACCTGCTCTGAGCCCACGCAGAGTGGTTTCACTTGGCTTTCCCTCTGAGAGGGTCCAAGCGCAGGTCCCGGCTGGGCAGTAACTTGTTACACTGCACAATCAGACCGTGAATCCATCCTGAGCTGGGAAAAGGGAGTTGTGTCTGTGTGCTTCTGTCGTTTCCCACTGAGCTGGTTTCGGACGGGGGAGAGGCTGGCGTGGGTTAGTCACGTTGCTGAGAAGTCCTGTGCTGTGTGTGCAGCAGGGCTGTGTTCACCTGGTGTGGGGTATCCCAGCGCATCCTGCCTGGCTTTGGGATGTCACTACATTCCACGCCCAGGAAGCGACTTGTGAAGGGGGCTGCTGGAAAGCCGAAGGACAGGCTGCCCAAGGCTCATGGTGGAGGGGTGGCAGATGTTGGCACAGTGTGTCCAGGGTGCAAGGGGGTTGTTAGTCTGGGTGCTCAGCGTGCCAGGACAGCGATGGCATTCACCCCATCCTCGGGGCTGGTCCCACTCCACACACTGCTGCAGCCCTTTGCTGTATCTCATTAACCTGCTACTGTGTCTCCACCGAGCCAAAAACACCTTTTCTTGGTTTCTCAAGTCCTACTGACTGTTTATATTGCTGTGTGTGTCAGCACCCAGCATGGAGAGCAGATGCTGCCCTGCTGCCTGCCCTCAGCAGTGCCCTGCAGTCTGCAGAGACACTCATTACACTCTGATAATCATGATGGGGTAAATAGAAAATACCCCCAAGAAGGCACTGGATCTGTATTTAGCTCACAGCCCTGGTGAGGCTGAGTTCCCCAGTGCTCCCCCAGTTCCCTGCAGCCTTTGTGTGCTTCTTGCCACAGCGTGCTCAGCTCACTGCTTGCACTGCTCCCACACCCACCCCCATTGAAAAAAAGCCTTTTTATTTTGACCCATAAATAACATTGAGAGGCAAAGACAACCCCCCTCCCATGTGATGTGAATTAATTTGTCTGGGATGGAGGAGATGTGAAGTGTTTTGAGCAGAATTAATAGCCATGGGGCACTTGCAGGAGATGAAATGAGAAACTTTGGGTCAGTCTTCTGAGTCTCCTCACTCTGTTCCCAGTGGCTGTCCCTCCACTCCCTGACACACATCCCATGCCCTCTGGAAAGCAGCAGGGAAAAAATGAGAGCTTGTGAGAGATGTCACCTATAGAAATGCTGAGATTATTCCACATGGGATTTAGAGCAGAATGATTTCTGTGTCCCAACACCATCCGATGGGCCCCAGGACCCCCATTTTTTTCTAATGCTTGTCTCCATATTAAGACTCAATCTCATCCCCGTTTTGCTTCTTCAAAATGCAGCTGTAATTACTAACTGACTCCAGATTGAGAGCCTGGCTTTGGAGTCATGGTTGAGGAGCAGCGATGTTTCATCGTGGTGCCTTTTGGGTTTATTTTATTAGCTGCAAGTGACAGTGCCGAAGAAAGAATTATATCTGAGCTGGTTTTAGCCTGTAACTGCCAGAGTTTCTCCAAGCCCAGCTCTACTGAGCCTGTGGTTTGATGGTGGATGACAGTGCATCGGAAGATACTAGCCCAGGCCTCACACAGAGCCATCTCTTCTGCTCCATCCTTTGTTTTGGGCATATGCACATCCGTGAAGTTGTTGGCTGTGGGAGCTGGGATGCGTTTCTGAGGTGGGAGAAGCTGCAATGCTGCTGCTGCTGCTCCTGATCACAGTGGTCTCAATGCATGTGGGCACAGGGAGCTGCTTTCCAGCTCTTCCAGAAAGCTTGTCGAGCTGGAGGCTGGAGCCTGGGAGGATGCTGTGGTTGGAGGAAGCAGGGAGAGCCAGGAGCCAACCTGAGCAGCAGGGCTGTGCCGCAGGAGACATCTTGGGGGCTTCAGATAGCAAAGAGGGTTCAGCAAGTGCCACCACTCCTTTGGGACAGGCGTCCTCCACAAACTTAGCATACTGCTGTTTTCTGTTTTAATTTTGATGTGCATGTTACAAGGCTGGCATGTCTACATTTAGTAAGCTAATGCTGCATTACGGATTATCCATAGGTTGGAAACAGTATTGCCTTCCCGTATTAACTTTCCCTGCTTGACAAGTATGTCTCCCCCCTCAACCCAGTACCCTCTAACTCAGCACTAAAAATCATTCCTTGCTTGAGAAATCGACATTTTCAGTGATTCCCACGGTGTGTTAAATAACTTGCTCTCCTTGCTGCTCTGACCCCTGCGCGTACAGGATGCGTCCCAGTGCCAGGGTGAGGCTGGGTGCCCTGGGAAGGTCTGTGCCTTCAGTGCAGATAGTGGCACGGAGAAGTTTTCGACCCATTCATGCTTTGCCAAGATCGAGGGAAACTTCCCCTTGTTTCCCCAAGGCCTCTTGCAGCTGCTCTGTGCTTCTCTGCCCCACAGCTCCAAAGCCAGCCAGACTTTGGTGGGATTTGGTGGCATCCTCCCTGCAAGCACGTGACTGTGGCCCTGTCGACTGGTGGGTGTGCATGGAGCCCCACAACCAGGGTGCTGGAGGAGCTTTCAGAGCCTCTTCCCCACCTTGGCAGCACAGTTTGGGGTCGCTGCCTCAGCCATGGGCTGCTGCTGGGTCTTGGTCACCGGCCTGGATGTGGCTGCCAAGGAGGAGCAAGGTTGGGATCAGCCACTCTCCAGGGGCTTGAGTGTCTCAGGAGCAGCTGGGACCGCTTGCACCGAGGCTTTGCACACCAGCACGACCCTGGGGAAGGGCAGCAGAAGCTCCTGTGTCCGACAGGTGGCAGGAGATGGAGGGGCAAAGGGGCACCCACATGGCATTGGCTTGGGCTTCCAGCAGCCCCTTTCCACCCGGCTCTCAGAGGCATGCATGGGAGCGCCTGGCTGTCTCCAGCACCCACTGACACTTTCCTTCACCCTCTCTCTGTCCTCACAGCTCGCTGCCGGAAGAGAAAAGCAAAACAAGCTCTTCCTTCGAGACCGGTCCAAAGCCGAGCGAGAAGCCGGATGCGGAGCAGGCTGAGCTGGACCCGGAGCAGAAGCGGAGCCGTGCTCGGGAGCGCCGGCGAGAAGGACGCTCCAAGACCTTTGACTGGGCTGAGTTCCGCCCCATCCAGCAGGCCCTGGTGCAGGAGCGTGCCAACGCCACAGACTCCTCCGGCGGCGGCTCGGCCGCCTTCCCCAGGGACAGCGGTGCCGCCGACACCGACCCCGGAGAACTGGAGCGGGAGCGGGCCCGGCGGCGGGAGGAGCGGCGCAAGCGCTTCGAGATGATCGACGCCGTGGACGGGGCAGGGTCGGAAGAGGCACTGAGGATGGAAGTGGACCGGATCCTGCCCATCCCGGCGGACATCAAACCGCAGAACGTGCACGTGGAGATCGAGCAGCGCTGGCACCAGGTGGAAACCACCCCGCTGCGGGAGGAGAAGCAGATCCCCATCACGCCCCTCCACCTCGCCCACGCCGAGGAGCGGGACGAGGGGCTGGCGAAGCAGCATCTGACCACACTGCTGGAGAAGGAGGTAAAGGGGTGTGTGGGGTGCAGGCTGTAGGAAGTCTGGGGTAGGCATTTATTACCGCCTTGTAGTAGCAACAAGTAGGGATGGTGTAGGTCTGCTGGGAGCTGGCAGGGCACACATCCATGTCAGTTCCAGTTCAGCCCTGCCGGCAGCTTCCATGTCCCCACGGTTGCAGAAAGGGCTGTTGTTACAGCCTGGTGCCTCCTTACCCCCTCCCAGCCAGCGCAGCAGCCTAATTTGTTTTGGTTGTAGGTACCCTGTCTCTGATGAGAGGGGTAAAATGGAGATGTATCAACCAGACCCCAAATTCAAGCTCCTGATCCTGTGTACCTCTGCAGCTGTAGAGGTTTGTGTCTGCAGTTATAAACTGCCTTGTGCTGTAGCACATGCCACAAAAGTTCCCTCTCTGTGAAGCCTACATCAAACAGTCTTACAATTTTAGGAAAAGAAAGGAGGAGATTCAGCTCACTTGGAAGACGTCCATGCCTGGATAACAAAGGTGGTTGTTCATTGGGATTAAGGTGTTTTAGTGGGAATGAAAGGGGTGCAGGCATGGAGTAACCAGGAGTATTGCTGAGGTGAACCAGGCAGGGATTTGCTGGGATCATGCCTGGCACGAGCTGGTACCGTTTATCCTTTGCCACAGTGAGCTTTACAAATTACACTAATGCATAACTTAGTTCTTTCAGAGGGGAGGGATTTTTCCTGGCAAAATGAAATCCGCGTCCCGGAGCTGAGCAGAGCAAAGCAGTGGTGCCATCAAAAGCCCCGCTCTGTGTCCCCTCCAAGCCACCTGTTCCTTATGGCCGACCCCCTGCCCACTCCCTGGATGCTGTCTCTGTTTGTGTCCCTCCAGCTGGAGCAGAAGCAGAAGGAGGCCCTGGAGCTCCTGGAGCAGAACCGGCACCTGCAGGACCAGCTGAAAGTGGCGCTGGGCCGGGAGCAGAGCGCCCGGGAGGGCTACGTGTTGCAGGTAGGAGAGCAGGGAGGAGAGAGAGATCCGCCTTCCTGTGTGCCCGAGGGGATCCCTGGTGGGCTTCAGCCTGGGGTGTTTGTGTGGATATCCTGGGTGACACAGAGACATGGACCACTGAGCGGGCTCCAAGAGATTTGACCTTCCTGCAAACATTGCTAATTCTGTAGCTTTACCAGAATCATCTGCTTAACAAAACCTGTGATCTGGCATGGGGTAGGAGGTAGCGTTACCTATTAGTGTTCCTGAGTGAAGACAAAACACAGCCGTGGCAGGGAGATGGGACCTCAGCTATGTCCTTCTCTGATCCATCCCACACTGTGTTTGCCTCTGCAACAGCTCTCTCCCCCTTTCTGTGGCCCACATATTCCCCCCAGGCAGTGGGGTGCACAGAAAGGCTTTCCAGGTGTCCTGCAGCCCAGCAGCTGCTCCTGGCTGGGAATTTTGTGACAGTTACACGGGCAAACACAACACGTGCAGACATATCTCCTGGGTATGTTCCCTGCAACCAGAGTGGGATTTACCCTGGGACAGCCTGGTGTCTTGGATCACTTTGGTGGTTTCTTCTCTTACAAGATGCCTTTCCTCAACTAAGCCTAGAAGTGTGTTTTGGAGGATCTGGCAGAAGAGATGGGATGGTCTCTTGGGAAGCCTTTCCTCCCGTCCTCCAAACAAAGCAAACTTTTCCCAGCCCTTCCTTTGGGAACATCCATGCCCAGGGGAGCTGTGACACCCACAGGGCAGCTTCTGTCTGCTGTCATGGGTCCACAGTCCTGTTCTGTGCAGGGGCAGCATTTTGACCTGCTCAAATCTACATGACCAAACCAGCTGTGGATCGAAGTGCCACGTGCGTGACCGAATGCTGTGCTCCCGTGGCAGGTCAACACCAAACCTTGTGTCCTTATTCCTCACAGGAAGATTTCCCCTGAAGAAGGTGCACAGGCAGTGGAACCCACCCTGGGTGGGGGACATCTTGCCTTCCTTGCCCATGATCTCCCAGGACGAGTCATTAATTCATTTATTTCTGGAGTCTCTGAGCTGACAATGCCTGCTTGGAGGAGTTCCATTTTCACTTGGCAGTGCTGAAAGAGTAACTAACTCCCACTTCCCCGGGGGCAAAGGCATCCGACCTCCTGAAGCATGGAAAAAATCAGGGAACGGGGGTAAAAGCTGGATGCTGAATCCACCATCAGATTGGCTGTGCTGAAGTTGGCCATAGTGCCTCAGTATAAGGAGGGCTGGCAAGAGGGGAAGTCTGCAGAGAGGCTGAGCCAATCATTGCTGCAGTGCCCCAGAGTTGGACCTGGAAGCTGGAGTGGGTTTTTGGAAGGGTTGGAGGATTTTGCCTGCTCCAGTCTGATTGTTCTGGGGTTTTCCCTTGTGTTTCCCGGGAGCCAGAGGGATTAAAATCCTATTGTAGAAGGGAGTAACCCCACCAAACCCTGCTGTGGAGTCACTGAGGAAATTCCGCAAGCCCCAGACTGCAGGATAACATCTCAGCATTTTTTTGGACAAACCCTCAGAATTTCATGTGCCCCCACCTCCATCATGCCTAATTTCAGGGAGGTTCCTACATTCTCTAAGGGGAGGGATGATGGAGGAGCCTGGCTGCTGCCAGCCCATCCCTCCTCAGCTGCCGGGGGGCACCAAGCCCGTTTCACAAGGCAGCCACTGACACCCACCCCATGCATGTGCTGTGCACTGAAGCCTCTCCGGACTCGTGTAACCCCTCTCTTGCTCTGAGCTTCCTCGGGACCCCAACTTAGATCCCTACTGGGAGGAACACTGGGGGCTCCTGCTCCTCACAGAGGGGGCAGAGACATCCCCAGGCTCCGGCCACGGGCGGGTGGGAGGGGGCACATACTAACCAGTCCCAGGCGGATGTTCTTGCATGTTTTTGGTGTAAAGCATGAAATTTAACTTAACATAACTGAGTGTCACATCTGTGGGCTTTCCTTATCAGCAACCAGAGTACAGCAAGGCAGGCCAAATTCCCAGGCTTAACGCTGTGCTTCTCTTGCCTCTTCCTGTCTGTGTATTTTTTTTTTTTTTAAGATACATAATTTCTGTCGCCTTTTGCATGACGCTTTCTGTGAGTTTTCTTTTTGCATGCTCCATTGCTTTGGTTTGAATCTCACAAAGGTTGGTTTCTTTTCATTTTTACATTCTCATCACACCTTTTCCCTCCCTCCACTTGTCGGGCTTTTTATTTTGTCCTTTGTTGGTTTATTTTATTTTGCAGGTAGAGAACTTAGATCCTCCCTAGCCTTAAGCTTTAGTGTCACAGCATCTCTCTAATGCGTTGAGCAGCCGCTCAGTCCTGTTCTGCAGGCACAGAAATGACATCGCCACTGCAGCTGGCCCGTGTCCCTGCATTTGGGTGGGATGTGATGTCATTTGCTGTCACCTCACTTTCTGTTGTTGCTTTTGGTTGGTAGGACTGTGTTACCTGAACTGTGCACTTTTTTGTTTCACAACCAAACGAACAAGCCTGCTTAAAAAGAAGCGGTTCCTTTCTCCTCCACCTTGTTCCATCCCCTCCTCCTCCTCATCCTCCCCATTTTTTTCTTGTCTGTCTGTCTCTGTTTTTACTGCTGGTGTTTCTGTTTCATTGTTTTTTGGTTCTGTTTGAGTTTGGGTTTATTTTTTTTTTTCTGTTTAGCCTGTTACTGTACAGCTGTTTTGATGTCGTGGTCAGTGTTTTCTGTTACTGGAAAGCAGTTGTTGCTCATTAAAAACAAACAAACAAACNGTTAAACAAAACAAATTGTGCCAAGAACAAATCATCCCAATTGGAGCATGTGGGTAGCAGCCAAATCGCTGCGAGGAGCTTTTCCATGGCCTGCCTGGCCAGAGGTGTGACACTCAGAAGGGAGAGCCAAGAGTGTTACTAATCTAGTATTTAATCAATTTTTTTAAGACCGAGGTGGCCGCCTCGCCATCAGGTGCCTGGCAGAGGCTCCACAAAGTCAACCAAGACCTCCAGAGCGAGCTGGAAGCCCAATGCCAGCGTCAAGAGGTGATCAATCAGCAGATTCAGTCGCTGAAGCGCAGCTACGCCGAGGCCAAGGACGTGATCCGGCACCACGAGGCCGAGATTCAGAGCCTGCAGGCGAGGCTCAGTAACGCGGCAGCCGAGCTCTCCATCAAGGAGCAGACCCTGGCCAAGCTCAAGAGCGACCTGAGGAGCGAGAAGGAGAAAGCGAAGGAGCAGCTGGAGGAGTGGCAGCACGGTGAGGCCGCGCTCAGCTCCCAGCTGAAGGCCAGCGAGCAGAAGCTGAAGAGCGCGGAGGCGCTGCTGCTGGAGAAGACCCAGGAGCTGCGGAACCTGGAGATGCAGCAGGCCCTGCAGAGGGACCATCAGAAGGAGGTGCAGCGGCTCCAGGACAGGATCGCGGACCTCAGCGGGCAGCTGAACGCCAGCGAGCAGGCGCGGGTGCTCATGGAGGAGAAGCTGCAGAAGAACTACGAGGCCCTGCTGGAGAGCTGCGAGAGGGAAAAGCAGGTTTTAATACGGAGCCTGAAGGAGATGGAGGACAAGGCCAACGAGTATGAGAACCAGCTGCAAGACAGCGAGCAGCAAATGGAGATTCTGCAGAAGGAGAAGCTGAGCGCCAAGTTCGAGGGCAGCGAGCTGGTCCACCAGCTGGAGGAGCAGCTGGTGATGAAGGAGGCCAGCATCCAGAAACTTGCCGAGCACATCAAGGAGCTTGAAAGGGAGAGGGATCAGATCAAATGTCGGTTCCACGAGCTCATGAATCAGGTGGCCGAGTCGGATAACGAAGTTGCAAAGCTACAAGCAAAGTTGAAAATGGAAGAGACCAACTACCACAATCTGGAGCAATCGTTCGAGGAGGTGTCAGATCAGTTCCGGGGGGTGCAGGAGGTGCTGAAAGAGAAAGAAGAAGAGCTGAGACACGTTAAGGAAATGCACTTGAGAATTGTGGAGAAGAAAGATCAAGATCTCAGTGAGGCTTTGGTTAAAATGGTTGCTTTAGACAGCAGTTTAGAGGAGACTAAAGTAAAACTAAAGGCCAAGGAGGAGGCTTTAAAGAAATTAGCTAGCACAGGTCCATGTGCTGAGGAGGCAGAAGACCTGGGCCCCAGTCTTGAGGCTGACGAAAGTCATCCATCCCAACTGGGACAGGCTCTGCAAACTCAGGATGTCCTCCCAGCTCTGACTTACGCACTGAAGGAGGAGGAGGATGAGGTTCTTGAGACCAGCCAGAGGCAAGGGGAGGAATTTGGCTCCCCATCCAAGGCTGTAGAGCTCCAGGACCAAGAGTTGGTTCAGAAAGCCTTAGCAAAGCCTGATGTGGGAATCATGGGGGTTAAGAGGCAAAGGATCCGCTTCTCGAGCATCCAGTGCCAAAAATACATCCATCCAGATGGAACAGAGAAAAACTGGACAAGCAGTACCTCTTCAGACACGAGCCAGGACAGATCACTGTCTGAGGAGAGCATGTCCTCAGAGCCACCTCTGGGTTACCCCTCATCGGGGACAAGCGACTCTGAGACTTACCTCTCCATCATCCATTCCCTGGAAACCAAACTGTATATTACAGAGGAAAAACTCAAGGATGTAACGATGAAGCTCGAAAGCCAGCACGGCCATAACCAGGAGACGCTCATCGCCCTCCACCACCAGTGGGCCAGCACAGAGTCCCAGCTGCGGGAGCAGCTTCAGACCAGCTTGTCCCAAGTCAGTGCTTTGATCTCACAGCTGGAGAGCGAGAGGCAGGAAAAGTTCAAGCTCATAGAAAGTCATGTCAGCGAGCTGGGAGGTTTCCAGATGAAAAACAATCAAGCGCTGACTTGCTTAGAGAAGTGCAGGGAGCAACTAAGATCCTTGCCCAAATCAGACAAGGAAAAAGAGGGTGATTTGTTCCTTGTCACTCTGTCCAGCATGGAAACAACCTTATCAAACGCAATCCAAGCCTTGAGCGGGGCGCCAGTCCCATTGGAGTATCAGCAGAGTGAAAGCCTTATCACAGAAAGCCCTGCTCCAGAAGGAGCGGGGCTGGGAGAAGAGGAGCACGTCTCCAAGGAGCAGCAGGTGGAAGTGTTTGACGCCGGCCAGCTGAGATGGCTTTCTGGGAGGGTGGCATTTGAGGCCTCTCTCATCAACCAAATAGCAGAGTCTCTGAAAAATGCAAGCTCTGAGATAGGCCAGCTTCTGAGAGAGATCCAGGGAACAGCCGAGCTGGTTCTGTTGGAGCCAGCAAGTGTTTCTCATACAGCCGTCGATTTGGCCGGCGTCCTATCTAAGAAGCTGCTGCTGGAAGGGGAGTTCTGGAGCCAGGTGGAGGAGCTGAAAGCACACTTGAGCACCAGAGAGGGGGAAGCCGAGGGCAAAACAGAAACAAGTTTGGGGGTTTCCCAGTGTTTTCTCAGTGCTGTAGCAGATGCTACATTGATCAAGGCAGAACTTGGGTTTGTTGCACAAAAAATGAGAGAATCTTTTCATCAGAGATTAAAAACAATTGAAGAAGACCTCCATAATACCAAAACAGCTCTCCAGCAGCACAAATGCATGTTGGAGGAGATCATCAAAGCCTACAGGACTCCTGAGTTTGACAGAGTTATGCACCAGATTTCTGAAGCACTTGAGATACAGAAAGATGCTTCAGAAAGAACCCAAATCTCTTGGGATGGGAGCCATCCCAGGATGGTGCCATGCCAGGAATTATCCAAGGTGGAGGAGACTGGCAGCATGCCAGACCATAGTAGTGGAGCTCTTGTTTCCATTCAGGAAGATCTTGCCCAACAACTGAAGGACAAATCCAATGTTCTGAAGGAGATATCTGTTGCCTTACTCTCCCTGCCTCCCGAGGAGGCAATGAGAGACTGTCAGAAGCTCCTGAAGATATCCCAGGGTCTCTCCTACCACTCGTGCATGGGAGACCTGGAGCGGTATTCCTCTTTGTTAGTCCACGATGCAATTGTTCAGGCTCAGGTTTGTTACGCCGCTTGCAAAGTCCGACTGGAGCACGAGAGGGAGATGAAGTCCTACAAGGAGTCCTTGCAGAGCATGGATGTGCTGTGCCAGGAGCGCGTGAAGACGGTCTCTCTCCTGCGGGACGAGTACGAAGAGTTGCTCAGGAAGCAGCAGGGTGAGTACAGCGAGGTGATCGCCATGCTGGAAAGGGAGAACGCTGATCTCAAAGCCAAGGTGTCCCAGCTGGACAGCCAGCGGAGGCTCCTGGAGGAGGAAGAGCATAAACACAGCAAGAGCTTGAGCGAGCTCCAGGGACGCTACGAGGAGGAGATCCGGAACGTGATAGAGCAGCTCAACAGGACAGAGGATGCTCTGAAGGCCGAGAGGACCGAGGGCCTCAACCAGCTGGATGCCATTGTCCGTGACAAGCAGAACATGGAGCGGTATCACCTGGAGCAGATGCAAACGCTGGAGGAGAAGTTCCAGGCCAAGATCAAGGAGCTGCAGGTCATCCACGGCGAGGAGCTGCAGGCGCTGCAGGAGCACTACAGCCAGAACCTGCAGCGCCTGCAGGACACCCTCGATGAGTACCAGAGACAGCACCCAGAGGTGTCCCCTGCAGTGGTGCCAGGCAGTGGGGACACGTGGGCAGCTCCCCAGGCGGGTGGCACCGGGCAGGACCCCAGCAGTGACCTGGACTCCATGCACGGCCTGAGGGAACGCATCCAGGAGCTGGAGGCCCAGATGAACGTCATGAGGGACGAGCTGGAGAACAAACATCTGGAAGGGAGCGCTTCCACCTTGAGGGAAAAATACCAGAAAGACTTTGAAAACTTAAAGGTCTTGATATGTTTAACACTTTATGCTTCCTGCTGCTGAGTGTGTGGGAGGGCATGTGTGGTCCTGGGGTTCGCTTGCATCCCCCAAAAGAGCCAGCGTGCCAAAGCAAGCCCCATGGCGTTAGACAGGCCTCTAAAGCATGATGTTTCCATTTCCCCATGCTGGGATATTCTAAATGCATTGCTGAGGGCTTGGGAGGGTGGATTTTTGGAGGTGGTCTCTGTGTGGAGAGAGAGAGAGAGAGTTTCAAAGCAGCTTGATAACATCACACTCTCCTTCAACATGAAGACCACAATGTTTCTCCTTGTACCTGAGGCTTACGTTTTGTTTGTGACTTCCCTTTAAAAGCATTCCTCAATCCTGTCTTTCCCAATCTGATCAAATCTCCAGTCTGTCTCTGCTGCCTTCAAAAACGCAGGATGAAATGGAAACTTGATGCTTTCAAAATGTATGTTCCTGGGGAAAGTAGCTGCAAACAGATGCCAAATTGTGTAGCAAAGCAAAGCTCCTTTGCAGGAGGCTGTGAGGACCCTGCTGGTGTTGGACACAGCAAGTGTGTACACAACAAACAGTGCACAGTTACAGGACACCCAGGTGAGGTGCAGAGAAACCCACTGGCAACGAAATGCCACCGTTCAGATTGCTCCACCAGTCAGACTGGCCGTAAAACTGGCCTGAGGTGGTCCAGCATCTAAAAAAAAACTTCCTGGGTTTGGTGTTTTGCTTTTCATAGGAGAGCATTCCCAATTAGGAAGTGAGTTTAGGGTGGTAGAGGACTCCAGCAGTGCCAAGAGAGCAGGAAACTAAAAGGGCAGTGGTGCAGAGGCTGTGCGGGGAGGCTTTCATGGAGCAGTTGCCTTCAGAGTCAGAACAATGTGGGAGATCTTGCTTCCAGCCTTGAGATCCAGCACACATTTGGGCTGGGGGTAAAGCGTGGCTCAACGCCAGCCAGAACCTGGTTTTAGCCCAGGAAGAGCAGTAGTTCTGCTCCATCCCATCAGAGTGAAGGGGTGGTGGTCACCGAATGCTCTCTGCTCCAGCTTTACTCTTAGGCAGAAAAATTCCTTCTTGACCCCCTGCTCAGGCATCCCACTGGCAGAGGGCAGGGTTAGATGGGATACTGGGGAGAGATTTTTCCCTGTGAGGGTGGGCAGGCCCTGGCACAGGTTGCCCAGAGAAGCTGCAGCTGCCCCATCCCTGGAAGTGTGCAAGGCCAGGTTGGATGGGGCTTGGGGAAGGTGTCCCTGCCCATGGGAGGGGGTTGAAACCAGTTGAGCTTTAAGGTACCTTCCAACCCAATTCCCAACTGTGATTCTATGAGATATGGGTTTGTACATGTTCAAATCTCCTGGATTTATAGCAATGCATTTACAATACATCAAATAGTGAATCTACAGCCAGACCTGCAGAGGAGTGTTCACCTTTTTCCTCCAATATTAGAGGTGTTTCAGGAGTTGGACTCTGATCCTTATGGATCCCTTCCAACTTGGCATATTCTGTGATTCTGGGTGTAACGAAGAATCCTGCAGGGCTGCTCTGTGCTGCTCCAGTCAGCCAAGTCCAGGCAGGTTCTGGCACTGAGTTAAGAGTTTTAAAAAAAAAACAAAAACAAGGCTGAGAAAGTGAAGAATACCTTGGGATTAAAACTTAAAAGGAGAGGGGGAAAAAACAGCAGAGCTGAAAATTGGGAATGAGGATGGCAGAGGTTACAGAGCATTAGACAACAAAGGGATGCTGAGGGTTTATGTTAGTGAGGGTCAGTGGTGTTGGACTGTCCTGAGCAGTTTTGTTACTGGCCAAGTGAATTTGTCCCTTTAAATTTCCCATGGGGTTCCCAGAGGTCCCTAGGTGACAGTTCTCACTTCTGGAAAACACAAGTGTTAATCAAGAAGGAATTCATTGAAATCAGGGAATAAAGCCAGCCTGTGACACTGAGAAGGAGAAAAGCCCAGTGCAGTGCTGCTTGGCATCAGGTTTGTCCCACGCTGCCTGATGGGGCTCAGCACCTTGTCCCCAGTGTGTGCCCCTTCTCTGCTTGTGGCTTGGGCCTGCCTGTGGCTTTGCTGGTCCTGCCTCTGTCCTGCAGCCCTGTGTCCATCCAGGATCCCGACGTGCTTGGGCTGGCAGCTCAGCTGGAACAGGCTTTTGCATTTGTCTGGTGCACAGGCAGGAGCAGGGGCTGTGCCAGGGGCAGAAGGGCCAGGCTGGAATTCAGGATCTTACCCCTGATTGCTGGGGGTCATGGCCATGTCCTGGCCTGAGTTCACTCCTAGTAGTTCAAATAGCAAGTAATTGCCCCTGCATCATTTGCAGCAGTGCTCAGTTGGGAATTAAGGTCCTGTTGCTGTCACATGTCATCTGCTTCCACCCAAAGGTGGCTGCTTAAAACCAGGCCTTGGAAAAAGAGCAAAAGGGGCACAGAAGGCTTTTTTTCTGTTGGTTTTTTGACATATTTGCACTCCCCAACTGGATCTGTCCCCAGACCTACCCTGTGCTTCCCTTTCACCAGAGCTGTTAGGGGTCAAGCAACTACAGGATTAAATCTGACCTTGCAAGGTCCATCCTCCCCCATGGCTGGGGAAGGAGAAGATCCATGATGGACCCTGGGAGCTGACCTCCTTGCTGGCATGTGGCTCCTGGTGGGCTCACCGCTGCTGTGACACCAGCCCTGCGCCCCTGGGCAAACCCCTTCCCCTCGTCCCTTTGCAGGCAACATGTGAGAGGGGCTTTGCAGCCATGGAGGAGACACACCAGAAGAAGATTGAGGACCTGCAGCGGCAGCACCAGCGGGAGCTGGAGAAGCTGCGGGAGGAGAAGGATCGCCTGCTGGCAGAGGAGACAGCTGCCACCATTTCAGGTACAGGGACACATCAGAGGGTCCCCCCGCCACGTGCTGATGGGGCACAGGGATGATGTTTGATCCACAGAGGAGCAGAGCAGGGAGGGGATGAGGGCTGGTTGGAGAGTTGTGTTGGATGGAGGCCCATCTCCTGGTCCTTATCCAGGTTTGGTGCCCCTCTCCTTGGCTGGTGTGTGGTCTGGTCTGTTTTCCATTCCAGCTCAGAAAGGCATTAGTCATTCCTGTGGTTAATTTATTGCCAATTCCACACTGAATTCATTCTTCAGTGCCCCAGGGAATGTTAAAACACTGGAGCTCAGGGTCTCTGCATTAGGAGTCCCACAATGTAGGAAACAGTATGTAAACTGGGCAATCATTTGGACTGTATGAAAAAGTGGGATTTGCAGAACCCTGAACAGAGACTGAAGGGGCTCTGTTGCAGCAGGAGGTTCACTGAGATTGTTCGGGTTTTGTTCCTTCAGAAAGCAAAGCTCCAAAAGCCTTCCCTTGGGTGGAGGGTGCTGGGTGCTAACGCTGTGCTGTCCCACACAGCCATTGAAGCCATGAAGAATGCACACCGGGAGGAGCTGGAGCGGGAGCTGGAGAAGTCCCAGCGCTCCCAGATCAGCAGCGTCAACGCCGACATCGAGGCCCTCCAAAGGCAATACCTGTAAGACCATCACTGTCCTCAGTCTGTCACTGTGTTGCCCATAATCTTTCAGTCCATGTTCCCAGATTACTCAAATTCAGCTGCTTTGTGATCACCAGAAGCAGCAGATGTGCAGCTACAGTGCTGGTTTTCACACAGCTGCAGCAGGAGGGTTGTACAGCCAGGTCTAACAGGCAAGGGGGAAGTGCTGAGCTTTTCGTGGCAAGGCTAAGCAGAGCCTGACACTTCTATATAAGATGTGCAGGTGTGCAGATACACCTGGTCCCAAGTGCCCAGAGCGAATTTAGAGTCACAGCTGGGAACTGGGCTGGAAGGGATCTTAGAGCTTCTCTGGTTCCAACCCCCTGCCATGGGCACAGGCACTTTCCATTAGACCAGGTTGCTTCAAGCTCCATCTAACCTGGCCTTGAACACTCCCAAGGAAGAGGCAGCCACAGCTTCTAAGGGCAAGCTGTGCCAGGGCTTCACCACCCTCACAGGGAAGAGTTTCTCGTAGGTAGATTTTGATGTATCTCAGCTCAGTTTGTGGAAACCTGAGGAAGTCCTGCCACTTAACCTCTGAGAGAATGACCTCCCATCCCCTTTGGTGTCCAAGCACGGCTCTGCCAGGAGGGGGAAAGGTTCACCCACTCTGGGCTTGAGTTTCTCCCAAAGGGAGTATGCAGTCCTCCTCCTCAGTGCTTAGATCCCTGCTGGGTTGTCCCAGGATGCTGAAGGAAGGGGGGGCATGGTGGGGTGTGTGTGTGGAGGGGACACTCCCCAGCGTGTGTTCCGCAGGGAGGAGCTGCAGTCGGTGCAGCGGGAGCTGGAGGTGCTTTCGGAGCAGTATTCACAGAAGTGTTTGGAGAATGCCCACCTGGCGCAGGCGCTGGAGGCTGAGAGGCAGGCCCTCCGCCAGTGCCAGCGGGAGAACCAGGAGCTCAACGCCCACAACCAGGTGAGGGTCCCCACCGTGCCTGGGGCAGGCAGCACGGGCGGCGCTGGGCTCTGCTCCCAGCAGTGGCCGTGCTCCCCCTTCTCACAACGCCTCTCCTCCTCTTCCCAGGAGCTGAATAACCGCCTGGCTGAAGAGATCACACAACTGAGGAGCCTGCTGATGGGGGAGGGCGGGGGAGAGGCTGCTGGGTCGCCTCTCACGCAGGGCAAGGACGCCTACGAGCTGGAGGTGAGCTCTGCCACAGCTGTGCCAAGGGGTGCTGGGTGGGCACAAGTGCTGTGGCCCCTGGGACAGCCATCCTGCGTCACTGTCACAGCCATCCTGTGTCACTGTCACAGCCATCCTGTGTCACTGTCACAGCCATCTGTCCCTCCCACAGTGGGCCTGCTTGGCTGGTCAGCACTGTGCATTGGGGGCTGCAGTGGGACCAGGAGGTTTTGGGGTCCTAAATTTCCTTTCTCACCGTGTCGAGTGAGACACTCACTCTTCCTTTTCCAGCGCCTGCTTGTGCCTGGGGTCCAGTCCATGCAAAACACTGGGCACCAACTGAGGAAGGTGCAGGGAGCACACCAGTGGTGCAAGATTGGGCAGGGTCCCAAGGGATTCAGGAGGAATTTTCTTGCATCAGAAGACGGGTGAACCAGAGGCTTTGTGGGGCTGAGCCTCCAACCCTGCTCGGTTGTCACCAGGCACAGCAGGCGAGCATCTTGGGATCAAACTGCATTTGCTTGGGTGGAAAACATGCTGGTTTTGTTCCCACAGGTCCTGCTGCGGGTCAAAGAATCTGAAATCCAGTACCTGAAGCAGGAGATCAGCTCCCTCAAAGACGAGCTGCAGACAGCACTGAGGGTAATGCCAGGGGTGGTTCTGCAAATCCTCTTACTGTGCTCTGCTCCTGTGTGTGTGTGTGTGCGCTTAGATTTCAGCCCACTTACACTCAGATTTGAAACAATATTTAATTTTTCCCCTGAATGGAATTCAGTACCCATTTTGCTGTCATCAGTAAAGCACTCCACTGTGACTGTATCAATTTAGGACTTACCCCACAAAGGAGACAGTGTGGGAAAACATCCCCTTTAGAGTGATTTCCCCATTTTCTGTCACATCAAGTCAGATTTAAATGGCAAAAATAATCACTGTTAAGAGATCTTCCCAGCCTCGCAGCAGTGGATCTGGTTTGTTCTGGACAAGCCAAGGCCATTTCTGGGAATTCAGCTTGAATTCTGTGTCTTGGCTAAAATCAAAAGCCACAAGCAGCCCTGTAGCTGAGGGGCTGCATGCACAGGCAGCACTGTGTGCCCCCCCCTTGGCTCCCAGCTTTCCGCCTCCCTAAATCCCGTAGTCCCGTGTCCCTGCTGGAAGCAGCTTCGAGGGTGTGTGTTGCCCCAGCCAAGCTTTTCTCCTGCTGCCGGCTCTTCTTCCGTTGGCATTTGCCAAGCTCCTCTTCAGTGCATCCACAAACCCCTCGGCTCCAGCTGTCTGTCTGGCTCCATCGGGTTGTTCTTGTTCCCTTGCCAGGATAAGAAATACGCCAGCGACAAGTACAAAGACATCTACACGGAGCTGAGCATCGTGAAGGCCAAGGCAGACTGTGATATCAGCAGGTTGAAAGAGCAGCTGAAAGCAGCCACAGAAGCTCAGGGAGAGAAATCCCCTGTGAACACCACTGTATCGGGATATGGTCAGTCCTCCTCCAGCAGCTCTGAGTAGATCTGGGTGTCTTGACCTAACATGTGCACCCTGCAGTAGTGGGTCTGAGTGTAGGACTTGGCCTTCCAGCCCACAGATGGGAAGCTGGTGGGCTTTGAAAGCCTTCTGGCATTTTGCATCAGGAAAACCTTGTGATGCAGTGGGGGCAGAGACCGCCAGAAGCCCCCTCTGCCCTTAGGGCAGCACTGCTTGAGCCAGGCTCTTGAGGACACTTGCCCGGGCTGGGAGGGCAGGTGATCCCCAGCCCTGTCCTTGCAGGAATGCAGTGGGAACCAGGCTAACCCCACTTCTCTTGCTTCTTCCCAGATATTATGAAATCAAAAAGCAACCCTGATTTCTTGAAGAAAGACAGATCCAGTGTTAGCCGGCAACTAAGGAATATCAGGTCAAAGGTGAGCTCAGATCTCCTGCCCAGTGGGATGGGAATGGGGAATGCCCACATTACTCTCCAGGGGGGGGTCCCAGGTGGGCAGAAATTGATAGGGGAAGAAAACAGAGAATTTCCCAGTCACTATTGCTAGCCTGGATGGTCTTTGACTGCGAAAGGACTGACTGGGCAGCAAGGCAAGGGCTCAATCCCCCACTCCTGACCCTGCTGAGATGGAGATGTGATGCTGCATCCTGCTTGGAAAAAAAGATGAAGTTCACCCTGTTCTTTGGCCTTTCACAGGAGGACTATCTCAGTATTTGCTCCCTGTTTTCAGTTGAAATTTAGGTGAAGATGTGCACATCATTCTAGGTGTTAGTGTTCATCACTGCAAGAGTTTTGGTCTTTCTGTGTAACAATGATGCCTTGGTCCTGGGCATATTTAACACACGCTTTGCTTGTGTGTTAACATGGTGCAGATGGCCCTGTGCTTCTGTGGCCCTCCTGTGCTTGCTGTTGGTCCCAAAGCCAAGTGATGCTGTGCCAAGCTCTCCTTGGCAGCCAGTTACATCATGTGGGACCACAGGGGTAAAACAGGGCAAATAATGCTGGTCAGGTGTCAGCATTAAACACAGGTCTGTTGGGAGAAAGATCAGCATGAGCAAACCTGCTTTGCCTCTCACCTGGTGTCTTATGCTCATGTTTGAAGTGGTTGGGCTCTTGCAGGAGGGGCAAAAGGCTCCAAGCTCTGTGCCCATGTGGGGAAACAGCCACTCCCAGAGCTCTGTGAGCAGCAGCTCCTCAGCTCGGTGTCTGCGCTGCACCCAGTGAACACAGAGAGACCTCTGTGTGCATTTCAGGGCAGCCCAGACCTGCTGGGCCAGTCTGATGCTGGGTTTGCCTTCACCACTTCAGCTCGAGTCCCTTTTTCTGTGGTCCCCGTGTGTGTTGCTTGGTGGGGAAGGAGGAGAGGAGAGGAGAGAAGAGCAAGCACGGGCTGTGCCTGGGCGCTGTCGCTGCGGGGCGGGGGCTGGGCCAGCACCAGAGCACCTGGGATTTATGAGCTTCTTGTTTTCTTTATTTTTTTTTTTTTTCTTCTTTATTTTGCTTTCTCCTTCAACAGTCCGTTATTGAGCAGGTCTCATGGGATAACTGAAATGAACCCGAGTCCAGGTTCCCTGCCACGTAGGTAAACAAGCCGGCACCCGCCCAGCGACGCAGCTGCCCACGGGAGCGGCCCCACTCTTGCATGCCCTGCTCACACCTCCATGGCAAACCAGAGCCCTTCTTCTCTTGATGACTGACCCGTTTATTCACACCTCATTCTTTTCCTGGGGGAGGGGGAACGGAAGGGGCGAGTCAGTGCACCCAAGATCCGTATGAAACACAGTCTCTCTGGCTTTTCCCTGGGGAAATGTGGCTTTCTTGTCTTCCTGCTCCTCCCACCCTCTCCAACACAGCTCACCGGCACGGAGAGGACTTGGACATGGTGGGGCACGTTTTCCTGTTTGCTGTGTGGGGAGCGTGGGACACTGAGTGTGCATGCCTGAATGACTCTGCATGCCTCAGACTAAACTCCAGCACTGTCCAGATCTCATAGGAAAGAACCCAGTTTGCTGTCAGCCAGGTGGAGGAATGGTCAGGGAAGCCTGTAAGTGCATTTCCCACAACAGCACAGGGCATGGACAATAGTGGCCCCTGCCTCAGCTGCAGAGGGGATATCCTGGGCTGCCCTAAATTTGCCTTATCCATAATTGCTGCATCTTTAGGTTGATCTGTGCCTGAGCAAGAGTCTTCCTTGCCCAGTAACCTCTTTTTCTTGCTCTCCAGTCTTCTTGCAGCCCCCAGTGTTCACCCAGCTTCTCTCCATCTGTGCGGACATCCCATACAGTGGCTTCCAAGCTCATCCAGCAAAAGGAGGGAGTCGATGAGAAATGAGGCTGACCCTGACAAGCCAGATATCTCTACTAACTGGAGCAATAGTTAAATTTACTGGCCTGTGGCAAAGACTTAGGTTGGAGCACCTGCAGAGGCAGTTTAGAGGAGAGGGGAGGGGAGCTCCCAGCATGGTGGCTGAAGAGCCCCAGGAAATCTGATGGAGGATCCCTTTATCACAGATATCATCCCACATTAGTCTCACTTCATCAGGCTCCCCTCATGAGCAACTCAAATGAGTTGTGAGACTGCCTGGGGGCTGAATTTGATGGAATTTGTACCATCAGGCAGAATGATCTAATGAGAAATCAGATGCATGAACTGCAATGCACTGGTTGCTCCCATTTAAAGAGGCCCAAAGTAAACTTCCCTTAGGAAGTGTGTGCTCAGAGACTGCCATCCCAGGAGACTCTGCTGCCCCTTGGAAAGAAAGCATGGAGCATTTGGAAATTCAATCCAACTCAGTGCTTTCATTTCCGTGCTGCCTGGCAAAGCAGTTCTGAGTTTGTGGGTCTGTGGGAGGAAAAACATTTCCAGAAATGCAGTAACCATGGGAATCTGCACAGCCTTGGGGCAAGTTTATCATGGAGTCCTGCCTTAATAAATACATGGGGGGAAGAAAACCAGCCCTAAAGTCTAACCTGCTGCTGAGATTGAACAGTCCTGTGGCACCACGGTCAGGAAAGGGAAAGGCAAAAGGAAAAGGACATGCCTGCCTGCTAGTAGGATCATAGTGTCCCAGAATAGTTTGGGTTGGAAGTGATCTTAAAAATCATCCAGTTCCAATCCCCTGCCATGGACAGGGACACCTTCTACCAGACCACATTGCTCCAAGCCCCATCCAACCTTGCCTTGGACACTTCTCTGGGCAACCTGTGCCAGGGCCTCACCATCCGCACAGGGAATTCTTCCTAATATCCCATCTAACCTTTCCCTCTGGCAGTGGCAAGCCATTCCCCCTTGTCCTGTCACTCCACGTACTTGTCCAAAGTCCCTCTCCAGCTCTCTTGGAGCCCCTTTAGGAACTGGAAAGGTCTTTAAGATCTCCCTGGAGCCTCCTTTTCTCCAGGCTGAACAATCCCAATTCCCTCAGCCTTTCCTCATAGGAGCTGAGTTCCATCCCTCCAGTCTGTGCCTTTGAAGGTGCCAGGTTTTGGTTTGTATAGCAAATAATATTCCAGCTGCAGAGTGAATTCCTTGCAAGTTCCAAGGAACGGGCTGGCAGGCAGCGGTGCAGCGTGGGAGCAGGCAGCTGCCTGTCCCAGCAGTGAGGCATGGAGAGGCAGAACCTTGGCTCTGGGGCTGTTTTTAGTGGGGGTGGCTGTGCCACCTCATCCACAGCAAGCAGGGACAACTCACTTCCTGATGCTTTTCTCCCTTGAGTCTCTCATGCCACAGGTTTGGGGCCGTAGGGAGGAGGCAGGCTGGCTTTAGGCTTGTGTGTCCCCTTGGGCTGGTTTTAGCTTGAATCTGATATACCAGAGTCAAGTAATTCTGCCCCTCTCATTGCTGTTCTCCTGGGCCTCCCACATGAAGGTGAGGGATTTCACAGTTCCAAATGCCAACGCCTAGCAGGGCTGGCTTATGTGATGGTCTGAGTGTTGTGCATTGAAACCTTGATGCTGCATCTGAAGTGTCAGCCATCACACCCTGCCAGACCTGAACAGCATTTGGGAGTCCTCTGTCTAACCCCAGGCAGTGGAGGCAGTTTTGGCTTGGGATAATTGCAGGCTAGGATTAGAGAGAGGTTGGAATGGCCCTCTGGCAGCACACACCAGTTTTCAAGGCTCCTTGAGCAAATCCTGCATTGCCCAGAGCCAGGACCATCCCCGTTGGTGCCACAGTGGTGTGGGAGGCAGGGAAGGACCAGCGTTCAGGTCCTGCTCAGCATCCTGGGGCTTCAGTGTACCAAATCCACATTGCACCTGAGGCTCCCACGGTGCCGGAGCCCCCCTGGAATTGCCCCATCCAGCACTGCCCCGGGGGTCATTTCCAAGTCAGCTAATCCTGCTTGCAGCATGGTGTGTGCCTCTCCTCCGCTTCTGGTCCGTCGCCTGGTTTGTTGCATTCTCACCCTCTCTCAGGGCACCATCCGCCAGTAACCGCCCTCCATAACCGTGTGTTTTCTCTCAGCATGTCCCACTAATCTCCCCTCCAAGGAGCCCATCCCTCCGCTGCCACGTCTCCTCTGCCTGAGCATCGCCCCCTCTCCGTGTGCCCGGCGCCCACCCCGCGTCCCACGCTCTCTGTCTCTTTTCTCTCCCAGAGTCTGAAGGAAGGCCTGACTGTGCAAGAACGCCTGAAGCTTTTTGAATCCAGGGACTTGAAGAAAGACTAGTTCTCCCCGCTCCGCTTGACCACGCGCACCTCCCAGCTTGAGGCAGCACAGCACCAGCACCGTTTGTCTCTCGTTCCTTACGACTGTCCTTGCTGTCGTTCGTCTTGAGGCTCCCGACGGGACCCGGCGCCGCGGTGGTGCCCCCCGCCACCCCCTCACCTCCCCAGCTCCTTTCCCTGCTTGTGAGATGCTCCAGAGACTCTTGAGAGAGAAAGAGAGAGAGAGAGGAAGGGATTGGAATGGGGTTTTCCCCCCCCCCTCTCTTCGGCGCTTTGTAGGAGAATCCTTTCTTTACTGTAAACCATTACACTAAGTGTCAGTATTAAGGCTCAGTAGCCTGTTAATAAGCTATAGCTCTGTCGTACCGGCCGCTCTGGGGCGCCAGCAGGGCCTGGGTGGTGTCGGCCAGACCGAGCTCTTACTGCTGTCTAGAGACCCAGTGCTCAGAGCACGCCAGGAGCCTGATCTAGTCATTGATCTCGACTGCATTACTTGCACCTACGAGGGGGGAAAGCCCGGGGGGAGCTGTCGGGGAGCGCGAGTCTGTGCCGGCGCACGCAGCCTGGAGGTACAACACTGACATCTCGCTGGAGAAGGACACAAGAAGTGATCCTCCTGCCCCGTGACTGTGCCGTATCCTGAATGTAGGTGCCACCGAAGCCTGGCGAGCTTTGGTGGCTGCCCAGGTGGTTTTGGATAGGGAGCTGCAGCTACTGAAGTGCACCAAGTCTGCCCCGTCGGCGCGTCTTTGCTCCCGTCTCGCTGGTGGTCGGAGTTGGTGTTCCAGGGGCTGAGCTGTAAGATCACTTTCTTGCCTCTGTTAGATCAAGCCCAGCACTCTCTTTTTTTGCTGTTACTCCCTTCCTCTCATTGAGTCCCGTGTATCCCAGGGTCTGTGCGCATGTGAAACTCCCTTTTCCTAGTCAAAGGAAAGTAGAGTAGAAAGTAGAGCCAATATTGACTGAACATGCACAGTGCTCAATGCGTATAATGCTCCTTTTTTATCAGCTTCTTGAATTCAACTCTTCTTGTCAGCAGGGCAGCTCCTATTTTAATTCTTTAATCTTTTCCTGAAATAAAAATCTCAAAACCAGTATATGCTTCAGACCTTCTCAGTCCTAATAGCTTTTGTATTTAAAGTACATGACTTAGCACCATGAGGCTGATAAATGGATACAAACTGAAAGCGAGTTGAGGAGGTGGTAGCACTAGATGGTCACAGCCAGCTGAGCAGAGGCTTCCTAGAAGAAGTCTGTGCTGTTTTGCAGCAGCTGCCCAGGTGTGGGAGCTTCATCCTGGGCTAAATTCCAAGATGCCACCTGGAAAGCACCCAGGTCCTGCTGTGCCAGTCGCCACGGCTCCAGGAGTGCTCCAGCACTTTGGCTTCCCAGCCCTGTTCAGATGCCAAGCAGCCTGCATCCCATCAGGTTGGGGTGCTAAAGGTACATCCTGGCCTTCAGCTGGAGCAGAGATTCCTCTTGTCCTTCGGGGGCACTCATCACTGGTTGAGGCAGCTCTGTCTCCTTCCCTGCTGATTTTGGGTCTGTTAGATGGGCAGTGCAAGCACAGCTCTCAGAGCACTGCAGGGCTGGTGACAGCCACCTCCAGTCCTGCCAGGCTGGGCTGTGAGAGTTGCCCTCATCCTCCCTGCTCAGAGCAGCATCTCTGTTCCAGCCACCAGACCCTCCTCCAGAGGAGATGCTGTCATCAAAACATGGTGTGAATCCGGCTCTCATCCAACTTACGTGGCCTTGCCATGGCCAAGTGCTCGGCTTGGAACCTCCCGGGGCACTCGTGGGAGCCCCGCTTGTTCCCAGCCAAGATGTCAGCACCTTGCAGTGGGCAGAGCATGCTCCGTGTGCCTGGGTGTCCATGGGAGTCCTGGAGATGGCAGCAGCGTAGGAAAGATGCTCAGCCACTGGGATACAAAGCCTTTTCCTCGTCAGCAGGCACGTGCCCTCTGAGATGTTTTGATGTGCAGCTGCTCACCCTCATCTGAGCTCACCACAGCACTTTTCCATAACCTGAGCTTTGGAGGATCCAGGAGCCTTCCCAGCCATGACCCACCAAGGACCACCTTTCCAAGCAGCTGCTGCAGGAGCCTCATCAGTGCACTGCACTGGGTTTGCTTTCACCCATGTCAGCGTTTTGCCTCAGCCATTCAGACCCTTCATGGAAGAATGTGGCCCACGTGCCTAAGACTACTCATTACCAGCTGCTTGCCTGCATGGTGGGAGTCCAAACTGGGGACCCCCAAAGTGGACATGGTCACCTCAGAGCTGTCCTGGGGCCATGGAAACACCTGCTCCCACCACACTGAGCTGGGAATGGCCATCTAAAGGGTAGGCTATTAACATGATAAACCCATGCGTGTTGGTCATGTTAGCAGGGGCTTTTTATAGCCATGGCTTGGGGTCCTGCTTCCCTTCCAGCTGAGGAGATCCAGATGCAGCACTCCCTGACTTTAGCCTTCCCAAATTCAGCCTTCTGTGGGTCAAGTATGTGTGTTGTGCTTAGAAATCCACTTCTGGAGGAAGAGGGTCCTTTGTCACTGGCTGTGTGCAGGTTTCTCTCTCTTCTTCTCTCTCCCTGACAGCATCTTGCACTTCAATCCCTGGCTGCTCTGGGTCCATGGTGAGCTGTGCTCTCTTGGCAGAGGCTGTGGGATGTGGCATGGATGTGGGCTGGCATGTAGGCTTTGTCATTGTCACTGCTCTTCCCTTACAAGACATCACTGCCTCTGGGAGAGCACCTTCCTCCTTCTCTTAAGACTTGTGATGGGACTTCATCCTGTTCAGCCAACCTTGACCCTTCTTACATACCCCCAGCAAATCCTGCATTTCCTTTGGATGCTTCATTGGCTCAGGATCCCTGACTCTAAGCGTGAGGACTGGCAGTTCTGTACCTTGCTGTTTGCCTTGGCTCGATGGTGTGGGGGGCACAGGATGGACCCTTTCCCATGAGGATCGTGCTGCTGAGCATTGGGAGGCTCCCCGTGGAGGAAAGTTTTCTACTGTACACTTGCTCATACCAAAAACCCCTCTCTTGCAGCTCAGTGTCCTGCCTTGGTATTGAGCCCAGTAAGAGCACTGGATTTCTTTGCCAGAAAGGTGCTGCTTCCAGGCTTATTTCTTAATGTAGGAACCAGCTGGGCAAGCAGAGGGCACACATGGAGCGGATCATCCCCAGCTTTCAACTCAACATCTGTAAATACATTAATATGATTTTCTTTCTTAAAAAAAGGAGGTGAGGATGGGCAGCAAGACACTGCATGTGTTGGCAAAGCTCTGTGCTGAAGACAGGGAGGGTCCAGAGCTGCCCTTCCTGTGTGGTGCTCCAGCTCTAATCATCCTGTGAAGAGAGGCTGGTGGGGGATACTCTTTTTTATACACGTAAATATAAAAATACTACTGCTGGTTAGTGGGGGGAGAAACAGCCCAGGAACACTTGTACAGCTCTTGCTCCTTTCCTGTAGACATGTCCCTGGGCTGAGCAAGGGATTATAGAAACTTCTGAGCCACTTTTGTAAGTTCTTCACCCAAGGCACTGCACTGCATCTCTCCAGAGAGGCACTGCCAGGGATCCAGCAGCGTCAGGAATGCAGCTGGGTTTTCTTTTCTCTTTCCACTATTTTTTTAACCTTATTTTATAGAAAATGTCAGCTCTCACATCATCCCCCTCTCTCTTTTCGGGAAGCTCCCTGAAACATCTGTAAAAGGATTTGAATTAAGGATTACTCAGACTCTGTGTAATCAGCTCCTGGGAATCAGCTGCTCAGAGGTTCCCTGCTGGGGAAGTTTTATTTAATCCATATTGGCCTGGACCTTCAAATTGCTCAGAAGAGCAAAGCAGGCAGGTTTTCTGGGGGAAAAAAAACCAAATCAACAAAAACCAAAACGCCCTGGCACTAACAACAGGTGTTGAAATAAAAGGAGTTGGCTGGCAGGAGAGCAACCCCAGGGAACAGAGAGAGCAACCCCAGGGAACACGGCGTGTGCAGGGATGGAGGGACCAGCCACTGCTGTCAGGGCTTCAGTGATGCTTAATAAGCCAAATTAATTAATCTCATTGCTGAACTTGTGGGTTTAAAACATTTCTCACTAAACCAGGGGGTCCTTAATGAACAAGGTGATAGTGGTGTCATATTCAGCAAAGAAAGAGAGAGAACCTGCAGCACCAACAAACAGCTAAAAACTGACATTTTCCTGCAGAGAGCAGTGCTTGAAAATAAGGTGGGGAGGGGTGTGCAACAAAGCCAGCTGGAAAGCTTATTAGTCATAGCAGTGGTCCTTAGTTATCCTTCTTCCTGCTCCAGGCTTCATCCGTCTTTTGGGATTAATCAGTGGCTATTTAAATAGGAAAGTGTGTGGGCAAGCTGCTGCCTTTTGCATCACTCCACACTATTGATAGCACTGACATGGGAGGCTTAGGAAAAGTCAAGTGCAAGGAAGGCACAGGAGTCTGCTCATCAGCTCCAAGTAATCTTATTTTTTCCTGAGTAAAATTCTCCTCCCATTTTCACCATCCCCCCTGAACTAGACTGAATCTTTCTTTAAATGTCACCCTTTTTTTGCCCACATATTTAAAAAAAAAGAAGCAAGTTGTGTTCATTTGCTTCAAAACCATTACTGTTTGTATTTGGTGCTTTCAAATGGGAAAAGTCCCTTTTATTTTTCCATACCAGAGAACTGCGCTGCAGTAAAAGTGTTACCCCCCTCACATTGCAAAATATGTCACTTTTGTGCTGACTCTACTTGGTGTCACTTCCATGAGACCTTTGCATTTTGCCCTGGTTTGGATTCTCTGTTTGTTGTGGACACTCAAGCACATGCACACTCGCTGCCGCTTGCCTTTGCTCTGTCAGTTTTTTCCATTTTTTAAGGAAAAAATGCTTTGTTATACTTCTCTTATAAAAGAAAAAAAAAACAGTTTTAAGATCTTTGTAGCATTCCAAGCACGCAGTGTAAATATTTATTCCTCAGCAATTCAGGGAGGGTTGTGACTGAGTTGTGGGTTTGATTTTTAAATCCTGTCCCAGCAGAGGTTCCACATGCGGGTTGGGAAAGGAGCAATGAGTGTAATGTGTCCAACCTACCCCATCTTCCCTGATAAACCTTCTCTTTGGGGTGTTTTAGGACTGTTATAAATACCATTTCAAACCTTTCCTGCTGATCTACACCTTTAGTTTTGAAGGTACCTCTCCAAAGATTGTGTACAGTCCATTTGACCTCTGTAACCTACTTTGCTATAAATTTGGGTTGGTTTTTTTCCACTCAGAGGACTCAGTAATGTTGTGTTTGACAGTGGCAGCCACACTGTGCATGTGCAGACTGTTCCCTGTTGTTACAGAGAGCAGCAGCAGCTCCTTGGTGAGACACAGCTCTCCTTGCACAGGGGCTGTCACAGTGAGCCCCCGGATTTGGGAGGCGCCTGTAACGCTGGTACATCCTTGTACAGCCCATTTGGGATGCTCTTGGACTTTCCAGGGAATCCACAGCCCCCAGTGCACAGACTCACATCCCACAGCAGCGTGGTGGCCCCACAGTGTGTGTGACTTCAAAAGTAGCTCTCACTACAACCACTGAGCTGTGACCCTGTAGTACAAACCACTTCTTGTGGGAGGATCCAGCGTGCTGCTGCAGGAGCAGGGAGCACCAGGCTGGGAACAACGTGGGCCTGGCCTCTGTGTGAGGCTCCTAAAGGAACAGAGGCCGTGGGATTTACTGGAGAAACCCGATGAGCCAGACGAGTTGGCACCAACTGAGCTAACCCAGCTGGCCGTGAACTCATAAATAGTGCGTGCAATTACCATTGTTTTCTTCATGCTTTCTTCACCCTGTGTGCAGGATGACAGGAACACTCACTGTTTGTTCTGAACTAGAGACAGTAAAGCATGTAAAATATTAGAGACTATGGTAAGTAGAAAGCAGGAATGGTCTGGCTTTGACCCGTGTCCACCCTCCTGGGTCCTGGAGTTCTGGGTGGCTTGAGGGTTTAAAGACTCATTTGAAAGGATGGAGGTTTGAGGGGAGAGAAGGAAGCTCTGCAGGGCTGTGGGTGGTGTCTGACCAGGCTGTTCAGGTACCAATGGTCAGTCTTTACCACCCTGTGGAAAGCAGCTTTGCCTTGGTTGTCTCTGGGTGCAGCTTTACCCCCTGACTGACCCACACCCGGCAGGGACTCACCGTGCTCTGCCACCTGTACATGGAAACAACCCGAAGGTGTTGTGAGCAGGGAGGGTGCAGGAGTCATCTCTGTGATGAGGGGATGCAGCTGCCAGTTCTGGGCCCTCAGCCTGTGACGTGGCCGAGCAGCAAAGCAGCATCAAAGCAGGGGGTACCCAGGTAGTGCAGTGAGGCTGCAGCCTCTGACCTCCCACACGGGGTGTTTTCCCTCTCCAAAGGGGAAGGGTGTGGGAGGCTCCTGTTTTTCGGTGTGTGGGAGTTCCTCTCTCCTTCCCTTCTCCCTTGCACTCCCAGTTTATTCCAGTGCTTTTTTACGAGCCACCGTTCCCGATCAGCTGCTCTCTGTAATAGACACATCACTTTTTCTCACAGTATTTATTCCTTACAAAACCCTGTGTGACATGCTAGGCTCCCCTGGATGTAGCTGATCATTTTTACTTTGTAAATATAATTACCTAACTTTACATTAACTATATCGTAATAAACTATTTTTGCACCACCCTTTGCATGCCCTGTGTGAGGTGTTTCTTTCAGACGGAAGGAAGAACAGGGCAGAGGCCAGAGCCTGAAAACACAGCTGCTGTTTGCTTTTACAGTCACTTCACAAAGGAAACACAACAGGCAGCATTTTAATGAGCAGTAATATATTTAAAGTACTTTAAATCTAGTGCTGCTGAACAGGATTTACTAGAGAATGGCCTTGCCCAGGTGCTTCTGTGGTTGCTACACCACAGGTAGCATCATGTTCTTTCCTCCATACAACCTTCCTCAGACAACAGCACAAATCTACAGTGTGTATCCTGAGTAACACCTGAGCATCTGCAGGAATTGCAGTGCAAAAACCAGAGGAGGATGTTGAGGTTTTCTGTGAAAATTGTTTATTTAGCAGTGCCAGTCACAGCACTGCTGGCAAAAGACTGGTAACAGAATATCCATAAAATCTCTCAAAATGAAAAAAGGTTAAGGCACACTCTATTCACTGTGAAACAATTCTTACACAGCCTCTAGAGTTTGAAATGCTTAGGTTTACACCATTTCTGTTCCCCTCTGGGCTGCAGGGACAGAGATGTCACCTCCCTCCCCTTGTTGTCCCTCCTGCTGCTGCCAGCACAGGTGAGGTCACTGATCCAGACCAGGACAGTGTCCCAACACCTGAAGGAATCAGGGATTCCAGACCTCTCCTGAGGTGGGTGACCCAACTCCAGCCGTGTCTGCTCTCCAGACACACCGACTGATCCCACTGGGAGTTTTCTCCCATTTCCTTCCAGACTTCCCTACGTTTCCTTGCTGGAAGACAAACTGTCATTAGTTATCTGTGCTCATTCTTTTACACAGCTCTGCTAAGGTTTAACATGTACACAATCAAAACTTAGAAATTTCTGCCCGTTTCCAACAAATTTCCTTTTAGAAACTTTCAACAATTAATGTCAACAAGAAATGTAACTCAGGTGCTTAATCTATACAAACTGCTGTAGCCCTCAAACCTCTCCTTTAGTTACTGGTGCAGAGGAGCCATTGGGCTACAATTCCATTTGCAGTATCCCAAGTTGGAAAATGCTCCTTTTACCACTGAAACACCTGCCCAGCACTGTGTAAACATACCTGGACCGCAACAGGGCACAGCAAGGAGCCTGCCCGAAGTTTTAATGCCTATGAATGCAGCTCTACCACTGTCATTCTCACACAACAACTCGCCACAAACACGGCAAGGGATCTGTGGCATTTTAGGGCAGTGAGCACTTTTCTCTGTAGGAGTTTACGCAGGTTACACCCAGATGGGTGAAACGATGTCTGCACATAACAATAAACTCGTGGGTGGGTGTTATCTGCTGAGTGCTCCACCAGCCCCGTAGGGCAGCTCCATCAGTTACTGCCCTTGGGGAAGCTGTAATTGGCGGGGTTGTACTCTTCCCAAATCCTTTCAAACTCATCCACAAAAGGCTTCACGCACTCGGCATCATCCACGACCAGCACGTTCTCCCTGTTGCTCTGGATGGCCTGCGTGGTCCAGTTGAGCGAGCCCGTGATGAGCATCCTCCGGTCCACGATGGCGAACTTGTGGTGCATGAACCCGCTGTGCTGGTCGTGGCGCACCTGGATCCCTGCAGAGACACGGCACCCGCTGATGCCCGGCCGGGCCCCCCAGCCCCCCGGGCCCCCCGAAC
>VXBX01006296.1:282206-295096 GCA_013400415.1 Scytalopus superciliaris
CGCCCCCCGCATCCCTGGGACTACTCACATCCTCCGGGACCGCCCGCATCCCCTGGGACCGCCTCCTGCATCCCCCGGGGCCGCCCCCCGCATCCCTGGGACCACCCGCATCCTCCGGGACCTCACCCCGCATCCCCCGGGACCGCCCCCCGCATCCCGCGGGGCCACCGTGCACAACCGTGGGAGCAGCTCAGGGAAGGAGCTGCCACCGCCCGGGCTGAGCCTGAGGTTCAGGCTGAGCCAGAGCCAGAGCCAGAGCCTTCCCCCCATACCGAACCCTTCCCTGAATAAATAACGACCCCTTCTCAAAACACCGGACCCTTCCTGAAACACCGAACCCCCACACACACCAAACCCCCAAACCCTTCCCCATACACCCAGCCCGTCCCCAAACACGGGGCCCGTGTGCTGCAGACGCACAGCACAGCCTTTAATCACAGAACGGTTTGGGCTGCAAGATCATCCAGTTCCAAACTCCCTGCCATGGGCAGGGACACCTTCCACGGGCAGGGACCCCTTCCCCTAGCTCAGGTTGCTCCAAGCCCCATCCAACCTGGCCTTGGGCAGTTCCAGGGATGGGGCAGCCCCAGTTTCTCTGCCCAACCTGTGCCAGGGCCTGGCCACCCTCACAGGGAAGGATTCCTTCCCAATATCCCATCTAACCCTGTCCTGTGGTGCTGGGAAGCCATTCCCTCTTGTCCTGTCAGTCCATGTCCTTGTCCAAAATCCCTCTCCAGATCTCTTGAGGCCCCTTTAGGAACTGGAAGGGGCTCTCAGACCTCCCTGGATCCTTCTCTTCTCCAGGTCGAACACCCCCAGCAGTCCCAGCCTGTGTCCAGAGCAGAGGGGCTCCAGCCCTCAGAGCATCTCCATGGCCTCCTCTGGACTCGCTCCAGCAGCTCCACATCCTTCTGATGTTGCTCCCCAGAGCTGGACACAACACCCCACAACAGGGTCTCACGAGGGCAGGACAGAGCGGGACAATCACAGGTACAGGCTGCTCAGCCAGGCAGAAAGGGAAATCAGGCTGGAATAAAGAATTATCCTGCCTTAATCAGTTTGTCTCTAAGGCATATCGTTTAGAGGGGAAGAGGGTGGTGAAGGATGTCTGCAGACATGACTTTCTGTTAATTAAGCTGTGCACATTCCAGCTATCGCTGACGGCAAAGGGAGCACCCGCGGCCCCATCGAGCTGCAGGAACTTGCCCAGACAACTATTTGGTAATCCCACATATAGATGTGTTCTGGCAGCCAAGCACATCTGGGTTGTATGCTCACTGACTTAGCAGCTCTCCCCCCTTCTTTCCTGTGGGCATTTTATAAGTGTTAGGTTAGTGGTTTCCTCGCCCTGGCTCAAAAATGATGTGTTATCCAGAGTCTGGTTGTCCATGACAGCTTTTCTTCAGGTCAGGATGGAGATGGACCGACACTGCATATGGCTCACCAAGCACAAGGAAGAAGCAGCAGCCTCAGCCTTGACCTTGTGACCACCTTTTTGCTCTTTTGGAAGAATGCACTAGGCAAGGTTTTGATGCTGGATTGCTTGGGAGAGCCGTTTTCTAAAAGATAAAACCAGTTCAGCAACTGAAAAGGTCTAAATGCCAGGTAATGTCTCACCTGCTGGGTGGCAGAGCTCTGAACTGGACCAGAATAGTTTTCGAGTACAAAATAAAGAGTTCCAGGTCAGTCTACAAGAAACTAATACAAACAATGTTAAGAGGAAAAAGACTATTAAATTCTCCAGGTTAGATCTAGGCTAAGATGCAGGAATTTTGTGGATCAGCTGCTGCTTCCCCCACCACAACACACACATTGCAAATCAGCACAAAACCAGGCTTCGTTCATTTTACAAAAATAGCTCTTGTGAGATTTAATGCCTGTCTCCATTTTACAGATGTTCCAGACAAAAATCAACCTGCATATTTCATATATAAGAACAGAACTTGTGACAAGTTGGAACATCCTCTCTGAGCTTGAATGAGTGTAAAAGGTCACCTGGGTAAAACCTGCCTTTAGCTTGATCAAAATGTCTACGGTAATGTCAAGTTTTTCCAATAATGATCCAGAAAAACAACAAAAAAAATAGACATAAACCCCAGACTTCACAAAAGAAACAGTGACTCCTTACAGTACAGATAAGGAATATCTGTTTAGGTAATTAAAAAATGCACCAATGTTTCCATGAACTATTAAGCAAAAATGGCTACTATAGAGTTATATAAGGGAGCACCTACATGTTGAATCTCTTTTGCTTAACTTAATTAGGAAGCTAAAAAAACTACTTCTGAAGACAGAAGAACTCCAGAACCTTATCCTGGTGAGGGTATCTTCATGACTTCATGGAAGTTCAACAACCACAGGCGAAACAAGGCAAGTATTTTACCCTCTGAGAGGCAAGCAGGCTGCACTTTGAGACTTATTTTACAATTCGCCCTCCCAGACAAGATTTCCAAAGCAAATGCTGAAACCATCTCAAGTTAAGATATAAATAAATAAAGAGGAGTGACAGGACTCCCGTGGGATATCCTGACTTATGCTACAGCAGAAGAGTCTCTTAAATCTGAGCATAGAAGTGGTTTGAAATAATTTACATGTGATCCATACCCTGTGACGTCTCTCTTATTTTTGGTTGTTGTTCTCTCAGGCATTTAGGAGATTTATGTGGGATTTGGTGAGATTAACCATATCCACTCCCAGGAGTGCTGGATGTTGTCACAGGTATCTGAGGAAGGTATCCAAGGAATCTAAAACTGAGGTTTGCTGTCACACTGTAATGTTTAACGAGGACAGGATGGGATTTGAATTAATTCACACTGATTCTTTGAGCACTGCTGTGTTTTAGTCTTGAGTGTGCAGGCCTAGATGGAGAGTTGAGTTTCAGGACAGAGAGCAGCACTGTGTGTTAGCACTTATTAGTCCAGTCTCACAGCAATTAGAAAAGACTCAAGTCACTCTTCAAGTTGGTTTGAGGATGAGGAGGAGAGTGCTGGGGCTGCACCTTCCACCTGAAGCACGTGCTGCAGGCTCAGCAGAGGTAACTCAGGGTTCCCTGCCATTCTCTGAAGGCAGCAGGGGAGGTTGGGCACCATTTAATTTCGGGATTCTGAGGACGTTGGGCTGCGAACCGTTGACATCAGGTGGGACTTGTACGTCTTGCTCAGGCCGGTCATCCAGAACTTGAGGAGCTTGACGTTGTCCTCCTCTGCAGCTCCCAGAATGCTCAGCAGCTTCTGGGTATCCTCCTTGGGTCTGCTGTCCACTTTAGTGAATTTAAAGAGGACTTTCACTTTACTGCAGAAACAAGAGACTGTTGTCACTATTCAATGGACTCACGCATCGAACAGGGAACAAGCACGAACTGGAGTTTCTCTTGGCACCTACTGCAAGTAATTAATAAAAGCTTCAACCAGTGTTTTATGGAAACTGTTCTCATGCTTTGATGAAGGGGGATTAGTTAGGGAGATGACTCATTTTCAGTAGTAATAAGCATACTTCTAGTTTGTTTTTTTTCATTGTAGCGGAAAGTACAACAATTAATTGTGACAACTGAGAATCTCCCTGGGAGACACATCCAGTGTCCATCTGGCCTTCAGGTAAATTCACAAAGTCGTGACGTCCTATGAATTATTTCACATGACTGACTGGTCTTCCTTTACAGCTACTTGCACCTTTGAAATGCAGTGCCTGCAGGCACAACCCTGACATCTGTTTGGCATGTTACCTGCGCTGGGACATGGCTGCACACTGACAGGCACTGAGGTGTTGGCATACTTAATCCTCCTAAGGAAGGTGAGGCAGACAGGTGTTGTCATGCAGGTAACCTACAGATGTGTGAACTGAAGCATAAAGGTTAAGAACTGCTGAAAGCCAAAAAGAGAGTTAGGACTAGAGCAGAAAAACTCCTGATATCAACTCCTGACTTAATTTACTCCTGTAAATCCAGCTACTGTCAAACTGCAGCAGGAGCATCTGACTACAAGTCTGGCCTAACTGTTCCAGGATCAGTGCCAAAGCTGTTTCTCTGAAAGCAAGGCAGCTGTACTTACTTCATCCACTCCTCCTTCAGGCAAACAAGGCACTGATCCACAACATCTACAGAGAGGTTCTGGTTGGTCAGGGCAGCTTCGATCTTGTTCAAGATTGTTGGGCCAACTATGGGAGCAGAAAGAGGGGAAAAGGTGGGAAAGAGGACACACAAGCTAAACATTACCTGCTTCCACATTTATTACCAACTGTTAAATATACCCTCCAGTGGCCTGCCTGGACTTAATTTTCATGGAAGAGGAGATAAAGGTCATCCCACTAGAAAAACATCTGATCCAAGAAGCAAAATGGAGTTCAGTGAATGATCCTGGGATGCGGAAACAGGCTCAGGGGCCTTTGTTTTCTTCAATCCCACTTTTAAAATGCTGCTTAAATTTTGCCATTCCCTTATCAAAAGCTCATTAAAAACATAAGGCTATGAAAAATCTTCATGCTTTGTACAATATACAAATGTTTGTATAAAGATATAAACCCTCAATTCTGAAGTCTCTCCTTACTCTTGATTTAATGTTCTTGTTAAGGGCAGTTCCAGGATACTTGGTGAAAAAATAAACCAACAACCAACCCAAGGCACTCCTGGACCACTTTTTGGAATTCCCTAGGAGGCTTTTTTCCCAGCAGTCTGTGGCCTACTAAATTTGATGCTGTGGTGGAAAAAAAGACCTTTCAGTGACTATTTTTGTCCAGGAGCTTCTGGACGTGCCCTTGGTTGGATGGAAAGTAGACTACTGTAATTATCCACGTGGGATCTACAATAGGAAGATCACCATGGAGAGAGAGAGTCTTTGCTTTGCATCTGTGTCTTCAGAGGACAGAGCAGGAAGGATGAGCAATCTGCCATGTCTTTTGAGACACCCAGTGAGGACAATTCACCTAAATTAAGACTTCCCAGAAAACACAAGAGTGATGGACCTGGGTTACAGAATTTCCCTGCAATTATTTCTGTGCCCATGTTACAGAATCCATTTCTCATTTATGAAAAGTAATGAGCAAAATGGTGATGTGGTGAAGCAAATCCTGTATAATACAACAGTCTGTTGTGAACCTCACCTCAAATACCAACACCCCAGCTGTAAACTGACCTGGCTTTCTACTCAGACTTCCTTAAGGGTCAGTACATGAACAGCATGAAACCCAGTTAAAGATCAAGAAGCTCTTTTAATCTCAGTGACACAGGTTCTTCCTGCTTTCAAATCACCCACCTCGATCTGCTGCAACAGGGCTACCACTGGTGACAACAAACTCGTACTTGTTGAGGGACTGCTCATCATCAAACAGAGTGGGGTAGAGGCTGGAGCGGGTGGCAGCACGGACTTCCACGAGGACTGCAAACTCTGGAGCAACAAGAGCCCAAAAGAGCATGAACTGTGCTAGCCCAGATTCTAAAATACAGCTACAGACCCTGTTACAACCAGTGCTTAAAGAAGGTGTTGCATCTTTCAACCACTGATCAGGCCAAGGACAGGGGAAAAACAAAATGAAGTGGTACAGGCTTTAGTTCATGCAGCCAACTGTAACTAAAAAAATAATAATCTGGTGTCCTTCAACATAAGATGACAAGGAAAGGAGAGGGTTCTGCAGCAGGTTCTTACCAGATGAGAGGATGTGGGGTGGGATTTGGACATGTGGGCTCAGCCCTAGGAAGTTGCACCGATAGGCCTCTTCATACTGGTCACTGTAGGGGATGATCCGCACACACCCGATGGGCAGCATCGTCTGGAGAGGGGAGGAAACATGTCAGGGGAAACACTGGAACTAAAAGAGTAAAGTACAGTTTTCTCCCTGACTTCCAGGGCCAGCCAAGGCCTGGAGCAGATGCTCCTGATTTGGGGGATCAAGTTATCCTACTCAGCTTGAAAGACTACGCAGTTGCTGAGGACAAGCAAGACATCCAAAGGTTGAGGGGATTTTGTTTGGTGCATGGTTTTTTGGTGGTTGTTTTTTCAAAGCCACATAATTTAGAACATATGCTTCACAAGATTACATGTCAGAGGCAGGTCATTATGAAGGCTGGACTCCTAGAGAAATACATGTGAAAACATGCAGCCAGAAAACAAAGGAAAAAATTTCTACCCTTAGCACGTCAAAGGCAGACTGGACAAGATCCATATCTCGAGCTTTCCAGATGACCTGGTTCCCCATCAGAACATGCCAAGCCAGCATTCGGAATGCTGATGCCCCAAGAACCTGAAAAAAACCCCAAACCATTCATCATTGGTTATGAAAATGAGTGCAATGTCCAGTTTGCCCTGTCAAAACCATGGCTGACACGTAGGACAATGGCTCTGAAGATGCTGCACAACCTCTGTATTAAATTACTGTCACTGCTCTTGGGGAGAAGTGCAGAATTACAGTGAAATCATATGACCACATGACCACATGACTGATGATCACTAGAGGCCCACATGATCCCTGAGTAAGGGTGTCCCCAGAGATGCAGTTCACATCATGTTACTGGCTGGGCAAGGAACTCTGCTGAACACAGAACCAGGAAAGAAGTGCAGATTGCAGGAAATAAATGTCTCTTTTCAAAAAAACATTATCAGGAGCACAGACTGTGAATTCAGCATCCTCTCTTACCTGTCTCATGTGCCTGAGAGAGCGAAAGACAGACAACCTTCTGTGAGCTACATTCCAGCTGTTGCAGTCTGGCATCAGAGATGTCTCAGGTGAGCATTTAGATAGCTCCTGCCCTTCCACAACATCTGGCTGGGAAGAAGGCTTCTCTTCTTCCTCAGAACCATCCCAGCCTTCTGACTCTTCTTTTAAATCTAGCAAAAAAAAAGAAAAAAAAGGCAGAGTGGTCATAGAAATTGCTGCTCTCTAGGAATGGAAACTGTCTCAAAAGTGCCCACACGCTGCAGCCATGTGATTTTGGCTGTATGTGGGAAGACAGCTCAGAACACAGTAACTGAAAGTACTGGCAGCAGCACAGACACACCTAAAAATTAATGAAGTATTAATTCAGGTAAAAGAGAACCACTCAAGGGTCAAGAAGGAATTTTCATCTTCTGCAGAACATAGAGTCAAATCTTTTGACCACACTTTTGACCAGTTCTCTATTTAGTTTTAAAGGTTATGACCACAGCTTTGGTCTAAATAGGTTAATAAAACAATTCAGTGCAAGAAAAAAAGAGATCCTTTAATTTTAGAAAGCTTGTAGAAAAAGGAGCAAGAAGCCCATATGCTGTGACTGCAAATTCCTCTGGCTGGAGAGATTCATTGGAAAGGCCAGCACAGCCACAGAGAACAATAATCATCATGATGCAACACTCCTACTCAAGTGACAAACACCACATCTGCTTGCAGAGAGCCTCTGAGGCGCCTGGATTTCACATTCCTGTCAGAGTCATCTCCAGATGAGAGAGCATCAGCTGCCACAGAGACTACCACAAAGGTAGGGCTGATGAGAAGCTGTGCTCGTGACGCTGATCGAAGGACTTGGTGTTTATGCACACAAACCATCCTCAGAGGGTCTTTCCAGATCTGGAAACCTCTGTCTCACCTGCAAGTTTTTCCATCTGAACAAGGGTGTCTTCTGTGGGTGCCCCCTCCAGAAGCTTCTCTGTAAGTCGGCTACCACAAGCTTTCAGAAGCCTGGAGACATGGAAGGAAAGAGAAGCACTGTTTGTGCAGGCTGCTTGATAGGTGCAAAAATCCAGTAAAAAAGCTGGTGCCACGAGCCCAACAAAAAAATCCAACCACTAACCACTCTGTACATCCTTCCAACACACCCCTATGAACGTATCTTACAATTGCCGCCATACAAAGTCACCCAGATCCCACCACTTTCCAACTTCTTTGTGCAGCACACTTATCCCCCACCCAAATCACATGCCAGTGTTGCAACCCTCTCCGTGGCATCTTTCCAGGGAAGTTTAATGAGCCAGTCAGGCACTGGAGCAACTGGACTCCCACAAAGCCAAATGGTTGCACCTCCCACACTGCTGATCACAAATCACGGGCATTTCAGGGGAACCACCAGGGTATGTCAATTCGAGGTACAACACGCTGGGAGTAGGAGCATCTTTTACTCCTTTCTTCCATACTTTCCCGCTGCCAAACCTTTCCATCTACACAGACATGGCTTCTATCAGCTGCCACATTAGTTTTACTTCACAGCAACACTTTTTTGTCCTAAAGGTATCAGCACTGGCTCCTCCCAATTTAGACGCTACTTAGCCAAGTCTGATTTATTACTTCAAATAAAAAAACCCAAAAACACAGAAACACTCAAATCACATCCCCACCCTTTCAGAGCATGTCAGTATTCTCCTCAGGAAGGAGCTGCAGGAGCTAGAAGCACCAGTGGGGCTCACCAAGCAAAGGAAGTGTGCAGACATGCCCAGAGGTTCTCGTCGTTGGTCAGGGATGTCAAGGAGCGGGCGGCGTTCCCGTTCCGCTGGTGCAGGAAGGGAGTGAAGGCCGTGTTCATGCGCTGGGCACGCTGAGGGCACCCGTACTGCTCTGCCTCAAACACCTGCACACACAGCAAGGGCAGCGTCAGAGGCCGAAAAGGATTACATGTTTACACAGAGCCAGAAAGACGCAGCAAGAGCACCGAGTGAAAAGGGCGTGTCACGCACAGTCATCCAGTTGTGGGAAAACAGAGAGAAGGGACATCTCCTTCTTAGATTGACTAAAATTATCATTAAGTAACACTTGTGCTCCAAAATCATCGCCCTTCACAACTCTAGTGACTTAAATTTCTGTATTTAAGCCTGTGAAAAGCACTGTCTGTTCAAAATTACAAAGGCATCCTGTTCCTTCCCTCTTACAGCCCCAGATACAGAATCCTGGAATGGTTTGGTTTGGAAAGGACCTTAAAGATCATCTTGTTCCAACCCCCCTGCCAGAGGCAGGGACACCTTACACTAGAGCAGGTTGTTCCAAGCCCCATCCAACCTGGCCTTGAACACTTCCAGGGATGGGGATATGCACCATCCTCTTGTTCATTGTATCAGCCTTCGTGACCACCCTGGCATGATCTGCATCAGCTTTTTGACTCAGTTGTCCAAACAGCCATCATGATTTTTGCTGTTGTTGAGTCGAAGGGACTCTGGGCACTGACCCACCTTGAGTGCTTTGCCCTGAAGCTCATCAATGATGCCTCTGATTTTTCCCAACAAGAAAGGCCAGGAGTTGATGAGGTAAATCCGGTCCATCATGATGGTGATGATGCTGTACCAGCGCTGGAAACCCCGAGCCAGGCTGTCCTTGATAAAGAAGGTGTGGCTGAACACAAATCCATGCTGTTCATCTCCAAAAAAAATAGGGCCTTCACGTCCTGGGCAGACCTGAAGGGAAGGGACACATCAAAGTAGTTCAACATATCACACGGTAAAAAACTGACCAGCTTCCTGCACTTTAACACACACCTTGTGAATAAATGAAGCTCTTTTTAGGCTACTATCAAAAAAGTGTGGTCAAACAGCCATTCAGAGGCACCCTACAAACACTCCAAAACCTTAAATTTAACTGTATTTTAAGAATTCAGATCCATTCAGCTATGATACTGAGAGTCCAAAGGGAATTTTTCTGATCCTGACACAAGAAGGGTCATTGATCTGTAAGGTTTCCCCTTCACTTCTATGAGATGATGAATGTTAATGGTCTACAAAGACCAAACAGTTCTTGGCACTCAGCAACAGGTTCAGATGTTTTTACAAAAACAGTTTATCTTAGAAAGAGAGACAATAAACAGAAGGAACAAAAGCAAAAAAGGGATATTTTTAGTCTGACAAGGTGAGAGGAAGGAACCCTCGAGGTTACCAAAGATCAACCTTAGAAATTACTACCAAAATTCTGGAACGAATCCAGTCTCCTGAGCCTGTCTTTCCACCTCATTCCCTCCTTGTTTCAGGCCGCCCAGAGCAGCCAGGATCAGCAAAGCAGCATCTTGGATTTGGAACAGCACACAAGGCCAGAGAGAGGCCTCTCCCTCCCCGCACCCAGGGGTTACCTCACAGCTAAGGCTGCGGACACAGGCCTGGCGCACGATGCTGAACAGCTGCGGGTGGTTTGGGTGCTGGTGGCTGACATACTTGATGGAGGTTTCTTTGTCGTGGCTGACATATCCCGGGTGTCCTCCTGCAAGAGAGCGGCACCCCTGAAGGCAGAAAAGCAAATCCAGCCGTAAATGACAGTGCAGTTCTTCAGCTTTCCCAAGAACTCTGAATATTCCCTTCAAAGCACTGGGAAACGCTACTGACACATATAAACACGAGCATAACTACTTAGAAGACAAGAAATGAGAGTCAGGGTCAGGATCTGAATTCACCTCCTCACACAGAACTCTGTGATACACTTCCACTGCTCTTGTGCTCATTTGCCACTACTTAATTTCATTGTGAACTTTGTGCTTGCTCCACAAGAGGTAAAATCCAGTTACAGCAGCTGTGAAACCAACTGGCCTTGCAAAACTGGCTGAAGGGAAAGTGAGATACCTCAGAGCAAATATTAACAGAAGGCAAGTATGAGAATCATAGAATCATGGAATGGTTTGGGTTGGAAGGGACCTTGAAGATCATCCAGTTCCAACCTCCCACCATGGGCAAGGACATCTTCCACCAGACCAGGCTGCTCCAAGCCCTGTCCAACCTGACCTTGAACACTTTCAGAGATGGGAAGTTTCTCTGGGCAACCTGTGCCAGGGCCTGCCCACCTTCACAGGGAAGAATTTCTTCCTTATATCTAACCTGAACTTCCCCTCTTTCAGTTTGAACCCATTACTCCTTGTCCTGTCACTACAGTTCCTGATTAAGAGTCCATCTCTGGATTCCCTGTAGGCCCTATCAGATACTGGAAGGCTGCTGGGAGACTTCCACACAAACTTCTCTTCTCCAGGCTGAACAGCACTGAATGACTGAGAATATATACATTTTATCTATCGTTTTAATTGGCTGTGCATTTTTTTCTGTTTCCTAATAAACACTGGTCTTAAAATTATTATTATTACTTGCCTTAACCTAATAAAGTAAATGCTCTTCAAGGATGAGAAAAGCATTTCTCAGACCCAACAGAAGCACAGATCACAGGGTTTAGAGAGACCTCAGGACAATATGCTGTCTAAGGTCTATGTACTCAACAACAGCTCCTTCATCCCCTCTTGTCATGGATCATTACAGTTTGTGAGGACTTGGGGATCTTCTGGCACTAGCAGTCACACACAAAAAAGTGCAATTCACCATTTTTTTTTCTTTAAATAACTCAGAGTCCCTGAGGCCTTCCATGTCCACACACAGGTCTTCACACTTGCCTCACACATGTCTGACTTCTTTGGCCCCGGGCTGCTGGAGTCAGCGCTGGCCCCTTCTGCCGGGCTGTGGGAGCGGATCCGGCTGCTCATCTGGATCCCGCCTTCCTCCTCCTCGGCCTGCTCATTCTGCCCGGAGATGTCCCCGCTGCCGGCGCCCTGGGGCAGTGGTGAGTGCAGCACCTCCGTGCAGAACAGGGTGCGAGGGCCGTGCAGCTCACAGAAATGGCACAGGGCGACGATGGCATTCATAGTGAGGGCTCAGCACACCCGCCAGGCCTCCTGCAGCCAGGGAGAGAACACACCGTGTCACCACACGGGGTACGACAGCATCTCTTAGGCCCTCAGTGGTGCCAGTCCCACCCTGCATCCCGTCAGGAGCAGCTGGCTTTAAGCTTAGCCTAAGGGACCAGCACAACTCTGCCTGTTCACAGAACCAGCCGTTTAGGTTGGAAAAGGACTCCAGGGGACGATCGAGTCCAACCTGTGAGCAAGCACCACCTTGTCACCCAGCCCAGAGCACTGAGTGTCACATCCCGTCGTTTCCTGGGCACCTCCAGGGATAGGGACTCCTCCACCTCCCCGGGCACTGCAGTGACCCAGGACCAACATTCCGTGCCCCAGAGGGATGGGAGTCCAGCAGCCTGACCCCTGTGCCCTGGTCCCTGTTGCTGAGCCAGGACACCTCAGGCCCCACGGGGGTGGGACGGGGCTGGACTGACCCCCGATACCTCTGGCCTTACAGGGGCAGGTTTAGAGAATCACAGNTCGAGTCCAACCTGTGAGCAAGCACCACCTTGTCACCCAGCCCAGAGCACTGAGTGTCACATCCCGTCGTTTCCTGGGCACCTCCAGGGATAGGGACTCCTCCACCTCCCCGGGCACTGCAGTGACCCAGGACCAACATTCCGTGCCCCAGAGGGATGGGAGTCCAGCAGCCTGACCCCTGTGCCCTGGTCCCTGTTGCTGAGCCAGGACACCTCAGGCCCCACGGGGGTGGGACGGGGCTGGACTGACCCCCGATACCTCTGGCCTTACAGGGGCAGGTTTAGAGAATCACAGAATGGTTTGGGTTGGAAAGAACATCGAAGATCATCTCATTCCACCCTCTGCCATGGGCAGGGACACCTCCCACCAGCCCAGGGGGCTCCAATCCCCGTCCAACCTGGCCTTGGACACTCCCAGGGATGGGGCAGCCACAGCTTCTCTGCCCAACCTGTGCCAGGGCCTGCCCACCCTCACAGGGAAGGATTTCCTCCTGACATCCAATCTAAACCTGCCCTTTTCCCATTTGAACTCGTTCCCCCTTGCCCTGTCACTCTTGCCCCCTCTTTGCTACAAATCCCCCTCAGGTTCTGGAAGGCCACAATTATGTCACCCAGAGCCTTCTCTTCTCCAGGATAAACAACCCCAATCCTCCCAGCTTTTCCTCTGATCAGCCTGGTGCCTCCTCTGCTCAAGGCTGAGCTCTGGCACACCGGAACCTCAGGCCGGGCCGGGCCGGTCCCGCTGAGCGCCCCCGGACCCGAACGCGTCAGGCCCTGCGGGACCCGTGCCCGTTCCCGTGCCCATTCCCGGTGCCCATTCCCCA
>VXBX01006296.1:297053-312544 GCA_013400415.1 Scytalopus superciliaris
CCAGCCGGGGGGGGGACAGCGGAGACAGCTCCCCGCCCGTCCGCCCGCCCTGCCGAGGAGCACGGAGGAGATGGAGCAGAAAGCGGGAGAGAGCGATGAGGAGCCCGTTCGTACCGGGGCACCGAGCCGGGCCTTCCCGCCGCGCTCCCGACGGTCCCTCACACCCCCCCCGTCCGGCTGCGGCAGTGGTACGGCCCAGGGCCGCCCAGTCCACAGGGGCCGGGCGGAACCATCACCTCAAAAAGAGGGGGGAGATAAGGCGGTCCGGAGGCACCTCCTGCCCTCCCGCGCTGCGGCCCGGCTCCGGTATCACGGCGCGGAGCGGGGACAGAGGTGTCCAGTCACCGGGGGGCAGAGAGGGGACGAGTCGCCGGCTGTGACTCGGGGGGGCCGCACCGGGAGCGGGCCGTGCTCCCCCCATCTCCCGCGGAGTGGTGCGGGCCGCGCGGCGGGTCACGTGACCAAGGCGGAGCCCCTGAGGGAGCCGGGACTGGGTCCGGGTGGAGAGGGTGGGTCCAGTTTATAAAGCGGTTTTACCGAGGTGTTTATACAGGTACAGCCCAGAAAGGGCAACGAACTCGAGTTAACCTGTTACGGTTCTTCACTGCAGACCCTTCGCTCCATTAAATGACTCTAGTTTCTCTTCAGGGTATTAAGTTGAAGCATTAGAGGATTATTTAGCTTTAGGAATCTATGACGGAAAGGATAAACAGAATTCCATGTGAACCATTAATCCTTTCAGGCTTCAAAGTAATTAAAAGTACTAGATTCCCCCCTTCCCGTTGGAGTTGCCCCTTAGAGAGTTTTAAATACCCCAGTGGGAACAAAAGTAGTTAAGGTTCCAGCAAGGTAACAGCACAGATCACCTAACTGAGTAAAACCTGCACTTAAATAACAAAAAGGAGCAGCTATTGCTGGAGCCACCGCAATACAGACCTCTGGATGGAAGCAGCCACAGTAATTGTGTCTCTGGTTAAAACAATGCCAAGATGGTCAGCAGGACGGATTGCTGTGGAAACACAGCGCCTGGACACGAATCCCATAATTTTGGGGGCAGAAGGGACCCTGAAGATCATCTCATCCCAACCCCCTGCCGTGGGCAGGGGCACCTTCCACCAGACCAGGTTGCTCAGGGAGAACAGGAGTGTTCCATCCAAAATCCCAGCTCAGACCTGGAGCAGCACTGCTGAAGAATTATCTACTATCTACTGATTATCACTACACGGAAGAATTATCCCGTTCCTTACTCAGGATTGCTCGGAGATGCCACGAGCAGAGGGCACTGCCACACACACCGACCAGCAGCCCCCCACCCCTCACCCTGAGAAGCAACAGCAACAAGAGACCCCCCCNNGAGAACCAAAAAGCGACAAAGCCCCCCCCCCCCAAAAAAAAAAAGAAAACCACCTGAGGAAAACCCACACACAGAAGACCTGCAGTCTCATTTAAGACAAACTAAGAACGGCTCGTTTGTTATCTTTATTTTCCAATAGTACATTTAAACAACTTCTCAGGACTAACCTCCCGGGCCAGTGTGGCCACACAGAGAACATTTCCTAGGTTATACAGATCGCCTATGACAACACAAACAACGGCTGTGCTGCGGGACAGAGAAGGGAAGTTGGGAAAGGGGCAGCTGGAGTTACACAGTGGCGCGGTGGCAGCGCTGTGGGGTGTCAGTGGAGGTCACAAACTGGGGCTCCTCGGTGGCACAGGGACAGGAGGGGGGGTTTGCACACAAACAGCTGGGAGCTGCTGCTTCTTAAAAACGTTTGAAAACCGAACAGGAACTGGCCTAGAGACCCCTCCTGTGGCTACGAGTGGTAGTTGCACGTCCTAACGCTGCCTTCAGAACCGCATTTTGTGTCTTTGCTAATTAAAATGCATCGAAATTGGAGTCAGATATCAAAGCGTGCCCCCGAGTGTTCTGTGGACACATGTTGTGGCCATGCAGGATGGGAAGAACCAGCCACGGGCCCTCTGAGAGTTCCAAGGTCAGAGCAGCACAGCACACAGTGTTCTCAGATTTGAGCAAAAGTCCTTCCCCGCAGTAAATACAAATTAAAACCAGAAAGCTCAGGTGCTCTCGAAGCGTCTCAGCTGACCAGCCCATGCAATTAGTTCCAAGACTTGAAGGAGCTGCTTCATTAAAAATCTGACTTAATTTCAGCAGTATCTCAAGACATGCAGATGCCAGATTGTGTGTGTTTATCAAACTAGGACTTAAAAGCCCTTCCCTGAAGCACTTTAGGTGAATATTTTATCTACTAATTCTACAGGTGGGACCTGACTTGGAACTTTTAACAGAAATCAGAGATTAACAGCACAACCATCCATGTCAGAAAAGGAATCTCAGCAGTTCTCTAACTCTGAAAGCATTTGCCCTCTTAAAAACCAGATATATAACTTGAATCGCTTGAAACTATTACACAGCTATTTTTGCCATCCTTTTGATGTGAGCATGAATTTATTTTATCTACTGTAGGCAAGAAAAAAAGGAGAAATTACCAGCTGCATATATTAGTTTGCTTCCAATTCCACAGGTGGAAAGCCATCCTGCAGCTCTCAGCAGGTAAATCCACGCTCACTAATAGGAACTAGTGGTGTAAAAGTGGACATTCCTGGTTTTTCCCCAACTCCATGACAGCATCCCAGATACATTCTCCCCTGGCAAGTGAGGCCATGGCAAGGAGAGGCGAGCCAGGCACGTTTCTGGATGGGTGGGGTTTGGGGTCAGTTGTTTGCAGTACTTTCTGTGAGTGCCACAGTGGTTGTAACAACAATCCCACTGTGTGCTCGAGCCCACAGCATCACTAATCCACTCACTTAACACTTCCACGGGACCAGAGAGGGAAATGGTGTGAATATGTTCAGCACTGAAATCACTGCAGGATTAATTAGGGAAAAAACAAAGAAAAACCTTCAGAATCATAACTCTCTTTAGTTACAAGACTGGTAAGGCAAGTTATTAATAAACACAAAATTCTGCTTCAAGATCAGGTGTAAAAGTTGCCTCCATGGAAATCTCTGTAGGAGGAAGCACAAGTGCTGGGTGGTGAGCTGCTCACACCACGGACCTACGCTGTGTTTGATACTAAACTGCTGTTTTGTACTTTGAAAAACACCATCCACCAACAAAACAACCTGGGACACCTTCTCTTCACCCCACTGTCACAGAGGCTCTGCTAGAATTGAGACACCAGCTTGGGGTGAAAACCCCAACACTTCTGTATCAGCACTGGAAGCACAAATGGATTATTTTCAGCCACAAACTTCACACAGCAAGAGCCAGAAATGCTCAGCTCCCACCTGAGCTCCTGAAAACAAACTGGCAGGTTAGCAGTGCCAAGCAGCTCCTAGTCAGGTGTTTCAGTAGGAAGCAGAGGCTGCTGAGCTTCTCGTATTCTGACTTGATGACAGGTTTATTTCTGCCTGACAGCAGGAGAATTGCACTGACAGGAAGGTGTTTGAACAGTGAGAATCTTCAGGTACACGAGAACGACAGAAAATTAAAGAGCCCATTGATTTAAGGGGTGAAGCACTTTAAAGAATCCAACAACAAAGTTTTAAACTTTAAAATAGTGAAATAAGAGATAGGTACCATTTCAGCATGTTATCTCAAAATAAAATCCTGCATTCTGAGAGCTGCTCAGAATTCTATTTATGTTCCATGTAGAAATACTGGTTTCCACCACAGAAAAGCCTGTTGAATACCTTCATGCCAGTTGTATATGAACAAACATATAAATTTCTTTCAGTGTAAACAACTTCCTATCTAGAATCCTCCAGAACACCAACATCTTCCAAATGTCCTTTTGTTTAGGTCTAGTAAGTTTCATCTAAGAGCAAATGATATTAGCAGATATTTTGTACCAGAAACTTAAAATCATAAACAGCTGTCATGTCTGGTTTCCCTATAGTGCTTTCTGCTTTGCAGCAAACTTCCTCACAAGGACCCCTCGATATCCTCATCCTTTTGGGAACAACAGCTCTTATTTCCTCATTTAACAGACAGCACCAGCTACACCGGCCATATGCAAATTCTCTACATTATGATTTGCTTAAACTCCACCCCTCTGCCCCACCACACATATAAATCTGCACTTTGAGCCAACTTTAAATACAGAATAATGAACCAGTAATTATCTTGTAAGTGAGCCAACACTAGTTTGTATTCTTCCCTGAATAACACTTTTTTTTGCAGAAGAGAAGGACTGCTACAGAAACACAGCAACATTCAAACCCTTTAAAACAAAAGGTAGATTATTTAATGCATTAACGATGTTAATCTGAAGATAAATAAATCCACAACAGACTTTTTAAGTTTCTTTTGAGATTTCCTTTTCTTTGCAGAGAATATTTCTGATATTATACAGTACTGAGAGGGTGTTCTTTTATTTTCTTAATGTCCAGGTGAAAAGCAAAGCTCAGTTCTCTCTGCTCTCTTCGTGGAACTCCTCAATGCCCTATTCCAGGCATGATTCTTTCATAAGCTTTTACTTGAAAGCGGAGTGGTGAGCAACATTAATTTCAAGAATAACTGGATGGTTTGGTCCCTGAGTCATCTTCTTGAGAGCCCATACTCTGAAAGGGAGAGAGTTAGTTCTGTTCAGAAACAGGCCTGAAGGTTTGAGGAAGACAGTGCTTTGAAGTTAACAGGTGGGAAAATAAAGTGCATATGAAATAACATGCACTTCCTTTTTGATTGAAATCACTGCAGGATTAATTAGGACAAACCCCCTTCAAAAACCGTAAGTATCTTTATGATGTTTCATGTTTATACACATATTATTATTAAAAATATGTAATATTAACACTGTAAATACTGACGTTCAGTACAACATACTCATTGCACTCTTACACACTCTTACAAGACATCAAAATCAATTACCTTCTGCACAAACTGAGGGTTCACAGTGATCTCTTGATCCATGGCTTTCAGTCGTTCATCAAGCTCTATACATTTCAGCATCTTAAAAATAATACATACATTAAGCTGATTTCTTTGTCCAGCTTGTACATGATCTTCATGACATTTCAAGAACCAGTAACTTCTGCCATTGCTAAAGTTCCACGTCAAAATATTCTCATCCCTCATCTGCCAAGTGCCAGACCATTTTTAATCCCTTAATTTGATCCATGCCTTCCTAACAATCCTTTTTCAGCTACTGATAGTCTCTTGAAAGTCAACCATCTTAACCTTCAGGCAGGTTATCGACAGCCAGTGGAAGAGACACAACGTCTAAAACTCTAAGAACAATCTTTCTGATCCATATTCAAGGATGTTCCCATCACCAACAGCAAGCAGCCGGTCTCCTGGAACAGCTCAAGCTGTGCAGGACACAACAGGGAATATATTGACAGGAACCATCAATGTAAAACCTTTAAATACCAGTACTGCAAAATAGTCACACAATGATTCGGAGTCCTCAATCTCTACATCCATGGTGACCTACACAGGCTTCCCTGTTTACAGACTAAGGCTCTTTGTTAAGAATTCCAAAAGCAGTTAAAGGTTTACCTCCTGATCAATGTTATGAAGCATAGCTGGATTGTTATATTTTTCAGGATTATCATGGAAACAGACCATACCATCTTTCTGATTAATACTTGCAAAGATTTCACCATCTTCTATCTGAAATGAGACAGGGTTTAACGTAAGTTATCGCCAAGAACTGAATTTCAGGTAACCACTACACACACTCACTGTGGCATCATCTTTAACTTGGTTGCTTTTATTTTTTAACAGCTTCCCAAAGACATGTAATTCAATGCCTTATCTTAGGTGGAGAGCAGCTTTTTAGATTTTTTGAGGACAGTCTAAACACCACAGCAGACTGATAGCCTTTACTCCACCCTGAGAAAGAACAACTCCCAACAGTGCACTGCCAACCCAAACACTAATTTCAGCACAGTTTAGCCAAGTCACAGGTCTTACCATGTGGAGGACATATTTTTCTGCTTCTTGGGGCCCCGACAGCTGCACTCGACTTGCCATGTCTTGTAGTGACAATGTTAAAAACGTCTGAAATTTAGAAAGTATCAAATCGTTAAAACCAGATGTTAAGAATTTTCCTTGTCAATCCTTCATGGCCTAAGTAAATGTTATTTTGGAAGTCTGATGGGAAGAAACAAGTGGAACACGTAGTTATTACTTATAAAGGGACCCACGAGAGTGAGTCAGCTCTCCCTCCAAAGACATTAATTTCTTACACTGTGCACATGTGGAGTCATTACCCATTTCTGCAGTTCCTTTCTAACCCAGACAGTCCTGACCACGTCCCACCTCTTCCCTCTCCTTTTTACATGATAAAGGTTACTGTCCATCCCTTGAATGTCCTTCAAGAGATGCATATATTCCATTCCTTCTGACCTTTGTCCTACTGCAAACAAATATCATTTGAGCTTGCCAAACCAAAAAATATCCTTCCCCAGCTTTCAGGATTAATCCAATCTCTCAGGTGAAGGAGCACATCACTCCACTGCTTCTGTTTTTCCTTTTATTTCTAAAATCTGTCCTATTCACTCACTCACTCTAATGAAGCAGCCTATAAAGTTCAGCTTTCCTGTTTTGTGAAGAGGTGAAGGTCACTGTGTAACAGTGCTCACTTTTTTGATTATGTCTGAAAACCCTCTCTGACAGACAGATTCAATCACCTTTTAAATAATGCATAAGTAGCCAACTGAATTGCTTTTCTATATAGAGCATTTTAGTCTCATCTGTTTCGACACAAACCTCAGTTTTAGTCATTTCTCTGCCACATTACTACATCATCATTTTGCTCTAAATGGAATATATTTCAGAGTTACCCTCCCAGAGGAAACCCACTCACAGTTTCTCTTACCTTGGTTAGTCTCTGAATATTCTTTTTGTAGAGAGATGACAAGCATTGCTTAACCAGCCCCATATTGTTATCCCTTGTGAATGTTTCGCTGTGTTTGTTCACCAGATTTCGAAGCTCCGAGGGTTTATTGGTTGAATAAACTTGTGCTAATTCATGGTAAGCATTGCTAAGAGGCTGCAATTAGAAAAATGAGAACTCTTCTTAAAGGACAGCGTCCAACCAGCACCACAAAACCTATTCAGTGCTTCAACATCAGAAGCCAGGCAGCCATTAAAGTAAATTTAAGTAGCTCGAGCATTTCTCATAAAAAATACATGACTTTATGGCAGTGACAGATCCTCATACACTGAATCTGTATGGCTGCAGTGCAAGGTTTAGTAAACATAATTCAAGGACCTCTGTGTGACAGTTTTACTTACAGCAGCATGAAAGTAACTCCCTTAGCTGACCAGCTCCCTCAGCTGAAAGCTGAGTTGAAGGTAAGCAGGATATTGCCTCATCACTGCCCATCCATTAGATTTGTTTTGCCCTCTGACACTCATCCTTGACCACAATGTGTCACAGCATGGAAAAGATCCTCAAGGTGAAACTAGTTCACCTACAGCACCTTAAAACAGTTTGAGCTTGCTTATTAGTATCTGAAGTTAGAAGATTTTGGAAATCTCTAGAATTCTGGGCACAAATCAGCAAACTCAGTGTTAAATAAGAACTAACTAACTTTAAGTGTGCTATTTACTTAGGATCAGAAACTGGCAGTTTTGTCTCCCACCCTACACCTCCTCCTCTGAATGCCTACAGACTCCAAACTTGCAGCTTTTTTAGAAGCTTTTACTCTTTAAAAAGCTGGAGTTTGGGAATAAACTGTTTAGCATTTTGTACTCCAATTAGATGCAGTTACGAGTTGAATCTTTTCCCAAGGACACTACATCCTGAAAGCCAAGTGAAATCTGAGTATTTTTAAGATTCTAACATGAACAGCTATATAGGGATGTGCAGTAGCAGTGAAGAGAATATTGGTAAGTACTATTCAACCCTGAAGTTCTTCCAAATTTAAATTTAAAAACCTGTGTCACCAATATCACAGAATTGCTTGGGTTGGAAGGGGACCCTGAAGCTCATCCAGCTCCACCCCCTGCCACGGGCAGGGGCACCTCCCACTAGCCCAGGTTGCTCCAAGCCTCATCCAACCTGGCCTTGGACACTTCCAGGGATGGAGCAGACACAAATTCCCTGGACAACCTGCTCCAGTGCCAGAACAATATAGTTTGCTTGTAACAGATGTAGAAATTGCCAAACAACCTTTGTCTATTGCACACTGGGAAGGCAGCATGGGGATGTACTCTGCAACACTGTGAATCATTTCCCATCATCTCCAATGTTAAACAGCATCATCAAATGAGGGTAGAAAATAAAACAGTTCACAAATTTACATTTGTTGTTCTATTATTTAGCTGTATTTGCAAGACTTACCTTAATGAATCTACCAACTATCTGGGAAGTGTATTTTGGTAGCTGCTGAACTTTGCCAAGTAGTATCAAAGAAACTAGGATATACTTTTTATATGATTCCAACATAATATGACTGACTGCCATGGCTGGAGTAGTTATTGCCTAAGCAAAGGAAAAAGAACAGAAATTTAGTATACTTACTGGCAGATCCTGCTAGCTACTGCATTAATAAAAATCTGTTTCAAGCTGCATGCAGGAAGGATACCACGACATATGAAGTTCTCCTTTGAGCACTGAAGCTTAACTACCTTCTGTCAGAATTAGCTATCCAAAAATATCCAAAAGAGAGGGGAATTTTAGTCAAGCTAGTCAAAACATATCATGTTACAGTGATGCCTACCTTAAAATAACCCAGTTCAGACTGAATCAAAACTCCTTTCCTTGGTATATGTCTAAAGTTGTACTAGAAATCACCTGTAGCTACTTGTTAATCAGGAATATTACACAGTCCCTGTAGAATCTGGATTTACACAAGTCCCTGAGGAGGTTTTATAAAGCTATTATATCAGCAGATCTCATATTTAAGTATGAAAGAGGTGTGCAGAATAGGGAAAAGAGATATTAGTTTGCTATGATACTGAAACTGCTCAAGAGCTGGCCCTTGTTTACAGAAAAATGTTGCACCAGTTTATTTTGGACTTTTACAGCTTTTTCTCCTGACAGTTTTCCCAGTTTTGCTATTTTCTCTTCTTTCCCAGATAAAGTAAAATCAGAAAATATTGTAACAGCCTTGAAGAAGTGTAACTCCCCTCATAAAATCAGCAAGGGCTGTAGCAAAACCTGGACTATTCTTTAAGGACACACAATTATGTGTCAGCCTGTGACCTGTTTCTGTGCTGCAGTTCTAAGCACGCAGCTGAATAATATTTATAGTGAGATAAATTTAACATCACCCTTTGAGCTGCACAGATTTATGTTGCAGTAAGGCTGTAAGAGACTTTCTTAAAGGAAAACACCTCTAGGGCAGTTTGGCTGTGACAATTCAGAGGGGCTGTGTTCTCTCAGTGCTATGGCACATCTGCTTTTGCCTTTCCACCGGTCACACTTCAGACTCACCACTTCATTTAAAGTTACCTGTTCATAAAAGTAGAGTGCTCTTTCAAAGTTCTTTAGCCCAGTGTATATCATCCCACCATAGTAGTAGTAACATAAAAAGTGCTTCGCATCATATGCCCCATTCTCTTTACAAATATCCATCATGTCCACATCTAGATACGGGAGGGCAGGTTTAAAGCATTTTGCTAACAAACAGAGCTACAAGAAAATAAATCAAGTTTTCATAAATTAGCCATTTCCATTCAAATTTCCATGAGGAAGAAGTTGAAAGCAAATTAGTTAGTACTATTTAATAAGTATCACTTCTCCACAAGTGATGAAACAGAGCATGTCAGTAGTGCTGTAACACAGTTTATTCATTCTATCACGGCCGAAAACCCTTAACACAGATTACAAACTGTTATAAATTATCTGACTCCTAAAGAAACTCAACTGACAAAGCTGTTTGAAACTCCAGGCCTGCCAAACTACTGTGCTGGCAGCACTAAATATTGCTCTGAACATTCCCTGCCCAACCCCAACTCCCAGGAGCCAAGAACGAGACAGAAGTGCAAATCCAGGCCAAAGACACGGAGACAAACACATCTTTTGTCACACTTGAGCAGACAGTGGCTGGGTATTACACTGATACTACCTAAGGTAAGCTGTGTGTGACTTTCAGCCCACAAAGAAGGGATGTCAAAGGACTTTCGGAAGTCATCAGCAAAACCAAAGATCTGGGGATATGCACTGAACATTTAAAATTAGTAATTAATCTGTATATCAGATTCAGATTTTATTTCAGTATATCATACTATTTACTACTGAAACCCCCCCCCACAGAACAGTTCAAAACCCATTTTTACATTGCAATATATGAACATGCATTTCCTCAAAGGGCTACAGGTATTTTATAAGCTCTTACTGTCACAAAAAGTGCTTAAGCTCCCCTTACCTGGCAGAGATCTGCATGTATTGAGGTCAGCTGGTTTGTGTTCATCTGCATCTTGTCTATGGCTTGTCTGAGAATGCTAATTCCTCGCAGGGGCTGTCAGAAATTACATCTCTTTCAGATAATTTCTCATAGATGGCAGCACATTGGATCTTATGTTGACACTTACAAATGAAAAATAACACTAATTGACAGGTTCCATTAAGTAGTAGTTTATTTGAGGTTCCCTTTTTGTAGGATACTGCAGTCTCTCAGAAAATGGAATTCTTGGTCTCTACTTGTATCTCTGACCAGATTTCACTTATGTGGCCTGAAAAAGTCAGTATCTTAGCAACAAAACCACTGGTCAAATATTTCTTAATCAAGTTTCCTGTACATTTTAAGGCATTTCATTAAGTCCATTATATAACACCAGTGAGAATAACACTGAAATTAATATCACTGACTCACCAGCGCTAATAATTTTTGCAGCTCTCTCCTAGTCATGCACACATCATCTGAAGAACATTCCTGGTACTATGGATTTCATAGTTTGTGTGACTGAACACATTTTCAAGTGACTCTCCTCCCAAAAAAATTTAGCTTCTTTACAATTTTCCTTAAAGAAATCTTAAAATCTTGGGTTTGGCTCATTACCTCTCAGGAGGCTTAACAAATAAGGAGCTCCCCAGAAATACTTAATGTGAAGTTAGTGGCAAGTCTATATGGAGTAAGAGACTGGTAACATCCCCTTTAAGCCTTGGAGATGTAGTAGCTTATTTGTAGTAGATGGTACTTGCTCACCTGTTTCCTCTCCACAAGGGCATTTGTTAACTGGTGGCACAGGCCAGCAACTATATACAGTGAAAAAACCAAACAAAAACACCACAGTGAAAAATCAGAAACAATGAACTACCCAAAAATATATATATATAAAGTCTGAAATTAAGCTGTACTTACAAGTGTCTGTTGCATATCTAATGTGTTCTCCATTACAAGTGCTGATAAAAAGTTGCACCTGTGAGAATAACGTTTCGAAGTCAGGGATGCTGGGCATAGAAAACTTCACAAACCTGAAACAGACAAACAAAGGGTTTAGCACTTAATGTCTAGATCTTCATAAAAAAGCTTCATCTTCATTGCTAAGTCTCTGCATGCAGCTGCTTGCAAACAAATCCAAAGTGTTTCTGACAGCTGGGGTAAGATTTCCCCAGGAGCTGCACAACATTTGAAAACACCTTTGCACGTGCACCCCAATTCTCAGTGTAGTGCAAACTACAATTTAGAACCAACTATGGCAAACAAAGATCATTTTATCTGGTACAATGGTTAAATCATATCAGAAGCACTGATGAGTTTTAATACTCAGCCACACAACTTCTCTGGACACTTCTGCCTATCCCGCAGCCACCTCCTGCTTGAAGGTGCTCAAGAGTTCTCAACTATTAAATTATTGGATGTTTCTCTCTTGTTAGGAATGCTTTCAGTTCCAATCCCCTGCCATCCATCTCTGGTTCCTGAGCACTTGTAGGCTGCAGCTTTGCATAATGCATTTTACAAGGTACTACTGAATTGTAACATCTCCATGTATTACAATACTGTTTCAAAAGGGTAATAGAACAAATGCTAGAATTCTGATCTTTCCCTTAAAAGACAATTTTAAAGTAATAGTGGAACCTGCAGATACTTCACTTGCAATCTACAGGTACAGCCAGTTTGAACTTCAGGGCCAAGTATCTTTACTTCACCTCAGCACCACCAAGGCAATTCAAATATTATCTTAAACCACAGACAGCAGCAAGAGCCTCAGTGCTGTCTAGAGACAAACACCCCAGGACTATGATAAAACCCCTGTTTCACTGGAATAAAACATCCTGCTCCATGTTTACAGTTCAGCACACTAATGCCCTGAAAATCGAGTTTTAAAAGCTAATTTTATAACTTTTTGCCAAACACATATGCGAAAATACTTACAGAATTAAGGAAGGGATTGAGTTGGAAGACACCTTAAAGATCATCCAGTTCCAATCCCCTGCCATGGGCAGGGACATCTCCCACCAGCCCAGGTTGCTCCAAGCCCCATCCAACCTGGCCTCGGACACTCCCAGGGATGGGGCAGCCACAGCTTCTCTGGGCAAACCTGTGCCAGGGCCTGCCCACCCTCACAGGGCAGAATTTCTTGCCAATATCTCATCTAACTCTGCCCTTTGGCAGCTTAAAGTCATTCCTCCTGGCCCTGTCACTCCAGGCCCTTGTAAACAGTCCCTCTCCATCCTTCATCAGGTACTGGAAGGCCACAATTAGGTCACCCCAAAATCTTCTCTTCTCCAGGCTAAACAATCCCAATTCTCTCAGCCTGTCCTCCCAGCAGAGGAAAATATATACATTTTATAAAAGCATAAACAAGAGAAAGAGACACAGCCTGAAGGAAAACAACCTCCCATATCACCATTTGATAGTAATGGCATTTACAAGCTTCAAAGGTTTTTTTTCTTTTGAAAATACAAATTTGCCTTGGTATTTTCATTTAAAAAATGTGCATTATTGAAAGAAACTAAACCACTCTAAGAAATGCAGATTGAAAACATTTATGTCCAAAAGAAAAACATTTGGCTGACAGTTCAGCATGTTGCCTGGCATTTTAATATCAAGATATTAAATTAAAAGCAAGCAACACTTACAAGACAGCAAGAACACCTAGTGAGTGTTCCTGCACATCCAGGGCACCGAGCACTGTATCCAGATGGGAAAGATTTTTTGCTAGCAGCTCTCCACTTTTATTGATCAGTTCACAAAGCTGGGTCATTTGCCCTGAAATACAAAACACATCATTGTCAAACTCTAATCAGAGAACACTCACACATTCCCATACCTCACTACAACCTGCTTCCCTATGTAACCTCAGGGAACAGTAGGATCATCCCAAGATTTAATTTTCTTTAATACAACAGGCATTAGTTTTCAACCCACCACATGTTTTTTTTTTAATAAAACATATAGCAGAACTTGTTCCTTGCTCCTCCTCAAGCCTTACCCACCATTCAGGTCTGCTCATAAGCATGTTTTGGAAGTAAACATTAAAGTTACAACTAAGTACTTACAACAAAAAGATTAAAAAACCCTGTCCTTAAATTTACTTTGCATAATTAAAACCACAATGTTTTCCATTTGTTGCAAGTTATGAACACAGCACGAAAGGCAACTATTTTGAATTAGGAAGGTATGGTAAGCCCAAAACTCCTTACAGAGAAAGCAGATCCATTCTCATGAACTGCTTCCAAACTCTTCCTCCCCACCAAGTAATTGAATGAATTAAAACTATGCCCTTCTGAAGCAGAGTATTGTTTCAATGGTAAATCCTTGCAGATTAGAGAGAAAAAACAAATGTTCTCTCACCCTTACAAAAGTCTTCATAGAATGAGGACTAGTGCAACCATCCAGAAAGATTTACACTATGCTCAGTTCTGTGTCCTTTTCCTTTGAAAAAGGAAAATCAGGGAATCCCCCGCAATTAAATGACAGAGGGATCAAAAGTTCTCAATGGGGGACCAAAGCCCAAGAATTCCAGAAACCCACCCCCAAAACTGCTCTCTTGATACAGAATTAAAACTTACAGTCTATAAAGAAATTCCCACAACCAGGCCCAGCTAAATGTCCCTTTATGTCACCTCTCAGACAGCCAAGAGCTGACAGTCACAAACCTCCACAAGTACACACACTTCTGTGTGTTCTCATGTCCTCCAGCTGCTTGTCTGGGTCTGGATTCACTTTCACACAGTCACAGAATGGTTTGGGTTGGAAGGGACCTTGAAGATCATCTTGTTCCACCCCCTGCCATGGGCAGGGACACCTTCAACTATCCCAGGTTGCTCCAAGCCCTGTCCAACCTGGCCTTGGACACTCCCAGGGCTGGGGCAGCCACAGCTTCTCTGCCCAACCTGTGCCAGGGCCTGCCCACCCTCATGGGAAAGAGTTTCTTCTTAATATTCCCTCTAACCCTACTCTCTGTCAGTGGGAAGCCACTCTCTCTTGTCCTGCCACTCCAGGCCCCTGTAAATAGTCTCTCTCCATCCTTGTTGGCTCCTTCAGGTACTGGAAGGCCATAACTAGGTCTCTCCAGAGCCTTCTCTTCTCCAGGCTGAACAATCCCAATTCTCCCAGCCTTTCCTCAATTCAGAGCTGCTCCATCCCTCTGACCATCTTTGCTGGATTCCTCTGGACTCATTCCAAAAGGCTGATGTCCTTCTTGTGCTGAGGACATTCTTACAGAGAACACCTTCCTGGCTCATCCCTAATGAGAGAACTTCCACAAAGACAATCACTGTCCCCTCGAGCCTTTTGCATCCCCAAAACCTCATGACAGAAACTTCTCCAGCCCAACCACAAGTGTCCAAAGAGCCACGGTTTGTACTTGCACCTTGCAGGTTTAATTTACCTCTTACACATGATATCCCCAGTAAAAACACTTCAATAAATTAAACCAAAGCAGAGAAAAAGCTGGAGAGAACCGAAGAACTGCCAGAGATAAAAACTGGGGCCACAGAAAAAAAGCATCAATTTTTGATCAGTTCTGGGGATCAGACATCCCAGGCAGAGGAACAACCTGCACATATTTCACGGGACATCAACACAGGGGGGAAGTTCAAGAACCATGAAACGCTGTGTCCACACATAGGAAAATTAGGAGTTCGGCAGTGAAACTAAGGAATTCTAACTGTGGTTATTGTAAGACTTTCTGAACACGTGGTTACGGTCTCAGACCTGTCATACAGTTCCGTGGTGGGGCAGGGCTCTCTGTCTGGCTTGGGAATATAGAGCAGGGACACTTGGACACCTCAGAACCGTATTTTAAATCACACTTACCACAAACCTGCCAGGTCACCAGGGAGGTGACAGGCTGGGCTACAAACTCCCAGTTAAACCCTGCGATGTCCGCTGCTCCCCCTGCTTTAAAGGCTCAGACTTTGGCAGGACCGCGGGGGCAAAAACCATCCTTTGGGAGAACGGCGGAGCTCTGCGAGGGAATCGCCGAGCCCGTCACACCCCCAGGACCCCCCGGATCAGTCTGGGCACGGGCCCCGCGGCCCCGGGGGTGCCGAGCCGGGTCTAACCCGTGCCGGGCCCCGCGGCCCCGGGGGTGCCGAGCCGGGTCTAACCCGTGCCGGGCCCCG
>VXBX01006296.1:315007-332819 GCA_013400415.1 Scytalopus superciliaris
CTTTGCATCCCCCCCCGCTCCGCTCCCCCCTCCTCCTGCCAAGGGATGTGCTTGCCGAGGCTGCCTGCTTGAAATAAAGGCACCTCCTTTCACCTGCAGAGCATTCCCCCCGTTCCCCTTCCTCGAGACCCCATCCCTTTTCTCAAAGCCCCCATCCCCTTCTCCGAGCATCCTATTCCCTTCNTTCCTGAAGCCTCCATCCCCTTTCCCCGAGCCCCCCACTATGATTTTGCTGAGCTGCTTCCTGCACCTCCGTGCGCGGCGCTGCAGCCCCTTGGCAGGGCTGGGCAGGGGGCTGGGCCCCTCAGGGGGGTCCCGCAGGGCTCTGCGGGTGCTGGTGGACATGGACGGGGTGCTGGCCGACTTCGAGGGAGGCTTCCTCAAGAAGTTCAGGGCCAGGTACCCCGACAAGCCCTACATTGCCCTGGAGGACCGGAGGGGCTTCTGGGTGTCGGAGCAGTACGGGCGCCTGGAACCCGAGCTGAGTGTGAGTTGTGCATCCCCCCGGTTGGCCCCACGGGACCCTCTGACCCCCCAGGTCGTGGGTGCAGCGCTGGGGAGGGCTGTGGGTGCTGGCCAGAGCTCCCCCCAAAACACTGGTACAGGTCTGCACGCAGGAATGCTCCCAGTGGTGCCTTTTCCCCCAAAACCCAGCGGGTTTTGTGCGGTCTCTTTCACGGAGTTGTGGGATGGTTTGGGTTGGAAAGGGACCCTAAAGCTCATCTTGTTCCAACCCTCTTCTGGGCAGAGACACCTTCCACTAGACTACCTTGCTCAAGAGGTCTAGTGGTCTTTTTCCTTACATGCATGGATGGAGATAGATGCAAGGAAAGGAGATATTTCAGAACATTGTCTTAAAATACTCCAAATTGCACAGCTGGCTTTTTCCAGCTCTGATTGGACTGATAGTGTTCCTGGATGGAATATTTAGCTCCTCAACAGCAATGTAAGGAGTGGGATTCAGCACAAAAGTTGAGAGCAAACCATGCAATTGATGCTTCATGCAAGGGCTTAAAACAATTTCAGGCCCTCCCATGCCTGAAAATTGCTGCATTCATTTTAATAATTAAAGCCTAAAAGCAGAAGCTCTCTTTATGTTGTACTTTATCAGTTAGCAACAGGCTGACCATTTTAGAGTTGGGTTCTGCCTCCACAGGTTTCCCATCCCGATAGGATGTCTGTGATCTCATTCATGGATTGCAGTTGCACTAGTTGAAAGGTGTTGTGGCAAATAAAAGTGCTCCTGTTTTCAGTGGGATGATGGTTACAAGGAAGGGAACAGGAATAAGGTCTGGGGCTCTCCCACAGGCAAAGCTGAAGGAATAATGTGTCCTCTCTGGCTGGGATTGATGAAAGGGAAATGGAGGACATTATTTATGCAGTAAAGCAGATGTTAAAAGTTTGGCAGGGGTAATGCATGAGAATGAATTTTTCTTTCTTGATCTTAACTACGTTGGATGTGTTAAATGAAGTGAGCTCATCTTGTGTCTGCTGTGATCATGTAAAACCACCAAAATCTTGGGCTGAACAGGTAGCAAAACTTCCACAGACTGACTGCAGAGCAGTCTTGGTTTCATTCATGGCTACAGAGCAGGGATAAAGAGAGGAGGAGCTGCTCTGTGGCTCTGGGCACATGGGTCATTCCATTCATCACAGAACACCACTGACCTACTGTAGGAGACCAGAAAATAGGAGCCAAAGAGTCCAACAAGCTGCAGGTCCCAGCTCTGAAAGGGAGAACAGCTCAGCAGTGCACTGAGCACACAGACCTGGAAGGACAGGGAGCCCTGGACAGGCAGGGAAATTCCTCATGGACAGACATAAGAAGAAGGAATTTGAGGGTCTGTCCTACCTGGCATGTGGTGGGATTCCCATTCCTGGGGGATTTTTCCTTCTGCTGGGCAGCATGATGGTTGTGGTGTGACAGGGAGTTATTCTGGCTCTGGGAGCTGAGTGGGTCTTTTCCTCAAGATGATCTTCCCTCCTCAAGCTTGATTGCAAAATGCTTTTTGACATAAGTGGATGCAGGATGGCTGCGGAAGTCCTTGCTGAAGGAAAACACTTCAGTGCAGTTTGAAGTGCTCTGCTGCATCAGGCTGTGTTTTTCAGGTGTCTCTGGTGCAGCTACAGTCAATATCTTAAAAATTAAACATCACTGCTCACCAGTCTGTAGCAGAGCAGCTGTATTTTGAATACTTGCCTGACCCCATGGCAAACTTTTAGGGCAGCTGTTCCTGCCATGGAATCAGGAGGCTTGTCTGCTGGGTCTCTCCTCAAATCAATATGTTTCATTTTGGACAGGTATGAAGGATGCTTTTCTTCCTTTCTCCGAACCATCAATGTTTTCTGCTGCTTGGGCAAAAGGAAAGAGTGCACCAGTCTCTCCTTTTAAATTGGGTGTCTGGTCTTCTCATGTTAGCTGGGATTTTTTGAGAAATACAGGGTCTGATTCTGACATGTCATCTTAAAAGCTCAGTGCCCAAATATGTGATGGATTGATGCATTTACCTTCCTTAGAGAAGCAAGGTGTGCAGCCAGTGTCCTGGCACAGGATGAAGCAGGATGTGACTCCTCAGGTGATCCTGTGTTTGCTCTGGGGTGTTGCTACCCTGAGCTTTGGGGTTCCCAGTAAAGCCCCAGTTGCTAACTGTTGCCTGCTTTACTCCCCCAGTACGGGCATAGTAAAGGCAAAATGTGGTGGTCAAATGTGGAGGCAGGAGGGAACTGCCAGCTTCCTCACAATGCAACAAGGCTGGGATGGGCTTAAAGCTCCTTTTGTCCCTATTCTCCTACCTCAAATTTAGACACAGAGGTGTTCAAAATGAATATCAATCCTTCAGGGCAGAGCTCCCTTCAAGAGTTCTCCTGGCTGCATCTGCAGCTCCTCAGCTGTATCACAATGCCAGGACAAGGCTGCTTCTGCTTCTTCCCAGCTCTCCTCCCCAAGGGCCTGGTGTTTGTGCAAAATAATTGCTTTCCTTGGCACCTGACAAGCTGTTACCTGTTTGAGGCAGTGCAGTGGATGCTGTTCTTTAGAGCTCTGCTGGATCCATAGCAGGCAGCCCCTGGACTCTGCCCTCATCCCAAAGTTTTGCTCCCTGTGGTCTCCTTTCAGTTCTCCCTGTGCTATACCATTGCATCCTGGCTGCTGACCTGGATGTTAAGTGTTTCAAATCCTTGCCTGGAGATGCTCTATTTGCCTGGTAGAGCTTGCCTAGGCATCCCTGAGGAAGAGCATCTGCATTCATCCTGACATGTGGTTCATCCTGTAATATACTTGCTCCTGGGAGAGCAGCCCGGCTGCTATTTTGAGTGATCTCATGGAGACAAATAGGCCAGACAGCATCTGTGCCTGAACAGCATCACGTTACAGCAGGGCTACCAGGCCATGTCAGCTGGATCCATGTGGACCCATCCCTCTGGACCCAGACCCAGGGTTTGGGGCAGATCTGGATAATCTCTTGTGTTTTGCCTCGAAGGAACATGCTGCTCCCTCTGTGTCTGGGGCTGCAGAGGCAAAACCAAGCCTGCTCCAGAGCATCTCCAGCCTAAATTGTATGGAAAGGGTGCAGGTTGGCAGGTGGGGAGCAGAGGCACCCACAGAGGCAAGGAGGGTTAGCAGGAGGGGACTGGAGCTGGTGCTCCCACTGTTCTCACTGTCACCAACCTCTGTCTTAGCAAAAGGTGAGGAAGATGCACATGCAAGAGTAGCACGAAGCCCTGTGCAGTAACTGCTCTCTTTTACCTCACAGGAGAAAGCCATCAGCATCTGGGAATCCAAGAACTTCTTCATTGAGCTGGACCCGCTCCCTGGGGCTGTGGAAGCTGTGAAGCAAATGGCAAATTTGGCAGAGTGAGTAGAAACATGTCCCATGGTGTGTGGGGATGGACAGGGGAGCAGCTGTGGCTTTGTAGGCTCATCCACCTCCTGGCAGAAGATGCTGAACACAACATCAGCATTAAAAATGAATGACTCCCTGTCCACTAGGCATGAGAAGAGAGAGGGCTGCGACTCCTGGAGCAGTCACCAAGAGCATCAGCCACGTGCAGCCCCTTGCCTTCAGCTCTGCTGCCAGAGAGGGTGGTGAAAAGGGGAACATGCTTGTGCTGCGGGTGTGGGTGGGATCCCACGAGATGGGGGATCAAATCACCCTGGTTTGATCTGTGTGTAGCAGGGGGTCACCTTTGGGTTTCTGCCTGCTCTGGCACAGAGTGACACTCTGCCCCTGTTTTATTCCTCATGGCAGCACCGACGTGTTCATCTGCACAAGCCCCATCAAGAAGTACCGCTACTGCCCTTATGAGAAGGTGAGCAGGTCCAAATCTCAGCTGCCTAGCAAAGCCAGCTGACCCCTGCGTGCCTCCAGCTGTAAAATACAGGGAGGTATTTCCTTGTTCCATCAGTTTTGTCCCTAAGCATCTTTGTAGAGTGGCAGTTCTGCCATTGGCTGAGCTCTGCCTTTTACATGCACTGAGGTTCTTGGTCTTAGGATTTCATCATGACATCAAAAGCTGCTTGGCTTTGAAAGAACCTGTGCTCCAACAGCGTCCAAATCCATCCCACTAATGAACTTATTAAGACTTATCATCCCTGTGTAGCAGCCAGGGCTGCTTTCATTCCACCAAGCACCCCCTGCCCCATCCATCAGCCTTCCCTGAGCTCACCACCTGCCTCTTGCCTTCCAGTATGCCTGGGTGGAAAAACACTTTGGCCCTGAGTTTCTTGAGCAGATTGTTCTGACACGGGATAAGACAGTGGTTTCTGCTGACCTGCTTATAGATGACAGACCTGATATAACAGGTGAGAGGTGAGGGAGTGACTGGTTGCAGCCAGTGATGGGTGTTGGTCCTTCCATGCTCGATTAGGCTCTCGTTAGGGTTTTGTACCTTCAGGCTCTTCATGTGAACTCAACCTCAGTGTCTTGCGAAGGAGTTGCCCAGAGCACTGACCTCTCTCCTTGCTTTGCAGGGGCCGAGCTGAACCCCACCTGGGAGCACGTGCTCTTCACTGCCTGCCACAACAAGCACCTGCAGCTGAAGCCCCCCAGCCGCCGGCTGCACTCCTGGTCTGACGACTGGAAGGCCATTCTGGACAGCAAACGCCTCCCACCCGGCCAGGCCACCTAAACACCAGCCTGCCACGGCCACCCGAGGCTGCAGCCACCCCCTTGTGTCCCTGTGGAGTCCTGCTCAGGGCCAGAACCACAGATGGACAGACAGACAGACAGACAGACACTGTCCCTACTGCAGAGAGAAAGAGGAGGGTGAGCTGAAGTGCCACAGCCGCCTGGACCTGGAAAACAGACCCCAGCCCAGCTGTGCCACAAGAGACACAGGCCCTGTGGACCTGACAGCCCGGCTGGGGGGCATTTCCCACTGGTTCTTGGGGTCTCTCTGCTGCATCTGCACCCCCACAAGGCCAGCCCAGCACTTCTGATGGACAAGGTCACCCTCAGAGTGTCGCTGCCCTTGTCTGGTGCACTGTGTGGCACAGACCAGCTCTCTGCCCTCCCGTCTGTATTGCTGCTGGGGATCATACGGGTGGTTTGTTTTGTCCTCACGGGGTTTCGTCACAAGGGGCTGCCTCAGGGAGTGTTTCCCCCTGCCAGTGCCTGGATCTGGGGAGAAGGGTGGCTGGAAGGGCTGGGGGAGCAGGTGGATGCTGCCCAGGCTCCCTGCACTGGCTCAGCTGGGCTGTTTCTTGCAGCTGATGCAATGGGATGGCTACATGCTTCCCTGCAGGAAGAGTCCCTGCAGCAGGATATGGGGACAGTAGCACTCCTCCCATGGACCTGGCTGTGAGGAGAGAGCCCTGAGGCACTGTCACACCTGAAATGTAGCCACCCTCCAGCTGGTGGAAGGGATCCCACTTGCCCTCATCCACAAGGAGCTGCCACATCTTTAGAGCTTGGGGTTTAGAGCTGATTTGGGATGAAGAGTGAGGCTCTTCTCCCATCTGCTCATGGCTCGCGAATCGCTCACCTGGGGTATTTCTGGGGCAGTGAACATCCCAAAGCCTTCAGTGTGGAGCTGCCTGCGAAAATGCCACTGGGGAAGAAGCAGGGGTGGTGGAGGAGCTACAGCATGGCTGAGAAATGGGTGAAGCAGAGACCCTGTGGGTGTCCAGAGGGCAAGGTGTGGGGTTGTGTTGGTGGAGGATGGTCTCAACCACATCCATGGATGCTGTATGCAGTTCTTACATGCTGCAAGAGAAATTGTTGGGGGGATGTTGCTGTTGAAGGCTGGGGAGCTGTACCAGCCACTGTGAAGACATTTAGCTCTGCCCCAGCCAAAACCAGCACAGGAGCCCATCAGAGGTACCCATGAGGCTGTGTCACAGGGTCAGTTTGTTCTGCAGCTCCACCACTGTCCAGGCTCTGTGTGTCTGGGGATGGAGAATGTGCCAGCCACCACTTCCAGGTGACGTTGCGGGGGCTTTTGGCATAGCTGTGCCCACAGCTGCTTTCTCCCCTGTCTGGCTCCCTCCTGACTCTCTGAGCCCACACCAGTCCATCCCTGAACTGCAGCAATGTGTCTGGCACCAGAAAGCAGCCAGTGCTGCTGTTCCTCTGCCGGGCCCCAAAAGAAGAGACATCCCAGCTGCTCAGAGAGCCTGGCATCCCCTCCCTGTCTATGGCACTGCCACAGGACAGCCACAGCCCAGCTGTCCCAAGTAGGAGCTGGTGCTGGATTGCCCCAGGCAAAGCCCAGGGATGCACTGGTTGTCACAGCTGACACCGTGTCACAGCTGTGTCCCCCCACACTGTCTGGGATCGCACTGCCCTCCTGGCCTGAAGACTTGCTGGCTGCAGGAGTAAAATTCCCCACTGGAACACATAGTCCCACAGGCAGAGGTGGTAGCCAGGACTCGACTGGAATTAGCCACCCTTCGGTCCTTGCTCATGCCTTTGGCTTGGCTCTCCCTTCTCCTTTTGGCCCCCCATCATCAAAAGTGTGTGAATGTAAAGCTACATAACCAACAAATAACCCAATTCAGCAGTGGCAGCCAGACCCCCCTGTCTAGGACCTGGAGGGGTTCTGGAGTTGGTGCTTTGGAACCTGTGCCTTCCCAGGCTATTGCAGGGACAGGGACAGAGCCTGCATTGACAAGGCTCTCTGAAAGCTGCCCCATTTCTTGGGGTGAGGGAAGTGTACAAAGCTGACATGGTTGGCCCAGGGTAGTGGGAGTTACATACCACAAGCATATTTTTTTTTCTTTCTCTTTTTTTTTCCATTTTTTTCATGTTTAAACCACTGTGCTTCTCTGGGTGGTGGGTTTGCTCTGGGGAGACGTAACTGGGATGTGCAGCCACCTAAGATGCAGCCCCCTGGCCAAGAGCTGCCTTGGATGCAGGATTTGCAGGCTGGGAGCTGGGACAATGTGGGAGCACTGTGGGAAGCTGCTACAGCTGCCAAACATCACAAACCCCTCAGCTCCACCAGACCCCCACTGACTCTCAGCCCCTCTTGCATCCAGGGTTGCTTCGTGGGATCCAAGCTGGTTTTTTTCCCGATGGTACCTGTAAACATGAACTGTCCAAGCTCTCCAGAGCCTTCTCACTACCCATCCTCGAGCCAAAACAAGCTGCCACATCCTTACGGCAGCTGCCCAAATCTGCCATCTTCCCCCAAGACTGGGGCAGACCCAAGGGACATGGCTCTCTGGGGCCAGTGGGTCTTTTCCCTGTGGTGGGACATGATGCCAGACACACCATGCGGGTTCACACCAAATATACTTGAAAGCAAAGCTGGAGCTTTCCATGCTTGAGGCCCTGACTCGATGCACAGAGATCCTGAGCAGGTAACTGGCCTGTTTGCTCCCACCACACCTGGGACCAGCAGGTGACTCCATCACCAATGGATCAGCCTGTTCATCGTTCAAGCCCATCTGTGTCCAGCTGGGATACACAGAGCTTTTATTTTTGAATGTATGTCTATAGACCTGAGGCAAATGAGGAGTACTGCAATAAACACTGGGGTTGATTGTCATCCAGCTGCCTGGAAATAGATTTTGGGTTTGCAGTTTCCGAGCTGTGGCTCTGTGTGTGTGGGGGGGAAGTCACCTCCAGGTTTGTGAATGTCCCCTTGCCCAAAAAACCTGGAATCAGCCCTGCTGCCCTAACAGTGCCTGCACCCCTTCAGATACAGTCCGTGTGGGCAGAAATGAAGTTGAGGGGTGTTTTTTGGGTGGAGATTATCTTCCTAAAGATGTAATAAATAAAGCCATGAAGTGTGTCTCCTGTTGGGCCACAGAGCAGAGGCTATAAAGGGGCCTGGGGCTGTCACAGGTTGGCTCTCCCTGGGGTTTTGTACCTTGTTGATCTCTGCTGGCTGTTTCACATCCACAGACTGTGAGGTGTCTGTGGGCTTCCCTTGCCCACCATGGGGCCATGCCATGAGGATCCCTCTGGGTGACCAGCACCTGCATGCTGTGAGCAGTGCCATAGCTCAGCTGGGCACACAGGATCAAAGGCAGGGAGGGAGAACTGGGAAAATCATAGGATCATGGTCAGTGCCGTAACTCATGCTGGAGATGTGTATTTCTGGGTCTTAGCCCTGCTCGGCTGTGGCCTTTGTTTCCCTTGAAAAGCCTCAGGTTGCAGATATCACATGGCTTCCAGGTGACAAGCACAGTTTTCAAGGCAGGCGGAGAGAAGGGGGAAGGAGGTGGTGGTGACCTGGACCTGGCCCCGAGCACCAGGGCTGATGCTGGTGGGAACCTTCACACCCTTCCCATGGGGAGGAGCTGCTGGACAAAGGTGCAAGCACCCACCTCCCTTAGGGCATTCACCCTGAGAGCATCCCACTTCACCCTGGTCCAAGCTGGACCAAGCTTGCAGGATGTGGCAGGGAGGGAGCAGGCCATGCTCACGCCTGGATCCCTTGGAAGCGGAGGCTGCGTGGGTGTTCACTCCTCCTCACCTTGGCCGATGCCCAAATAACTCCGAGCGGTGTGAAATCCCGGTGGAGGGGAAGAGAGAGGAATGCAGGGGCCAGCTGGGGCCAGCCCTGACGCAAGGGCAGCGGGTGGTGTGGGACAAAGCCAGGGCAGGGGATGGAGGGAGGATGAGTCACCCAAACACGCAGCAGGGGAAGGACTGAAGGCAGCGATGGGCTCAGCTGGCAGCAGCTGGATGGGGCTTTGCTCCTGCCACCATGCCCAGTTTGGGGAGAGGAGTGGGATGGTGCCCCAGGGCCACTGCTGGGGCCAAGGTTTGGAGCCTGGTGGTGCCCACGCAGTGTGGGCAGGATATCCATGTTGACGGAGGAGGAACATCCACTAGAGGGGACTGTGTGATCGCATGTGGGAGCGCGCTGCTGCCAGCCTGTGCAGAGCAGGATGTGGCCAGTCCTCCTTCCAGCCCTCAGCCTTCCCGGTTATTCCCTCGGTTATGCCCCCTGCATCCCTCCTGCTGGCCACTGCAGCCCGGGGGCCACAGCCTGGGGTACCAAGAGGCAGCTGCAGGGGCTGGGGAAATCATAGAATCATGGAATGTTTTGGGTTGGAAGGGACCTTAGAAGACCATCTACTTCCAACAGACACCTTCCACTAGACCAAGATGCTCAGACCCCCATCCAGCCTGGCCCTGAACACTTCCAGGGATGAGGGAGTGTGAAATGTGGGAACTGGGAAATGTGGAAACTGGGAAATGTGATGGGCTAGCCCCTGCCAGCTGCTGAGCCCCATCCCAGCCTCTCACTTGTTCCCTCCCCAGTGCAATGGGGCAGAGAAAGGGATGGGCAAAAGCATGAACACCTTAGGGGTTAGAAGATGAACTAGGGGTCAAGAGGGTCCATGTAGGAAATCACAGACTGCACCCCCTGACAGTCCAGGGCATCCCCCCTCCTCCTCCCTGCCCCCTGCTCAGCTCTGCCCCTGCTTCCCCCTGGGATCCCACACCTTTGCCAGGGCTGAGACTGCTCATCCTGACCCTGAAAGCCTGAAATCCCCCAAGGGCTTCTGACATTACTTTGCCTTTTCCTCTTGCTCTGAAGCCAGAGCCTGTTGAGAGGAGAAGAGTCGGGGCAGAACTGCTGGTGGGGAGGGCAGGAGGAACCAGGGTGATCCCTGTTGGTTTCTGCTCGCCCTTCTCTTCTACCCCAGCACCACAATATTGTTTCCCTCCTGGCTGGATTAATGGGATTTCCTTCTCCATTTGTACACAGGGACTTAAGCAATGCACTCCCCAGAGAGGAATCAACTTCCCTAACCCCAGCAATGCTAGGGAGGCCAGAGCAGAGCCCACGGTGATAGGCTTTCTCCTGTCCTTCAAGGCTCCACATGTCAAGCCCGTCCTCCTGGCAAAAACCTTGCAAAATATTTATTTGTGACTATGTTAACAAACATGCTTGGGGAACATGTTGTATTTAGACGTGAGCATGCCACCTTCCCCCTGCCTCCCTGGGGCCAGGACCGTGGGCAATGCAGGGCCAGGGCTCACAGCTGCCAAAATCTGGCTGACGCTGCACTCAGAGCACCGCCGGGACCGGCAACCCCCAGCACGAGGCCACCTCGCCTCCTGCTCCCACCAACCACCAAACCTGCCAGCAACATCCCACCGGCACATTTTTCCTGGAGGCTCCCAGCTCATGGCTTTTTCCTGGAGGTTCCCAGCTCATGGATGCAGCTCGGGGAAGAGTGACCACGACCTCGTAGAGCCCCGGTGTCCTGCAGCTGCTGGCACATGGACACAAGGGCTCCAGGGATCCCGTCCAGCTCTGTAAACACCCGTCATAGGGGAGGGCACTGGTGTCAGGCCACCCTACAGGCAGAGGCCAGTGGAGCTGAGCTTGCACACCCCACTTTTCCATGACCACCCTCAACAGGTCTGAGCTTGTCCCCATCCCTCACCCACCTGCTGCTCCTCATCTGGTGGGTGCCAGAAATGATCCTGGGATGAAGAAAGTGCTCTGTAGAAATGGTGCTGCTCCTATTTTAAACTCTGACTTGCCACATTTGGGGGGATCTTGCCTGGGCTGTGTCTGGGTCCAATCCGTCCTATCTCAGAGTCTGCGTTCAGCATCTCCAGGTAGCCAGGGCTGGAGCTGGGCCTGGTTTCCTGAGATCCAGGGGAGGGAGATGAACAGCAACAGCTGAAGGGCTGTGAGTGAGATACCAAGTGAGAGCACTTGAGGGTCTATGGAGATATAACAGGCTGTTCCCAAGCCCCACTGTTCCCCTGTGACCTGCTGGGTGCCCATGGCATGTTTCCATCATGCCATCCCAGTGGGAGTCCCAGCTGGGCAGCACCTGCACCGCCTTCGGTGCTTACACATCCGTGCCATGAGTCATCCAACGGCTCCTGGGGATGTCGTCAAAACACCAGAGAACCAGAGAACTCAGGGGACCCTCCAAAGGCGCTGGGAGATGCAGCAGGAGCAGCTGTGGGTGCTGGGAATTGGCCTCTGTTTGGTAAAGTGAGGCAGGGGGGCCCCATGGTGTGTGCCAGGGGATGTGTGAGGACAAGGAGCAGCATGTGGTGAGCCCTTCCCAGAAGAAGGGGTAGGAAAGGCAGGGACCAGCTGCACTTGGTGCTGCAAAGTGCCTGCACGCAGTGCTGGTGCCATTCAAGCAGAGCTCAGTGCTGTCACCAGGAACTGGATGATTTTTAAGGCCCCCTCCAACCCAAACCATTCCATGTTATTGCTGCAGAGGGCACGGGCTAGGAATGGGCAGCAGCTGCTCCCAGCTCTCCATGCTGGTGGGACTGGGATCGCTGGTGCCCATGTTACCCTTTATGGCCCTGTGCCACCTGCACAAGGCTTTTGGACAGGTACCTGTTGGGAACACCCTGGATCGTCGCCCCATCCCGCCGAGGGCCCTACCTGCTTCCCCTCCCAGTCACAGCCACGCCAGCTGATGACTCCACCAGCCCTGAGGAAGCATTCCTGAAGCTTTCCAGGTGTTACCACCCTTCCTCTTGCAGGCATCTGCTTTGCTCTCAATCCCAGACCCTCAGGCTCCCCACAGCCTCTGGAAAAGGAAACTCATGCCTTGGATGCCTGTTTTATAACAGCTTTTCCTTTTCCAGTCTAGCAGCACAACCCCACAGCTGTGCTTCCTGCTCATGCATCTTGTAGAGATCCTTTTTTCATCCCAGGGAAAGTGCTCCTGGGCTGGCTCCTGGGGGCAGGCACTGGTGCCAGTGGCAGCCTCAGCCACCCAGGCACATCCCCTCGCTGCCTCTTGGAACAGATATGATTTGTGTTGGGACTGATTCATGCCTGCATTGGGGCCAGTTTATTCTCTGCAAGACATATACCAGCCTGCAAGGAAACATGTCTGACTATATAAATGTCACCAGCCTGGCATCTCCTTGGTCTCAATTTGAACTCTGGGTTACCCACGACTTTTCAGATTAAGAAGGTGGAGGCACAGAATATGTTGTAGTTCCTTCCCATGTGTGGTGGGGTTGGGACTGCCCACACCTATGGGAGACAGGAAAGTAGGGAGGGAACTGTCCCACCTCGACTGGCACAGGTCAGAGCCCAGCCCTGTGGTGGAACTTCATAAACAGAGATCACTAAATGCTCACAAAAAAAGGGGCAAAGCTTCATTTCTGCTCCTCTCAGTGTTGCCTCAGGGCATGATGCCACACTCCAGTGTCCCTCTCTCAACAGAACCCTGCACACAGGGCTTTTGCAGCAGTGCATGTTGGCTGAAAGGGTTTCAGAAGTGCCACCTTTAGAGCTGTGTGTTCCCAAGAAACCATAAACCCTCTTGCATCTCTCCCCCCAGTTTTGCAACCCTACAGCTCCAGCCCTGACCCAGCACCCATCCAGCCCTGGAGACCCCCCTTTGCCATGTGTCTATGGAACACATCAAATGTGCCCAGAGGAGTGTTTCAGGTCCAGCACCTGCTTTCACTGCGCAGCATTGTTTCCCCAAAGCCCAGGAGAACAGCAGCAGCTCCACACAGTCTGACCCCAGTCAGACCCAACTGGCTCTGTCCTGCTCTGAGGTGGTTGTTTCATCCCAAACTAGCTAATTCTTGCTGCTTTTTTTATTCCTGCTTCTAAAGGAGGGAGGGGAGAACAAAACAGCCCTTGGGGTGAAGTTACCTTCTTAATTAACAAGGCTGAGAGCTTTGCAGATATTGTGCAGAAGGAGGGAAAAATAAGGAAAACTGGGCAAAACCGGAAAGGATTGGGTTCAGTTGTCAGACCAATTAACCTAGATCTGCACTCTCCCTCTGGATGAATAGCTCGTTACTATGTAATTGCTCAGGCCCAGCTCCTGATTGAGAGAAATTAAAAGCAGACACTTAACAAGGCAACCTGGTGTGGAGGTGGGATGCAGGAGCTGCCTGGGGATGCCATCCACATGGCAAGACTGAGCAAGAGCCCCGGCTTGGAGGATCTTGCTGAAATCAGCATTATCTGAACCATTTTCACCACTCTGGGCTTGAAACATGTCTGGGCCTAGGGGATAGCTCGGAAGGGCCCCAGAGATGGTGAGAGGTGGAAGGCCGTGATTTAGCCAAGCACTTCAGTATCTGCATGACTGTGATGTAGCTGCAGGTCCAGCTCAGCTCAGTGTGGGATTTAGGTGAGCTAAGTGGTGTGCTCAGGAACAAAGTGATTCAGGAGCTCTTTTGTCTGCAGAAGGAATAAAACTCGTTGTAAACCCTCCTTGACTCTGTGTTAGGACCCATCTGCCCCGAGAGGAGGAAAAATCCAATCATTATAGACTTTTAAATCTATACCTAGCAAAAAAAGCCACTAATGCTAATAAATCAGCCTGAGAGAACCAGCCTGTGCTGTAGCTGAGCAGACTCTTCCATGTGTAGGGCTGCTGGGTTCACGTGCAGGGGGAAATTCAAACGCAGTGTTTGGGAAGGAACGGTGGTTTCAATATTAGCTTAAGAGTAGGCAAACATGTTTTCCTGCTGCTCAAGGAGAAGGGCATCTCCTTGTGGGAACCTCGGCCTTTCCCACCCTCTGGGGTTCCATCCACCTCTTTTCCTGCCTGTGAACCACCCAGGGAGCGAGTGAGCTCTGCAGAAAGCCCCACGCATGGCTGCACCCCAGCTCTGCCAGCCCAGGGTGCGACAGCATCTCTGCCTCCAGCCGAGCCGTGCCAGCACCGTCCGGCTGCCACTGCCGCTGCTCACCCTCCTGCATCACCCTCCTGCAGTGCCGGCCTTTCCCCCAGGAATTTTTGGGGTGCTGCTCCTGAGTCTGGCTCGTGTTGGCGTTCAGCTTGTTTTCGGTCACCAGCACTGACCCCCCATCCTTAGCCCAACCTGTGCAACACAAAGTGGGTATCCTTAAAGGGAAAAAGCCCTGGATACCCTAAATGAAGCAGTTTTAGCTTATCCTGGTACAGGCATCCTCAGCTGCAGTGTCCAGTGCCTGCTGTGTCAGCCACAGTGTCCCCCAGTTCACCCCAAAGGACTGAATTTTGGGTGCAGCTTTAACGCACCTGACTCGCACCAATCATTCCTGGCATTCTGCTTTAATTTTTGCTAACGATCTTGCTGTCCAAAGAAGTCATAAAAACTGCCAGAGGCAGCCCAGTAAAGGGTGAGAAGAGCCCAAGCCAAGACTCTATCTCCAGTCGGAGAACCCCAAAGCTTCCAGCAACACGTGCCTTCAGGAGAACCGCCAGTGCTCTGGCTATGGCCACTCCACGTGTATTTGTTGACATAGAAAACAGTCGTCTCGTGTTTTCCAGCTCTAGGCACAACCACAGCCATCAACACCCTTCAAACACGTCTCTCCTGAGATGCTGGGCATCTGCTGTGGTCCAAGAGAGTCTGAAGGGTCCATCCACACTGGGGCGGTTTCATCTGATGGTGAATTGGGCTCAGGATTTTCCTACCAAGGCCCCAGGATTAAATTAAAGAGGATTTAAGCAGATGGTCGGTTCTCTGCTCGTCGTTTGCAAAATGGGAACCATATCACTGAATTGTCTGCCCGCACTAATTAATGTTTGTACAGAGCTCTGCGCTGCAAACCGCTGCCGACGTGCTAACTGCTGTCATTAGTATTATTACTAAGCTGTTTATGCCTGTTCCAGTGCTTTCTCTCCTCATCCCAAAGGGCTTTGCCTCTTTCCTGTGCAGATGCATTGGGCTGGGAAGAGGAATCAGCCCTCCCAGGCTCTGGCTGGCTCTACTCTGGGCTCCGACCCCCCGTTTGCTGGCAAAACCCTCTGGCTGTGCCAGCACCACTAGCTCCATGGTGAGGGCAGGAGCAGCCAAGGACCAGGGGCTTCTGCCCAGAGATGGGGTTTAGCATCATCCTGCCCAGCCCTGGGTGAGGTGATTGTCTCACTGCTCCTCCTGACTGAAAAATGGATGAGATGCTGCTTCCCTGCCTCCTTCAAGTTCCCTCAGGGAAAAGCCTTTTTGTTCGTAGGGGTTATTTGCATCCTTCCCTCTGTCACTGCAAGGGGAAGGGTTTTATAAGGGAAGGGAGGGATCACTCATCCTTCCTAATGACCTAAGAGGAGACTGAGGCGCAGAGGAGTTCAGTGATGGATGAGCTCAGCCATGCTCTGTGACAGGCCCCTGTCCCTGTGCAATAGTCTGGCAGTAACGTCTGCTGCCACCGGCAGAAGGGACGATGTGTTCCCTACAAATAACCACCCTGCAAGACACTGTTCTGCAGAGCTGCAGTATGGCTTCTCCCTTCCCCTCTCAGGGAAGCCTTTATCAGGGAAGCAACTCACAAGAAATCATGGATGCTGCCTCTGGAAAGCAGTGAAAGGGCAACAATCTGCTCATGAGTGCACAGAGCACCAAACACTCCCCAAAGCCACAGAAAAATCTCGGAGCACAAGATCATGGAACGGTTTGTGTTAGAAGAGACCTGAAAGCTCATCTCATTCCATCCCCTGCTATGGGCAGGGACACCTTCCACTAGTCCAGGTTGCTCCAAGCCCTGTCCAGCCTGACCTTGGACACTGCCAGGGCTGGGGCAGCCACAGCTTCTCTGGGCAGTTCCAGTTCCAGTATATTACCACCCCAGGCACAGGTCTTTACCCCAGTCAATGTTTCCAAGATGCTGCTTTGAAATCCTTTGCTCAACTAACCCAACTAGGCAGGATGTTCCCGAACATTCCCACTGGCATCTTTTGGACACCAAAGTGACTTTCATAACTCATGCCCAAAACACAAAACTGGGTCAGGATCTGAGAGGGACCAACCGAAATACAGAATGTGCTGAGACAGGTACCCAAAGCTGTGCAGGGGCACAGCAGGCAGCACCCCCATCCCTGTTCTCTCGGGGTATGAAGGGCACCCTCCCTGCAGTCACCTGCCCACACAGCGAGATGACTGGGCTGAGGGCTGATGAGATGCTTGCAATGGGAAATTTAGGGTGTGAATCATCTTTATTTTCCCCCCAGAGCAAGTGCATGAGATTAAATGAGACTCAGAAAGCTGGATGTGAGGTGCAGGCAGAGCAGGCAACTCCCCGAGAGGACAGGACAGGCCCCACTCTTGCCCTGGGCCAAACTGCATTGATTTACAGAAGTTGTTTAGCCCAAACAAAGAACAGCAGAGAAAACAGCCCCAGCAAGCAGGCGATCAACATTTTCTGCGTGGTTTGAATTATCCATGACTTCTGACCCCAGATTAAATCTAGTGTGTAACTGGTGGTTATATATTGAGTCACATGAGCAGGCTAATCTCAAGAACCCCATGTTCTCCAAACTGCCTGCGCCCCGCCAGGGCCGACTGTGAGCTGCTCACGTTTTCCAGCCAGAGCACCCTGCAGCTTTTGCATCATCCTCTTAATTCAACACTTACAAAGCACTTTTTTAGTCCCACGGGTATCTCAAGCCCAGAACAAAACAAACCCAGCGACGCCTTGAGTGGCCAGCCCAAGGAAGGCAGATTTCCCAGGAAGTTTTGCCTCTGGGTGGCTGCTCTGGTGTCTAGTAGAGGGCTGGGCTCATGCAGTTTCTCTCAGCAGGAGCTGTCTCTCTCCTCTCCATCGGCAATTCTCCCAATGCGCATAGAAATTGCCTTTTGACTTCTACCTCCAGTACAATTTGGGTGAAAATGAGCACAGGAGTTGGAAAGTATTAGTGGGGAGTATGTGGCAGGAAAATGGTCCCTCCTGGGGTGCGATGCCTGCTTTGATGCCCACTGAGAAGCCAACAGGGCTTGGCACAGCATGGCCCTGGCTCTCCAAAAACTAATTTTTAGCTGGTTGCACCTCCCTTCTCTCTCCTTAGGGCTGTGGGAGGCTGAACCGATTCACCTCTCCCCGAGAGCCTGGCCGAGAGCCGAGAAAGGCTGTTATCAGCCACAGCGATCGGGTAATACTGCTGTGAGTACAGTCCTGCGGGATCACCGGGTATTTCCCAGCCTGGTGACCAGGATGGGGCTGGCACAGCCCGTGTGTGCTGGAAATCTTTGCCATCCCTCTGCCCGGGCAGGTTTAGGCAGCAGGGACAGACTGAGGACCTGTGGAGGACCTAACTGTCCCAGGAGGGATGCTGGTGATGTGGGAAATAGGGAATGGTTCAGCCCCAGGTTCAGAAGTTGGCCCCAGCACCCACCTGAGGTCCCCAGAGGATGGTGATCCCCAGCAGTCCCCCAGGCAGTGCTGGCTTTGGCATGACCCCACATGCCCCAGCACTCCCAGTGCCACCCAGCTCATGGCAGCTCCCAAATCTGCACAGCCCATCCCGGCACAGGGACCCCTCCGTGTCCCCTTGTGTTCCATCCCATCCCCCAGGAAAATGCCCAGTTCCTTGCTGGTCTGAACTGGTGCAGGCGTCAGTGCTGGGCTTTCACCTGCTCTCAGTCAAGGTGGTTCTGCATCACTTTGCAGTGAAAATACAGAAACAACTGGG
>VXBX01006296.1:332856-345197 GCA_013400415.1 Scytalopus superciliaris
GGGGGGGGGAAATTCCTGATTAGTAAACAGAGCTGAGCAACCACAGACCTCTCACCCAGGAGAGGAGGAGGAGGGCAGGGACAGCAGAGCCTCCTGGGAGCACCCAGGGTTGGATTTCAACACCCTGCAGAAGACAAGATGCTTGTACTGGATGTATTTAATCGTCTGGGTCCCAGCCCCACATGCAGTTTGGTCTGGCCACAGAGCCCCACACTGATAAGGAGGAGCTGGGCAGGAAGGGAGCGGTGATGGTCAAGGGATGAGGGGAAGTGGTTGGGATTTGGGGTCAGTGCTTGAGACTGGCTTTATCCTCTCCCTTCCCTGCTTTCCTGGAGAGGAGGGTGATGGTGCAAGGAGAAGATGTGCCTGGAGGGGTTCCCCAGGCCCCATTTACTCAGGAGCCCCATATTTCCACAGTCCCGCTGCTTTGCATTATTGCTGAGTGATTTCCCTGAGTCCAACACCACATCTGCTGCCACTCGCCCCAGTGTGTGTTGCCCTTGGGTCACTTGGTGTCCCTCCGGCAGTGCCAGCTCCCACTGTGTCTCCTGGATGGGGCAGATGAGCAAACTGCTGAACTAGAGGTGAACATTTGCATTATACAATCTCACATCTGTTTTTTTCCACAAGGGGAATGGGTGACTGAACACATGCACCCTGTCACCTATCCTGTGGATGCCACTGCTGTCCTCAGGGGACACTTCTCTGACCCCTGAGAGCTGTGTCCTGCATGGCCAGGTAAGGTCATGCTGGGACAGTCCTGAGGTCGGGATTCCTTCAGCGCTGGCTGTGACGGCTCTGTCCTGCTCCACCTCCACCATAAATCACAGCAGGCCATAAATCCCTGCCAGCACTCAGGGACCCATCCCTGGGGAGGGCAACGGTTCAGCCCTGAGGCAGCAAAAACAAGGATCATGTTTTTCACAGGGACAGTATCACCCAAAGTCACAAACAAGAGCCTGGAGCGGGGGGTGTTGGCACTGCGGACCTCGGGGCGGCACCGATCCAGCTGGACCCGTGCAAGGACAACTCGGGGCACAAACCTTTGGCAGGGCAGATACTCCCAGCTGAATCCAGTCCCTGACCCGGCTCCTGCGTGAATCTTCATGCCAGCACAAGGAAAAGGGACTGAACAGGGCAGTGGGGGCACAGGGCAGGAATACATAGTGTTAGAGGGGTTCAAGGAAATGCTGGATATTCCTGCCCTGCAGAGGGGCTGTGGCCAAAGGGGACAGGGACAGAGCTGCCCTGGGTATCCCTGCTCCTTTCCTAGCTTCACACTTCACAAACCCTCCTGTTCCCTGCCCCATACAGCTCCTGGCCCATGGGGGACCTGTACTCACCCAGCTCTGGCTGTGCTCTGCTAGGGAAGGATTTGAGGAGATATGAGGAGATTTTGGATCTAACACCACAGGACACACAAACAGCCTCACACCGGCTTTCCATGGCACAGGTGCTTGAGATCAGGCTTTAATTTTCCTGGTGAACTCCTCAAGTCCCCACTCCACAGATCACATGGGAATCTTGATTTTCTTTAAAAAAAACTATTTCCCTGCTGTGATGGCTGCCTGAGCCTGCAAAGGATGCTATGAATTTGTCACCCAAGAGATTAAATGGGATCTCAGCACACAAAAGAGGCAGGAGATCACAGACATGAGCATGAGTGCTCGCAGGAGTTATTGGGCACATCCCAGGGATTTGCTGGGAGGTGCTGGAGGACCCACTGCGCCAGTAGCGCTGGCACGTGCACCAGTGTGGCAGGACCCGTGTCATTTCTCATCACTGGCCGCTCTACAATCTCCTCTACAGGAACCAGGCAGATTATTTCTCCATTTGTGGGTGTGGGAGGTTGATAACGAGCGGGGCCAGGAAGCAGAGAGACTGATGTGTTTTTTGTCCTTGGGGTTGCCCCATGGCAGGCAGTGGGTGACAGCGAGGTGCCAGGTCCCCACGGGCCACATGCCTTTCCACACTGGAGGAACAAAACACCCTCATCATCTGCTGTCTGCCCACCTCGTGGTTGATATACCGAGCAGCTAACTGCTGTCAGCCCTGTGCAGGGAGAGGCTGCCCAGAGGCACCTTCTTCATTTTGGTGCAGGGCCACATTTTCCCTAATTTCTATGACTCAAAGGTCCCCTGGTCCCTTGGACCGCTCATTGCTGGATGTGGGGTTCAATCACATTTCCCCCCATTTTGTGGGCATAAGCATGGCCTTGCTGCAAGCCCCAGCCGCTCCCTGCCCTCCTGTCCCCAGCTGAGTCCCCACAGCACAGTCCAGGGTCACTGCCAGTGGCTCCTGGGTGGCCACAAGCTGGGTTTTAGTGGTCAGACAAGGCGCGGGCCCCCCTCATTCCTCATACTCTGGTTTTCTAGCTCAGTGCCCTGTGCCACCCAGGGCAACAGTCACGTTTTGCATGGAGCAGCAGCACAAACTCCTCGACCTCCCTGGGGCCCCCTGGCACGTGAGTCGTGGTGAGAGCCAGCGGGGTTTCCAGCTGAAGGCTGAGTGAAAGCCACTCGTCCCCACTGATGGCCCCGGGGGAGCATCCCCAGCCAGCCTGGCTGTGGGAGAGGACGAGGAGAACTTTGGGATCTGCCACTGAAGGACAAAATGGGAAGAGTGCAAGGGTGCAGCAGGGCTGCCTGGGGTGTCAGAGCCTGGTCCCCACCCCCACAGTAGCCAGGATGCCATGACATCACAGGAACAGCCTGAAGGTCCCGTTCCAGCTTCCAAACTGAAAACAAAAGTGCGTCTTGTTCCCATCCTGTTTTCAAAGCCAGAAAGGTCGGGGCTGCGAGAGCCCTGCCAGGCTGGGCAGCACTGCCAGCTCTGGCTGTCTGCTCCGACCTCAGCTCGTGCAGGAATGGACACATCCCACTGCTCCTCCTGGATATGCAGCCCCCCTCCTGGCAGGCTGGGGAGAAAAAGCCTCCCCAAAAGCCCATGTTTGGAGAATCTTGCACCCAAGTTCATGTTTTCATTCCTGCTCCCTGCACTGCGTGGGGAGAGGGAAGGGAAGAAAGTTGTGGACCTGTTGGAACAGGGTTCAGGAGAGGCCATGAAGATGTTCCCAGGGCTAGAGCACCTCTGCTCCGGAGACAGGCTGAGAGACCTGGTCTTGTTCAGCCTGGAGAAGGTTCCACAGAGAACTTAGTCTCTTCCAGTGCCTAAAGGGGCAAATCCCCCAAGTCTGTGGGCAACCCTCCTGCTGGGATGGGGGCGGAATGGAAAAGGTCCACATGTCAGGAACAGCAGCATGGACCTGCCATAGCCATGTCAGGCTTTGAACAGTCCCCCTCGTTCCTGTGCCCCGTGCCTGCCTGTGCTGCTGCCTGCTCAGTGGAGATTATTAGCAGAGAAAATCATTAGGCACAGGGCCGGCAGCTCAAGGGACACGCGAGTGCCTCTGTCACTTGGAAATCAATCCCAGCCATCCGCCCAAGCCGAGCTTCCTGCAGCACAGCTTGAAATGACAGTAGTTTCTCTCCATCTGGGAAGAGGAGGGGTGGTTGTTCCCGGTTCGGGGCTCTGTGGGACTCTCTGAGTTCACAGTGCAGAGCAAACATCTGCATTTTGCCCACAGACGTGGACCAGCATCCATAGCTGAGGCTTGGGAGGAAATTTCTACACCGGCGCCCCGGGGAGGAGGCAAAGTTGGGCTTCAGAGCCAGAAACTGGAGGAGACTGGAAGAATGTTGTGGAGGGGCATCACAACCTGATCACCCTCTCCCTATCCAGGAGTGGAGAGAGGGTACAGGGACCTCCAGGCTGAGCAAAGATGTTTGCACACCATGGAATTATTCTTAAGCATAGTTGCCCTGCTTAACCTTACAGTAAGCAGTGTTTTCAGGCACCCTGTACCTGCTGTTCAGGGAGCAGCACACCCAACAGCTGGGTCCCTCCAAGCACCCTGTGTCCCCAAGGCAGCTTTGGTATTCTTGCTGACAGTGTATTGACATTCACTCTGACCTTTTGAATCACAAGGATGTTCTGTCCTTCCCAGCCAAGTACAGCCTGGATATCCCGTGGGTGGATTATACTGTATATACAGTGGCTGTAAATAGGGAACTGGAAGAAGAGAAGCGTGTTTGTGTGCTCGCAGGGGTGCGGCTGGGCTGGGATGAGGACAAGGAGTTGCTGCCAGTGCCTGGCTTTCCTCTTGGGATGCCCAAGCAGATATGGCACCAAGGGAGGAGGATGGTGATGGTGGCAGGAGAAATGCCAGCAGCTAGTTTGGAGGAGGGGAGAAACAAGCCGCGCCCTTGCCACCAGCTCCCAGTTGCTCCCGGAACCCCACATTTCCTGTCCTCCAGATAAATGCGCCTTTTGCTTTGAAAGAACATGAAGAACTACAATTAGGAGACAACATGCAAAATCAGCCACAAGGGCCCAGCTGGCTCCCAAGGATGGTACTTGGGTGGTCATGGCCACCCAAATCCCCTACTGTGCAGCAGCAGAGGCTGTTTCAGCACAAAAGCTACCCCAGCCCCAAAAGCTTGAGCTGATACAACAGGCAGCGTGTTCCCACAGGTGAAAAATTAGCATTATCCCCTCTGGTGTGTCCCATGCCCTGGCACATACCAGATCCTGTGCCCTGGGATGGCAGCACTGGCAGGGAGTGGGGCAGAGAGTGAGGTACAAGGGCGTAGGATTGGGGGGGGAACATCCCCATCACTCCTTCCCTGCACAGCCCTTGTTGTCAGAGCAGGTCCCTGGCTGAGTCTGCCTCCTCAGTGCCCTCTGCAGTTTTGGCAGAGGGCTCCCAAGCCTGGCCAGCAAGCAGGCTTTGCCATGGAGCCAGCTCCATCCAAGGCTGTCACGGCCTGGATCCAGCCCCCCTGCAGCCCCATGGCGCCAAGAAGGCTGTTGGCTTTGTGCTCTGAGCCCGGATGCGTCACTTATCTCTTCCCTCTCTTGCCCTGACGCATTTCTTCCTCTCTCTCCTTTCCCAGCAGGCTCATGGGACTCTTATCTCAAGTCCCAAACCACACTTTTCAAGGCAAGCTCAGCAGCATCCTTCACAACCCTGTTTCCAGGGGCTTGTGCACAACAGGAGGGGTACAAGTGACAACCTGGCAGCCAAACCATTTTGCCTGATATCTTTGTGCCACGTGGGTGTCCTCAAATCCCTTCCAGCCACCAAGGCATGAGGGTTAATTCCAGGGATGCTGCTCTGAGAACAGGGGTTGTGCTTAACAGTTGACTGCAGTGGGTTTGTGAAGAATAAGGAGAAAACAAGTGAGGTGCAGAGCCCAGGGCTGGGCTGGGAGCTGTGGAACAGGGCGGAATGGAACAGTTGGGATGCACAGCCTCTGCTGCTGATGTCCCAAACCCACATGTTTGTGAGCATGAGCAGAGTGATAATGCCACAGCTGGCTACTCAATTCATCCTGCAGCACCAAGCAATTACCAGCAGCTATTCCAGGTGCCAGATGGGGTGCAGGGAGTGAAGCACTGCATCCCCAGCTTGCTCAAATGCTGTCTGCTGCCGAGTGAGCCTCGTGCATCCGAGCAGCCTCGGCCAGAGGTGGTGGATCCCCAGGTCTTGCAGAGCACTTGTTGGTGGAGGAGAAATCAATGCCCAGTCAGGGGTTCCTGCCGCGTGGCTGTTCCATCCGTCCCGTCGCACGGAGGGAGAGGGTGACAATCACTGTGGTCTTGGCAGCACAGAGCAGCTCTGCCTGATGGCACAGTGTGGGGAGGCTGTGACAAACCCGGCTGTCTGCAATGGCATTGCCCAAAACAAGGGGCACCCACCGGACTGAGAGCAATGGGGTGTGTTTGAGAGCGCACACAGCTCATCACACCAAGCAGTTACGGTGATTCCTTGGGTTCCGAGGGGAAGAGGTTTCTGTCCACTCCTCTGCCCTCTGTAACTGCCTGGTTTATGAGCCTGTTAGTGAGTTATAAACATTATAAAACTTAGCAAATGGAATAAAAGGACTTCAGAGACACCCCCCATCCTCCAGAGCATAGGGACAGCAGCACCTGTGCAAAAGGAGAGGTTCAAACACCCCTCAGCAGGGAAGGCTGGAGCAGGAGCTCACCATGTCAACAGGGAAACAGGCCCATGGATTCCCAGCATTGGAATAGCTCTGTGTGTACACACACGTGTGTTCACGTAGATTTGCATGCCTGCAGGTGTGTGTGTGTGTATCCATGTCCGTGCACATGTGTGCACATATTTCCAGTCCTCTGCATCCACAGGGATAATGTCATGTCCAGGTGAAAGAAGGCCATTTGGAGGCATGACTCCCTGGGAATTTGCCTGTTTCATCAGCACATGTTTTCCTGTCTTCATATCCAGGCTGCCTCTTGGGAATAGTCCCTGCCCCATGCCTTGTCCCAAAGCATGTTCATAAACCAGTGGTCAGTGGGGGCTCAGCACTTTGGGGGCCCAGATCCGGCCTGGTTCAGCCTTTCCTGGCTCAGAGGAGCCGCTTTCCACCCCTGAAATAGCGACTCGGATGATGCTCTCGGCAGCTGCGGATGATGATGCAAAATGCTCGTTATCCAGCAGGAACAATTAGACTTATGGCAATTATCTCTGCAGTTGCTGAGAGATGCCGGAATGGGCCAGCCGTCAGCCAGATCCCAGGATAATCCCTTGGTGGGAGAAACACACTGCCCAGCCTTGCCAGGAGCTGCCATTGCCATGGATGGCAGTGGCAAGATCCCAAGAGCTTCCTACAGTGCCAGGAGGGCTCATTTTCCATGGAACCAAGGGTGAGGATGGGTGAGTGTTTACCTGGAAGTCAAATGTCCCTCTCTAATGACATTTGCTTGCATTGGGATCAGTGGTAAATGGGCTGAGCCATACTGGGATTAGAGGATGGTCTTGGGAACTGAATTGTTCTGAGTGATTCTCCAGCCTCCCTCTCTGCCAGATGCCCTCATGGGAGAAGCCAGGATAGGCTCAGCTTATCCTCAAGGTAGAAATGGGCAAAAGCTGGCTCCAGCTGGATCAAGCCACAGGCACAAAGCTAGGCAGTGGCTGCTGGGCTGGGCTTTAGGGTTTATTCCTAAAAGTCAGTCTTCTGGCTTAGAAATGCCCATGGGGTAAAGACAGGAAGGACAACTTCACTCCTTTCTCAAGTCAGAACAACAAGGAGGGTTTCTCTTTTCCCTCTTGACATTGTTTCAGAGCCAAAACCCCAAACCAATCCCATCCCAATAAACAAGTCCTTCTTGGATATATCAGTGTACAGCCTGAATGAGGTTAAAGCTTTTAGGCAGGATGAGACATGGCTGAGCATTGGATCACCAGCCTAAGGAGTGCCCAGAAGTGAGGGAGTGGAAGCTGGAGCAATGCGGGAAGCCTGCTCTGGGAAATCTCAGGCATTTTTCCAAAGAAAACTTTATGTGAGGCAAGAATGTCACCACATCCTGGCCTTGTTTGTGCCACAAGAGCCAGCAAAATTCCCAGGAAAGTTTAGCTACCTGATCGTCAAATACTCTCTGATATGCTTTGTTTATTAGCAGCTAAATATTAAGCCCTTGGCAAACAGGGATCCTTGGGGCCAGGGACACGTGATCATGGCAAGCCACTCAAGGATGCCAACCCTGAAACCACTGGGAGCTGCTGGTGTGGCTGAGGAGAGGGAGTGACTGCTCTAGGTGGGAGGATGGCAGTATCCTGGGAATGCCCAGGGCCCAGGAAGCCTCAGGTCAGAAGGAGGAAGGCTCACAAAAATGCTGCTCTCACCATGGTCCTGCAGAGATGCACCATGTCCCGGTCAGGAGAAGGATTAAATGCTTCTCACTGGAGATGGATGGAGACTTCTCCATCTCCCGGATTTGCAAGAGAGATGTGTCTCCCACGGTGCCAGTGCTGCCCCAGAAACCCACTGCTCTGCATGTAAAACTGTTCTTCAAGGACACCTGATCTTGCAAAGCCCATGTAAAATTTGTCTCTTTTCAGTAATTAGGCCAATTACAGTGAAATGGTGTTTGCAATTCAAGCGAAGGACGGCCTAAAATTGTAATCCAATGCTTTTTCAGTGGTGCCAACAAAGTTCAAACAAAGCTCTTTTACTCTCCCCCTGTGTAACCCAAGAGACACATTTTGAAGTGCTCCAACATCAGGTAATGCCTTTTCCTGCCACACTTGAAGAGACTCTGACAAACACACAAAGCCTGACCCACTTTAGGAGAATAAGAACAACTCCAGGAAAGGGCCTGGGATTTCATTAATGTCCTTAATGCAACCCCATTAGTGTCTGCTACGTGCATCTAGGTAAATTTATCTTGACAAGTCTGTCCTCTGGGACCCCCACGCTGTGTCCATGTGTGGGGCAGTGCTGCCCTGCGACCCATGGATGCATGAGCACAGGGATGCATGAGCTCAAGGATGCACCCAGGGGTGCACAAACATGCAGGGATGCACACAAGGAATGCACACATACACAGGGATGCACACTCACACAAGGATGCACACAGGGATGCCCACAGACACAGGGATGAATGTGCACAGGCATGCACACATATGTGCTGTCCCACTCCCTCACCTTCCCAACATGCCATTTGTGCATTCAGAAAGGAGAGAAATCCTTGCCTGGGCTGAGCCCTGGGCTCGGTGCACACACTTGCAGCATTGCTTCAAGGCCACGATTACATATTGAGAGTGAAACTTGCTGCTGCCTCATGCGTTTGGTCGCACGTGTTCAGCGCTTCACTCATTATTTGTAAATAATGGCAGGGACGTTGCTGACTCACCACAGGGCAGCAGCCCGAGCCAGCAGGGACTCAGGGCTGCTTTTGCCCAGTGGTAACAAGGGCACTTCCCTCTGCAAACTTAGGTTTCCTCAGGGACACCCCAAATTCACACTCCAAGTTCCTGTCTTGCTCCTGTGAGGTGACATTTGCCCTTTCGCACTGGGTGTAAAACAGCTTGGAGTGTTCAAACCAGACTGTGGGATGATGTGGTGGGACCCTGCAGGAACTGGTGGCTCCCAAGGACTCACTATTCCGGGATGCCCCATGAGTACAACGCTGCCCAACGGGGACAGTGAGCTCCAGAGCCACCTGCACCTGGACATGGGCCAGGTTGTGGCTGATCTGCCTGCGTGTTTTCCTGGATCCGTGATTCTGTGTAGCTGACCTTGCGCAAGAAGCCCTCAGTGCTCCCTCTGCCCACGCCAGGGCTGGGGTACCTCCCCTGGGGTAGCACAGCCTGGGCCAGCCTCTGTGTTTGTTCAGCCATGGGGTGGCATTGCTGAACATCATGAGATCACTGGACGCTCCCTGTGCCCTTGAATCATCCCCACTGACCTCCCAAGGCTTGGAGCACCGTAGCACTGGCCTTCATGGCCAGGCTAATGCCCTGCAGTGACACTCAACCTGGTGCTACAGGCAGCCTGGCCAAGCCTTGTGTGCCACCTCTTGTCCCAGGCTCTGTCCTGTATGTTGGGCTCTCCCTGAGGATGGCACCTCCCAGGTCATGGGATGATGGCTCCCCTCCCACAGCAGCTCAGTTTCCTGATGGCCAGTGGCTCTGACAAAGCCTGACGAGCTCCAGGAGGCACTGGGGTGCTGTGGATGTGCTTGGTGCTGCTTGTTCACACCAGCTGGATCTTAAGCCCCGATGGAACCCAGCACCAGCAGCTCTTGGAGGATGTGGTGGTGCAGGGCTGTGTATCTGGGGCCTAAATTCCTCTGGCTAAAACATTTTCACAGGATGAGACTTGGCTTATGTCTTCCTATCAGCACCCCTCTGGAGAATTCTGGGACACCAGGGCCCTGAAACAGTCCCTGAATGATACCAGGAGTCAAGACATGGGTGGGCCCAAGACCGAATTCCCATCTGGTCAAAATTAGGGGGATCTTGGCCAGGAACCTGAGCAGTTGCAGGATCACAGCCATGGCCTAACAAAAGTCCAATGTTTCTGTGCCTTGACTGCAGCCAAGGGCTGCAGCTGTAACTTCTCAATTCCTATCAGCCCTGTCCCAGGTGGTCACAACCCTGACAACACCTCCCCGGCTGAGCAATACAGACTTATCCCACCACAGCAGCTTAGCAAGACTTAAATAGAAAATTCAGTCTGATGATGCAGTGCAGGAGCAGGAGGAAGAGATAAAGTTCAACCTGGTGATAGCAACACAGTAAAAAATGATAACAGAGCTGGTGGCAACAGCACAACAAGCTCCAGATGGTCCGGCAGCAAGACGCAGAGCCCAGCAAAATGCCAGACCATCAATATAAAAACATCAAGTCATTGTAAGGAAATAGTGAAAGGCACAGAGTCACCTGGTGGTAAATCCCTCAAAAGTTGCCTCTGGAAGCAGACAAGAGGTACAATCTGTACAGAAATGAAAGGGGAAAAAAAGACTAACATTGGTTTCATAAAGAAACAGGGTAAAACAAAAGAGGCTCTGGATACGGATTATTTATCAGCTGCTTTTTAGGATAATGGGTTAATGAAATGTCTGGGTAGGCAATGAGTGTACACAAGAGATCCGATGGTTTGGAAACAGTTTCAGAAACTGCCTGTCCAGCAACTGAATTATACAAAGACCCACAATTAAATTGAGGAACAGGTCGATCATTTGCACTTCAGGTTTATTACCAAATCCAGGGGGAAATTATTCTTTTCATTCATCACTAAGCGCCTTTGTTCATGCTTTAGCTGCCTCACAGGGAGTTTTCACAGGTTGCTCATTCAAACCCTCCTGCTGAGGAACTGACAGCGGGTGAAAAAATCCAGAGTGAAAATTAGGGAGAACCACCAGCTCCTCCTGAGAACAGGGGATGGGGATGGGCAGACACAGCCCTCCTGTCTGAGATGGAGACCCTGACAGGACTGCAAAGGGATGTGGAAGACCATATTGGTGGTGATGTCTGTCAGGAATTGCATTACAAGGACATAAGCCAGGTCATCAAAGTTCACCCCCTGGAGACAAGGGTCTCACAGTTTGGAGGCCCACAAGGACAGGTGAAGATTTAGGCACAGCAGCACTGCTGCTCACCTGACATCAACACTGTCTGCACAACCAATCCACCAAAATTGTTCTCTTCCTTGCCAGACCTGTCAGCTGGGTCTCACCTCTCCCCGCAGCCCTCACCAGGGATATGGACACCATCACAATACAGACCACAGTTCTACTGTCCCCTGGTACAGGCTGACACTCAAATGGTGACAACACAGTCTCACCTGATCAGTTCACCAGCATCACCTTTGCCCTCCCCCCTGCCACAAGACATGACAAACCCCACTGGACCAAGGTGGGTCAGCTGGGGGAGCTGGAGGAGCTGTTCCCACAAGAAAGGGAAGGCGAGAGGCAGGGACAGGGAGAAACGCCAACTAGATAAAGCTCTGTGTTCCAGCTGCTGTGGGAACACAAGACCCAAAATGAGAAAGGAATGGCACAAAGAAATAATGACTGACAGCGCTTTAGGTACGCCTGAATGGTATCTGCATGTTGTCACCTGCTCCAGCGACTGCCTGACTCACCCATCACAGGCAGGCGTCCAGCAGCCCAGCAATTATTGCTGCCCTCCTCCAGAAAGCCAAGGGGAGAATTAAAACCAGCACAGCACAGAGGGAAGTGTCCCCCACGGAGTCTGAATCAACTCTTGCTTTAGAAACAGCCCTTAAAAAGAGGCAGAAATGAACCTCTCGGCTCAGCCCCAAGTGAAGGACACAGCATCCTGTTCCTCCTGCTTTGGCTCTGTCCAAGGGCCATAAATACCACCAGCCTTCCTGCAGGGATCTGCTCAGCGGAACCTGGGCTCCCCCAGGCTCCTTCACACATTCCACCATCACCTCCCAAACCAGGATCTATTCCTGACAGTAGGAACAAAGTGAGCAATTGCATCTGCTATATTTAGAGCAAACAGTCAATACTCCACATTTAAATGGTTACCAGCATTCTCATTAGATGTATAAATAGCCTCTGTTTGCTTTTTGAAAGAAATTAGTTTAAAAGAGAAAATTGCCTTGCCAGTCCTCCTCAGCCTATAACTGTTGAGCAGGGGGGCCTATTTCAAATGAAAAATTAAATTACGCACTTTCTCTAAGCCAAACCAGAAATAAAAGCTCATGTCTGGGACTGGTATAATCAGTGCTACCATGCTTAATGTGGGTATGGGGGTTTAAACAGTGGCAGCTGTTGGCTGCAGTGAACTCAGGCTGTTTGGTGCAGAGTGGCATCACCCTCCCTCTCCCAGCCTTGACTACTCACCATCCTGAGCTGCCTCTTCCATCTGCAGGTCAGTCTTGCCAGAGTCCCATTTCTTCATTGAATCCCAGAATGGCTTGGGTTCAACAGGACCTTAAACTTCATCTCGTTCCAACCCCCTGCCATGGGCAGGGACACCTCCCACCAGTCCAGGTTGCTCC
>VXBX01006296.1:346178-403124 GCA_013400415.1 Scytalopus superciliaris
CCGCCATGGCGTCCGGGCCCGCCCGCCCCGCGGAGGAGCCGCCGCCGCCCGAGGCCCCGGCCGAGCAGAAGCCGCCGCCGCTGCCCCCCGCCCAGGAGGAGTTCTCCTTCCTGCCCCTCGTCCACGACATCATCAAATGGTAACGGCGGGGNGGGGGGCCCTCGGGGCGCCTGTGTGGGCGGCAGCGCTCAGGGACCCCCGGCAGTGATGCTCTCCCAGGCACAGCATCCTTAGGGATGCCCTGCATACAGGGCAGGGCGATGGGGTCCGCCCCGCGATGATGCTGCTCAAGCTCCAACATCCCCAGGGTGCTCTGGATATGGGGTTCCCCCTCAAATGGTGCTCTCCCCTCTGCAGCGCCCTCAGGATGCCTCTGGATGGGCACCAGGCCTACGGGATGCTCCTTCCAGTGAAGTTTTTGCACCCTCAACATCCTCAGGGTGCCCTGTACGGGTAGCAGGGCATTATGGTCACCCCTCTAGTGATGCTCTCCAACCTCCCAGTATCTCCTCTGCCCATTTTTCCACCAGCTGGGTTTCCTGGGGAAGAGCATCAGAGGGAGCTGGCACAGCCCCGGGTGTATCTCTGCTCTGAGTCGTGCCAGTCCCTGGGAGGTGTTGGGGTCACCCCATGGCCCAGGTACTGCCCCACCACCAGCACCCTGGGGCTGTAAAGCCTCTGGGTCATTGCTCCAGAGAACGGGGCTGTTTGGCTGATAACAGGATAGCAGGAGCACAGGCAGTGCATCAGGAACACAGGCCATTTCTGGGCAGCTGTAAAAAGGGGGATGTCCTCTGCAGCAGGATGGGTTATGTTGTTCTCTCCCCAGCTCAAGATAAGCACTGTATAGGTAAAAGGTGCTGGTAACAAGGGCCATGAGAAGTGACGTGTTTCTGTCCCAGGATAACCCCTTTAGGGATACTTGTCTGAGTTCATGGAAAGGGAATGGCTCTGTCATGGAAATCCATCCAGGCCAGCTCCTTGCCCTCACCTGGGTTCAGTGCAGGATGAGGCAGCAGGCATGGGAAGCATGAATTCCCTTGTTCCTGGCTGTAAGCCTGGCTGCCCTATCCCTGTGCACTTAACTGAGGAGAGCTGAGGCTGGTTTGTGTCCTGCTGATGTTTCAGTTGCATCAAGCATGTCTGAAAGATGAGAAATGTTCATCCTTAATGCTCTGCAGCCTGAGACGTGGGAAGGGAGGACTGCACACCCCTGACACACTGATCCAGAGTGGGCATGAGAACACAAATCCTCTGATTTCCTTCAGCTTTCCAGTTGTGCTGGGGGTGGGCAGTCAAGTTGCCCCTGACTTGATTCTTCTTGGTCTATGCCAGGAGTGAGGCTAAATCCTGACCACAGGAGTGAGGCTAAATCCACTGCCAGGTGCTTGTACCAAAGCAAAGCAGGCAGTAGCCACGGCCTGAGGCTTCCCAGATTCTGATATATCATCGAGCAGGCCGTAGTGACTCAGACATGACATTCTTGTGCCCTGTCCCACCGAGCCACCCGCTCCTGTTAGCCAGTTTCTCACGTAGCATTTCCCAGGCAGCTCGAGCAGCCGTAGGTACTGAATGGTGCTGCAGATGGGCTGGGCCACAGAGGCAAGTGATGGGATGTTTTGCCTCCTGTCCCTGACAGATGGCAAACGTATTGCCCTCTAACACTGCCTCGAGTTGCAGAGCCCAGCCCCACTGTTGTGACACCAGCTCAGCCGTGAAGACACAGCTCCAAGGTGACTCTGTGCTCTGGAGGGAGGATGTATTGTGTACATTTCCTGACATTCAAGGGTGTGCTCTTTCCTGTTTGTTGGGTCTGGAGAAAGTTTTCCTAAACAGAGCTTGTTGATATTCTCAGCCTTGTACAGTCCAATCACTGCTGAGGTCCCAGTGTGTGTGGCTCCACCAGTGGTGGGTTGTGCTGGTGCAGTGAAGAACACTGTGCCCTAAGGCAGGTCTTGTGCCCAGGCTGTGGTTGGATGTTGTGTTGGATCCTGTATTAGTACAGGCAGCTCAGTCTCCTCCCACACCTCCTCACTCCCACCTGTCTGTGCCCCAAAAAAAGAGTTACTTCAGCAGCTTGATCCAGCAGAAAAACCACCCATGAGAAAAAGAACACCAAGCTGAAATATGTATCCCCTTCAATCAATCAGCAAACAGGCGACTGTCAGTTCTCTCTGTGTGGGGAAGGGAATGAGAGCTGGGGGGGCTTGGAGTGAGGAGGACATCCCTGTCAAAGCCAGACTGCAGCCTTGGTGGGTTAAAGGCACTGTCACCCCATCCTTCCCTAGATGTACCACAGTTGTGTGTGTGCCTGTATTTTTCCACTGCTGACCTGACCATGAGTGCCTGCATAATGGGGAGACATTATAGTACCAGCTGCAGTTTTATTTAGAAGGGAATAATGAATATTTTGTTCCAATAGGCTTTTGAAATGAGCAGCGACCATCTGGTTAAAAGTTTTGCTTTCAGCCATGTCACGATTCCCCAAAGTTATAATCAAGCACCTCTCTGCCCTGGTCATGCCAAGCCAGTTTTTCAAAGACCATTAGAATCCTGCTCTCCCTATTAACAGGCACCCTGGAAGCAGGGACTGGCTTTTGCCTGGAATTGGTAAAGCTTCTCACTGGTGCTAACAAAGCTGAGTCAGATACTAATGAGGGTTCAAGGGCAGACACTGCCTCAGACAACACTGAGCCTTGAAAAGCACAGAGCTGGCTGCAGAACCAATTCTGCTGCTCTTAAAAAAAAAAAAAACACAACCCAACCCAAACACAACCCAAAAAACCCCCACCGCTTCTCTTTTATTAGTTATATATCCCCAGAGTGTCCTTTTAAAGCTCCAAAGTACAATTTTCTCTGCCTTTGGACACTCTCTGATGCTTTGGGGAACAGTTTCTATTTTTTTGCTGTCAAGCTGTTTGGCTGCATTGATTTTTTTGTATTACAGCAGCAACAGGTCATGGGTGAGAGTGAGATCTTTTTTTCCAGGTGCCTACACAGAACACATATGCAATCTTACCTTCCCCAAGGAGAGGTACAGGAGTTCAGAGGGAGAATTTAGCTTGCTCCAGGGTAATGTTTGAAAGCTGCAGACCAGCCCCTAACCCAATTGATGCATCCTGAGGTGCCAGGATTGTGTGCTGGAAATTAGCAGGAAAACAGTTTGCCCCAAAGCTACCCAGTCTGTATATCCATCTGTGTCTGTTTTATTGGGATAGGTGGATCAGATGTGTGTAGCTAGATACCAGGTTTCCCAGTGAAATCCAATTTATACGCTGTTGAAAATTAGTGTTTCCAGTAGGGGTATTCAACAATGTCTCGATTCTCTCTCCTGTGCAGCATGGACAAGGACAGCCAGGATGTTCACCAGGTACTGAATGAGCTCAAGAACAAGTTCCAGGAGATGAGGAAGCTGATCAGCTCCATGCCTGGCATTGGTGTGAGCCCAGAGCAGCAGCAGCAGCAGCTGCAGAACCTGCGGGAGCAGGTCCGGACCAAAAACGAGCTGCTGCAGAAGTACAAGAGCCTTTGCATGTTTGAAATCCCCAAGGAGTAGGATGGGCACAGCTCCACTCCTCGGGTCAGGATACCTCCTCTCCAGGCTGAACAGGGTGGCAGCAATTTGCTTTTGTTTCCTTATGGTGTTTTTGGTTACATTACTGTGGAGTTGTGCCTATGTGGACCATTGAACCACAAGTGAGTGACACTGAACCAGAACACCGTGTGCCTCACCTGGGGTGATTGCAGTGGCACATTCCCTTTGATCTGCTGCAGGACTGTGCATTTATATCCCCATCTCCTGTTTTCTCTCGGGGTGGGGTTCTTTCTTACGTTCAAAGAAGCAGGAGATGGTATGTTTCCTCCTCCCTGAGGGTCAAAGTACCTGCTGGTTAACTTCAACAAGAGAATGGAGGCTTTTTCTGCACTGTTTTTTACTTAAAAATGGCCAAACATCAAAAGGGAGCATAAGAGGGAAGTGTGAGCTGTTTGGCCCTGCTCCTGGAAAGTGGCTCTGGAACACTTTCCATTCTCTGTGTGTTGAAAGAGATATGATTGCGTTCAATTACTTCTGTATTTCTGGTTTTAAACAGTTGATGGTTGTGTTTGAGATGAGTCAAGTAAAGATCTCTGAATTCCAAACTGCCCCTCTTGTGTGTTTGCTGGGTGGATGTGGGCTGAGCGGGGGCAGGATGTTGGCAGCACAGAGGATGTGTGTAGCCTGGGCCCAGCTCCAATGTCTTTTCCTCTTAAAACAGAAGAAGGACAAGAATCAAAACAAAGGGCATAAATGACAGGAGCTTTTAGTTATTTCATGCTGAAGTCAGGCCTCACAGGACGGGTCAGTTCCACATCCAAAGTGCCCCAGGGACTTCCCATACCCACAAGCATTTGAGCACCTTGAACAGATAATTCTGCTCATTGGGAGGTGGGATGGTTACACCTCACCTGTGGCTTAGAGATTTACTCTGTCCCCATTGGAATACTGTACTAGTACTTTCTTTGGGAAGATGCCAGTGTGTAAACTCTGAGTAAAGCAGAACACCAAGATAAACAAAGCACAATGTACACATTTTTTATTACTGAAATTGCCTTTCCACCAACCAATTGCTTGTCTCAGCTCAATAAATTCCTGTGTCTCATGCCTGGACAATGTTTTCCATTCTTTTGCCAGTCGCTGTTCCTGTGAAATCAGGCATTTACAGAGCTGGAAGAAACAACCTGTTGCCAAAGAAATGTCTGGCACTCAGCACAGGAACAAGTTAACTCTGTCAACCTGAATCCAAGTTTCAAGCAAAACTGAGGCGGTTTGCTTTGCAGTCTCACTCTCCCCACCTTAGTTTTGTGGCTTCAGTATGATTTTCTAGTCAATAATTATTAAACACATATTTGTGCTGCTGTGTGAGCGGGGAGTGGAGCCTGAAAATTAACTGGAACAGAAACTGGAGCTGGGAAGAGCTTTTTTCCCTTTCCCTTTCCCTTCTAGCAATGATTACTGTTATTAGGAAGAGATTAAAAACCATCAGATGCAGAGGTGACCTTTCAAGCAAAGTACTTCCTTTACTCATACTGCAAAATAAAAACAGTATCCCAGCCGGGGTGCCAATGAATCACTCTGTGTTGACATCATTAAAATGTGCTTAGTTAATCGGGAAAGAGCATGAAGCACAATCAGCTCTTTGTAACGAAGTGATGTCAGTTTGCTGGGTGACTGCAGGGAATGACATGCCAGTGGCCCGGCATGTCGTGGGGCTGGCAGGATCGTCACTCGGCGTAGGGGAGTGAGGAAAGAGTCCTGGCTCAGTGACCCGTTGGAGTGAGTAACTCCCTGCCTGGCCCCTCCTTACCCCGTGTGGCAAGAAACTGGCGGCTTGCAGAGGCGGGAACCTTTGCACTGGGAGTCGGAGAAAATGGGGCAATAAAGGGACTGAGCCAGAGGCTGGTTTTGGGTACCTTGGAGCTGGGCTCGGGTCTTTTGTTCGACAGGTTTTGCTGTGGGGCAGGGAAGCAAAGACAAACCCACAGGTGTCTTTTTAAAAAGATTTTATTAATTTGTAGAAAAAATAAAACATCAAGTTTCACCCACGGTAGAAACACTTGAAGAGTTCTTTTTTTTTTGTTCATGTGAATGACATACAATACCTACATAAAGTGCCTATTATTTTATTTTGAAAAACCCTTCCCGCTCCCCCCCACCCTCCCCCAATCTTGCAAATCAAACAAGACAAATGTAAACAAGAGTCAGTTTTTTGGTCCATAGGGGCTGTAACTCTGCAATGTCTTTGCAACATCTTAGGAGTGTCTTCTGCATGTGTTTTGCAGACACAGACGAACACATGACACGGAGCCAGAGTCCATGCACAGCTTCTCAAGTTGACAAAAACCCCAAAAACCAACCCCAAAGCCCCAGTCAGGTGCTGGCAGGCCCTGCCCTCCCTCCTGAGAACAGTGCCTGAGGCTGGGTGGTTTGGGACAGAAAGAAACAGCAAGGTCTGTGCCCTCCACACTCATCCTCCCACCTGGCCAACAGCAGCTCACCCTTTCCCTGTCTCTCTGCCCAGAGGAGGAGGCTGTTCCCAGTGACACCCACCTCCTGCCCTCCAAAGCCTCCCCCTTTGCATCCCTCGCTCCCAAAGTGCACCCCCGGGGGAAAGAGGTGATGAAACCGGGAGGAGGGAGGCTGGGGGAGAGGCGTCCCCCTCTCTGCCCGAGTGGGTGCCTGCCCACCCTCCTGCCTGCCCAAAGTCAGTTTGGAAACGAGCACCTTTCCCCCCTCCTTTCCTTCTTTCCTTCCCTCCTCTCTGCAGGGAGCAGGGGTTCCTAGCTGATCACACAGCGATCCTTCTCCTTGCCGTGCCCGCCGCCGATGGCTTTCTCCCGGATGTACATGAGGTCGCTGTGGACGCTGGGCCGCCGGGCGAAGGGGGCCACGATGCCGTACGCCTCCTCCGAGCTGCCCCGGCCCCCCTCCTTCAGCAGCTTTTTGCCTTTCAGAGCCTTCTTGTGCAGGATGTCGCAGTACTGGACCGAGACCTTGCGGTGCAGGTCGGGGCTCATCTCGCTGGGCAGCTTGGCCATGGCGAAGAGTGCCTGGAACATCTGGTCCAGGCTGCTGTTCCTCTTGGCTGAGATCTCGAAGTAGGCGCATTTTTGGGGGTCCCCTCCCACCAGCTGCTCGATCTCCCGGGGTTCCACCTCCCGGTAAAAGTCCCGGTCGCCCTTGTTGCCGCAGATGACCAGGGGCACCTCTATGTTCTCCTTGGTCTTGTTCTTCAGGCACGACTTGGTCTCCAGGATTTGCTGCTTCAGGCGCTGAACCTCCTCAAAGGAGTCACGGTTGTCCAGGCTGAACACAAGGATGAACACATCTCCTGGGGACAAAGAGGGAACGTGAGATTGGCTGCAGGGATGGGGACACACACAGAGACCCACTGCCTAAGCCATACAGGGGAGGGAAGGACCAGGCAGCATCCCCCCGCCTATCAAGAAGAGCTGCCCATCCACCGAACACACAAAATCCAACCTCCCTCCTCCCAGGACTGGAAAAACGTCCCCGAACTGGGCAAGAACACCTGGAATCAGGCAAAAGGACCCCCTGACACGTACCTGTGAGGATGGAGAGGCGGCGCATGGCTGGGAAGGGGTGGTTGCCCGACGTGTCCAGGATGTCCAGCTGGTAGACCTCGCCACGGATGCTGTAGAACTTGCGGTGGAAGTCCTCGATGGTGGGCGTGTACTGCTCCTCGAAGCGGCCGGTGAGGAAGCGCGAGACGATGGCCGTCTTGCCCACCTTGGAGGAGCCCAGGATGACCATGCGGTAGCAGTTCTTGGCGGGGATGCTCAGCTCGGCCTCGCTGGGACACATCTTCTTGATCATCGCTGCCAGTTTCATTGAAGCCGGCGAAAAGGGCAGCTTGCGCCGAGGAGAAGGAGGAAGAGGAGAAGGAGGAGAAGGAGGAGGAGGAGGAAGGCGCTGCCTGCCCGGCTGCTCTGCCCCTCTCCCCTCGCAGGAAGGGTCGCTGTGAGCTCTGCACGGCCGCCGCCGCGTTATATGGAGGAGGCAGCGCCCGCCCCTCGGCGCGTCACGGCCCGGGGCGGCGGCGGCTGAGTCAGCGCCCGGCTCCGGGCACGGCAGCGCTCCCGGGGCCGGGCAGCCCGGTCCCCTTCGCTGCCCCGGCAGGGCTCCCGGGGCTGAGCATCCCTGTCCCCTTCGCTCTCCCGGGGCTGAGCATCCCGGTCCTCTTTGCATCCCGCGGGGGGCTCCCGGGGCTGAGCATCCCTGTCCCCTTCGCAGCCCCAGCAGCGCTCCCGGGGCTGGGCAGCCCGATCCCCTTCGCAGCCCCGGGATGATCAGCCCGGTCCCCTTCGCAACTCCCGGGATGAGCAGCCCGGTCCCCTTCGCAACTCCCGGGATGAGCAGCCCGGTCCCCTTCGCAACTCCCGGGATGAGCAGCCCGGTCCCCTTCGCAACTCCCGGGATGAGCAGCCCGGTCCCCTTCGCAACTCCCGGGATGAGCAGCCNACTCTCGGGATGAGCAGCCCCGTCCCCTTCGCAACTCCCGGGATTAGCAGCCCGGTCCCCTTCGCAACTCCCGGGATGAGCATCCCGGTTCCCTTCGCACTCCCGGGATAAGCAGCTGGGTCCACTTCGCGCTCCCGGGGCTTGCCAGCCCCACTCACACTTCGGGTGCTTCGCAGCCCCGTCCCACCGGGAGCCCGGTTGGGACTCCGGGTGCCGCTCAGCCCGGCCCCGGGCGCATCCCGGTTCGCACTCCAGGTGTTTGGCAGCCCCCGTTCGCACTCCCGGTGCCGGGCAGCCCGGTCTGGGCTCCCGGTCCCGTTTGCAAACCAACCCCTTTGCCTCTCAGCCCGGGGGTTGCGGTGCTTTGTGCTCGTCCCGTCCGCAGCCCGGTGCGGGCTCCGGGAGCGGGGTGACCCCGAGCCGCACGGACCCGGGACGGGGGGTGGGGGGTGCAGGGGTCCCACCCCATTCCCCACTGTGGTTTTGCTCCAGTTTTACACTTGCCCGGCGCAAGCAGCGGCGAGACCGGAGAAAAGACGCCGTTCGGTGCGAGCGCCGGAGTCTCGCAGTCTCGGTGCGGGAGCTGCAGCGCGGGATGGGGGCTGCGTGGTGCCTTCTTGACGGAGGCTCTTGGCACCGTGGCTTTCCCGTAACCCCAATCCCGACCCCAATCCCAGTCCCGGTGCCGCTGCAGTACCGGTTCCCCCCGCCAGGAGGAGTGAGAGAGCCCGGCCGGCGGCGGCGCGGGCAGGGCAGGTACTGGGGGGATGGGGATGTTGCCGTACTGGGAGGACTGGGAATGGTCAGCCTGGAGAGGAAAAGGCTCTAGGGAGACCGTAGGGCCCCTTCCAGTGCCTAATGGGATTTGAGAAGAACTGGAGAGGAACTTTGGGCAAGGACATGGAGTGATAGGACAAGGGGGAATGGCTTCCCACTGACAGAGTGCAGGGTTAGATGGGATATTGGGAAGGAATTCCTGACTCTGAGGAGCTGGGAGTGTTCAAGCCCAGTATTCATGGCCAGGTTGAATGGAGCTTGGAGCAAGCTCGTCTAGTGGAAGGTGTCCCTGCCCATGGCAAGGGGGTGGAATGGGGTGAGCTTTAAAATCCCTTCCAACCCAAACAATTCTGTGACTCCATGATCTATTAGAAAAAAAAAAAAAAAAAACAAAAAACAAACACCAAAACCANTTCATGGCCAGGTTGAATGGAGCTTGGAGCAAGCTCGTCTAGTGGAAGGTGTCCCTGCCCATGGCAAGGGGGTGGAATGGGGTGAGCTTTAAAATCCCTTCCAACCCAAACAATTCTGTGACTCCATGATCTATTAGAAAAAAAAAAAAAAAAAACAAAAAACCAACACCAAAACCAACAGCAAAAAATAATTCCTAAATAAGGTTTGGAGTATCAGAAGCCTCACCTACAGCACCTCAGGGGCAGCCAGCACACACAGAATGGTGCAGTGGGGCATTTCACCATCTCCACTTGGGAAGCGGCTGGTGCTGAGCTTTTCAGCTCCCCCCTGAGTGTGGTATCACACTTAGATATTAATTTAAACACTGTTCAAAGACTTATGCAGGAATTGTGCTTGCCTGTGGGTTGGAAGGGAGCAGCAGCTTAAACAGCCCTTTTCAGCCTCATCCCTGCCTGCAGGGGAACATCCTGCCTGGAGGCACAAGGACACTTGGAGGAGAGAAAGTGGGACAGTCTTCCATGTTTAGTAATCCGTGTGTGAGCGAATAAGTTTAATAGCTGAATACAAAGCCCAAATGTATCACCCCAAAATAACAAAAGGACAATTTAATTGAAGAGGTTGATGGAAAACAACGGCGGGAATAGGCAGTGCCAACCTCTGGGGGACAGACAAATCGAATATCTTGATCGGCATTTACTGTTGACCATACAACTATTAATAGTGTCAGGAACAGGTAAAAATAGCCTGCTCAAAGCCTGCTCCTGGGCTAACAGGAAAAAAAATCTATTTGCTCCTTCTAAAGAGCTCTTCAGGCAGAGCACAGCATGAGGTAGATGTGCCCTGGGATCCTGTGGGCTCAGTGGGGTGGGATGGGAGCCAGAGACACCCTGAGAGTGAGGACAGGGCATCAGGGGTGGGTTGAGGAGAGATGATGGCCGTGGGAGTTCCCAGGGAAGAGGATGTGGGCACTGCCTGTGCCATCCCAGACCCCAGATCCTCACGGAGTCACACAGAGCCCGAGCAGAGGAGCCTTACATGGCTTAGGCTGAGTCCTCCCAGGCTCATCTAGAAACTCATCTCCTGGTAGGAGCAGAGTGCATTTGCTTTCAGTGACTGATGATAAAGAATCCATCTTGCTGCAAGGCAAAGCTTTCCCACGGTTATGATTCTCTTAAAAATCACCACCTATTTCTGATCTGATGGCAAATAGCCCAAGCCTGAAGCAGAGACAGGTAAAAGAGCATTTCCCCCACAGCTGCCAGAGTTTGCCTCTGCCATTTGTGGGATGTTTTTCCCCTGGCTTGGTTTTGGAGGATACAGGCTCTTTCATGGAGCAGTTTGGTACAGCCAGGGCCATGGGCAGGATGGTCTGCACGAACCCCGGAGACACCTTTAATGGAATTACCTTCAGCACAAATCAATCCCGGTTTTCTTGCTATCTCCCTCCCTATTTGCACCCTCACAGATTTACCAGCCACCTGCCAAACAGCAAAACCCACCCTGTGTCCGAGAGCAAGTGGCTGAGGAAAGGAAATTCCACGAAAGTCACACAAACATCCCGGCGACAGAACATGCGGGTCCCCAGGGCCTGGCTTGGACGAGCTGTGCAGCAGCAAAACAGAGCTCACAGCACCAGCCACGGCTAAAATATAGGAAGCAAAATGTTCCAGGAGGCAGGAGCAGCACCAGGGTGCCCAGCACAGGGACAGGCGAGCGGAGGATACTCGGAAAAGGACAATTACATCAGAACATGAGTTTTGTTTCCGAGCATGCTGCGGAGCTGGGAAGGATCATCCCCCCGGGGCTGGGCTGGCCTCGGTTCATGGACGGGTCCTGCGGGTCCAGGCAGTGAAACAGCCAAGACTGGAATTGCTGTTTGTGCCATTCCCACCCTGCACATGTAGACCCCTCAACTCTCTCGGGCCACGGAGAGCAGCAGATCCCACATGAGCTCCTTATCATCACTGTCAAGGTGCTTCATGTCCTACCAAGGGCTTGTTCCTGAGGCAGCAGCACACGGCATTCCCTGCCTCATGAGAAAGTACACACATGGAGCCAAGTCCACTCCCCAGCCCAGCTCCCCAATTTCTGCATTTCTCCCTCAGGACAGGGATCTGTTCTTCACACAGGGACCGCCTCCCTGGTGGGTGCACAGCAAGCCAGTGTCCATTTCCTAATCCTGCTCCCAAAGAAAGAGCATGGGCTGTGCACTTCCCAGCAGCTGCTGGTGAACAGTGGGATCCTGTGGGACCCCAAATCCCACCTTGGCTGCTCCACTGGGGTGAGAGAAGGAGTGGATGGCCAGTTGAAGAGGGGAGCAGCTGGATAGGGAAGGAAAGGGAAGGGAGGCTTTAGCCATAGATTTTGCTTGTCGCCCTGGGGAAAAGCATCTGATTAAATTAAGATGCAGCATCCAGGGTTGCTATTCATTCCCTATATTATTAGCTTGTCTCATTTTATTAAATCTCCTTTAAGGCTTTTCAGAAGAAGCACACAATTCCCAACATGTAATTTTTCCCAGATGAGATACGATGCAGAAGTGGGCTGCTGCGTCGCTGGGGACCAGGCAGGGTGGCTTTATTTGTTTCCTTCCCCCACATCCTGCTTCTTTAGCAACACTTTTCATGTCTCTTGATTCCTTTTAGCATTTGGGATTTGATTAACAGAGAATTTGAAAGCCTGAGACTTGTCTCAAATCCCCAACCCCTTGAGTCATCCAGGCAAGGGGTGGCGAGAGCTCCCTCAGAGACACCATCCCTGTGCCCGGTGTGATGCAGCTCCAAGCCAGGAGCACCCTGGAAATCCCCTGCTCCCAGTTTCCATCCCCTCTCCTGCCATCCTCTTGCCCACAGTTCACTTTGGTGCAGCAGCATCCTGCCAGCATCCAGCACAGACAAAGGTGTCTGCATGTCCTGGATGTGTTCCCAGACTCTGGCACTTTCTGCTCCTTTCCAAAGAGCAGCAGCTTCCCTGGGATTAGAAAGAAATGTCACCTGTAACTGGATATGGGCAGAAACTGGGCTTGGAATATAAGGCAAGGGGGAGAGGGAGGCCTGGTGACCCCAGCGGGCACATTGCTGGGTTTCAGGACAGTTCCCATGGAAATAGCAATGGCTGGTGGAGTTGTAGGACAAAAATTAAAGCCCAAGAGGAGGCAGGGAGCCAGGAGGGCAGTGCCAGGCGTGAGCTGGCAGAGGGATGGGTAGTGGTGGTGAGCGCTTGGAGCCTGGAGGTGTTCCCTGTCCAGGTCCCACGTCTGCTCCCACTGCTCCAGCTGTGGGTCTGGAGGGGCTGTGTTGGGGTTGGGGGCATTGAGCCGGGCGAGGGACGAGCCAGTGCCCAAACTGAGGACCCTGGAGGCTCCCAGCCCTGGTGCAGCAGCACAGAACCACAGGCAGAGCCCCAGCCCCGGCATCTTCCCGGGGCTCCGGCGACCTCCCGCGACCCTGGCTGGGAAAGGAGCCACGCTCCGTAAACAGCTCCTCTCCGAAGACAACGCAACATGGAAAAAGCAGCACATTCCTACCATTTTTTGCTTTGAAATAAGATCCGAGGAGGATGAGGCGCAGCGTGTCCGGCTCACCGGGCCGTCCCGGGGCGGCTGCCGAGTGTGGAAATGAAGGAAAACAGGCTCGTAACTTGTCCTGTGGCTCATGGCGGGAGCTCCATGCGTAAAGGCACCCGGGGTGAGGGTGGAGGTGGGCTGGGATGGGCTGGGATGGGCTGGATGGTGTCTTTTCCACACTGTCCCTGGCAAGGGTGATGCCGTGGGCAGAGGGACAGCAGGCACGGGGTGCTGCTGCTCTCCTGGCACTGCAGGGAATTTCAAAGCATCCCCTGGGCACCCATGAGTTGGGAACTGTCTGTGTCCCAGATCCCTGAGGAGGAGCCTGCCAGCCGTGCCCATGTGGCTCAGCCCTGGGATCCTGGTTCTGCCCCAGGCATTTGTGTGGGCTCCAGCACTGGGGGTTTACCACTTGAAAATAGTTTTCCACCCGGGAATAGTTTCCCACCAGGATGTTCTTCCCATTACATTTCTTTGTGACCGTTTAAAGCCCAGATTGTTTTCCTTACACAGCAGGGATAGAAGAGACTGGATATTCCCATGTTAAGATAAATCCTGTTGTCTCCCGTGTCCACCTTCTCTGGATTAAGGGATTAAGTGCCCAAACTGCTCCCGTACCACCTGTACTCAAAGCTCATCTTTGCTTTTACATCAAATCCCAACTTCTGGCAAAAAGAGCCTCATCACTGGGATGGGTTGTGAGAACCACCACCAGAGCCCTGAGCCCCAAATTCCCTTCCACCTTCCCAAACAGCAAACGTGCACACTCAGCAAGCAGGAGCCCTGTGGGAATGGCGAATTCCCCATCCGGCCAGAGGTGCACGTGCTGCCCGGATTGCGCCACGTGTTTGTCCTGGTGTTTGTTTGCCACGTAAGGGCCCGTGGCCAGGGCCAGGCAGTGCAGCTTCACTGGGCAAAAGCAAACATGGGCATGGGGTTATGGGCGGTCACAACGGAGGGCGGGGCCTTTGGGGACATGTCCCTGGTTCTGGATGTCACCACCATCAGGGAAGGGACCAGAGGATGCGGCTCCATCTCCCAGAGTGTTCCTGGATGAAGCATCCTGTGAGCATGGAGCTGGCCTCACACTGCATCCCCATTGCTGGGATGTTTGGGTTTGTACGGGGGATGTCCTCATCCCAAAAAATTACCACATCCGTTTTCATGGAAGGGAGATGTGTGTGGAGGAGCCACACAAGTGACCATGGGGAGAAACCCTCCCAGAGGGTGGGCACAGCTGCTGTGGGGGCTGTGCAGTGGGACAGGGTGACCTGAGGCAGTGAAGAGCCTTTGTGACCCAGCTGTCCCTGCCAGGTAGTTGTGATTTAACTAGTTTCTCCTTTCCTGGTGTTTGCTCTGGAGAAATATCCCAAACTTCAAGGGGAGCGTTATCTGTGGTGTCAGCACACAGCCTCACGTGAGGCAATTCCCAAGGTTGCAAACAACTCCCCTGCCAAGCCCCAGTGGGCCCAGCAAGCCCCACGCTGGATTCTGGAGCCATGAAGTTATGAAAATGGCCCCATGACCCCATTTTCAAGACCTCATTTGGTCCTCAGTGCTTCTGCAAGAGCTGGAGGGACGCACCCACATGTGCCAGCATGGAGCTGAGGCTGCAACCAGCTGGTCCTGGGGGTCCCACGGTGCAGGTCTCTCCTTCGGAAGCATCAGGACTCATATTCTGGCCCAGAGGCCACAAGGTTAAATCCCTGCATCAATGCAGGGTATGTCCCAGCTGCAGCCAGGAAGCAGGGAAATGGCTGTGACACCACCAATGCTTCATGCTCAGCCTGAAAGTTTTATGCCCTCCCTCTGGAATCTCAAATTCTTAAGAATATTAGGTAATTGGAGAGGAATCACAATATTTTCCCTATAACCAAATAGAGTCCCCTAATCCCATGTTGTTAAATACCATAAAACAACATAAATAATGATCTGTGTTTCCCTTCTTGCAGCCCCAGGGAGCAGCACAGCACCACCAGGGACTGGCCCTGGCCAGGGCCATCCCCTGCCTGAGAGAGAAAGGTAGGCTTGGGCCCCGTGAGATGGGCTGGAACATCACCTTCCAGCTCCTTGGATTGCTTTAGGGAACAGAGAAGATGCCTCTGAAATATCACTCAACTTTACAGCAGCCCGAACCAGTTCTGCGAAGGCAGCGACACATTAATCCGTGCTGGCTGCTGCAGGAAGAGCTACTAAAAGCAGGGATGTGTCTGGCATAACCCCAGAAAACACCCTTATGCAATGCAAAGCTGACACAGAATGGCTGGGAAGTGGGAAGGGCTGGAAATGGCAGATCAAGGGGCAAGGAGTCCGTGATGCTGATCACAGTGCAGCGCCAAAGCCCTGTGCTTTTGGGATGCTGTGGGCATAGGATGGGGAGCAGCTCCGTCACTGGGATTTATGGTGACAGACACACATTTTAGGAGGCTGATGCTGGCTGGGGAGGGGAATGGTACAACTGGGGTCCCCCCTTGGCCTTGCAGTGGGGACGGAAAGGGCGCACGTGGTCCCCAGACAGGCAACGAGACAGCACAAATACGGCCCTCGCTGTCTTCTCATTAAGAATAACTCTTCCCAACCATGCACGTGCCTCTTTGGTAAATACTGATTTCACTTATCAACAAATCCAAGTTTATTGACATCAGAGACTTTGAGCCAGGACTGGCAACTCTGACATAAATTGTCTGAATAATGCAATGTATCCTCTCCTCACTGGTTGCTATGGGTACTGGGCTGGTTTAGCCTCTGTCTATAAACATTAACTGTGAAGGGGATGTGGAAACTTATCTAAAAATAAAATATTATGCCCAAATCTTTAAGAGGAAGGTTGTTGAGATGGCAATAAAAAAATAAATCCATGTGTAATGGCCCTAAAATGATGAAACACAAACACAGTGTCCAAGAGCCTGTCCGAAAGGAAATGGAGGATGGACTGAAAAGAGGCCAACATTTTTAATTCCTGCTGAGCAATGCCTAAAGGGTGAATTACAAGATGCAAAAGCAAAAGGAAATGGAACTGTTTCATGGAGGTGACACTGAGAGGAGGGAGGACCCTCCGTGGAGGGGAGGATGTGATGCTGAGATGTGGCATCACATCCTGGTGTCCATGCTGGAGCAACTCCCTTCTCCAACGCCCCTGCTGCTGGTTTGGTCATTTACAGTTTCTTTCTCAAACTGTTCTGGGAATCTGTAAACACAGAGCCTGGGTCTGGAGCATCACCTCTGGAGTCTTTCCATTTAAGGCAGGATCCAGCACTGGGCAATTCTGGGACTTGTTGAGGCTGCTGGCAGTGGTGGAGGGGCAGATCTGTACCTGGTTGCTGCACAGTGTGGAAGGCAGAAGCAGCCCTTTCCCTCCCTTCCACCCATTGTCCCTGCAAGGCAGTGAAGAATAGCTGGAAGGCACTGGGTGCTGGGGAAGGCAGCAGGACCCTCATGTGGCCCCCAAGAGAAAAGGAGGGGCTGGGTGGGTGTGGAGGGGACCGGGGGCATCAACAGGGCCAGGGGTGGGATATCTGCAGGGTGCAGATAGGGATTAACTCTTCCCCTGGGTCTTCTCCATGCCAGGGTTTCCCCAAGGAACAGCTGCCATCCCCCTGGGGCGGTGGGTTAGGTCATACATTCACATCTTTGTGCTTTTCAGTCACCTTTCTCTGAGCCTTTGCAATAGTGCAGAGACACTGCAGGACTCTGTGTGGAGGGAGACCTTTGCAAGGTGGGAAACCACAGCTCTGGATGGGGAGGTTCCCTCTTCCAAAAATGAGGGGGTTCGTTGTTGGGTTTGCAGCATGTTTTGCTGTTGTTGAGTTTGCAGCAGATTCCTCTTTTCCTTCCCCAACCCTGTTTGAATCCTCAGGGGCTCCTGAGCCTTCTCTGTTGCTACACCCAAGCTTTTGTCTGCTTCCTGTGGCTCTTCAGCTGCATCTTCAGATGATCTTCAGGAACAGCTGGAGCTGTGCTTTGCCATGCTCAGAGCTCACTTATGAAAGGCCTCTCCAATCCAGAGGGTGTTGCTTTTTCCCCTGAAGATCTCTAACAGTCGGTGAGGGAGAAGAGGTCAGGAGGTCCCACACCATGTAACTCCTGGGAGAGCATCAGGAGCTGCTGTGATGGGGACAGAGGCCTGGGGACAGGGAACTCCATTCCCCATGGGCTGTGGTGAGGAGATGCCACCACACTCAGGCTGTTCCTCTGATCACTTTCAGTGCTGCAGGGAGCTCAGTCGGCTCATTAAGGGTTGCTGGGCTAATTAGTAGGATACATCTCAGTAGGAAAACGGGCAAATCTGACAGTGTGGGGACTGGAGAGGCACAAGGTACCCGAGACAGTGCTCTGCAAAAGACAAAGGGACAAGAGTCCATCAGGGACCTCACTGGTGCCACAGCATTTCCATCGGAGCAGCAGTTATGGGGCTGCCAAAACCTCAGCAGGGCTGTGGGGCTGCCCCAACTCTCCAACCACCAGTGGGCAGATGCACTGGGGGTTCCAGGGTGGCATTGAACCCCAAGGAAAGGAGCCTGGACAGGAACCTGTGTTTTTGCAGAAGCCTTTGGCCCCCCAAACCAGCCTGGCCTGAGTTTCTAGCATGAGCCCATGTGCAGAAATGGCCCCGGCTCAGACAAGGAGCAACTGGAGCAGAGATGCCTGATTTCCCTATGGGATGACCAGGCACACATGCCCTCTAACACCATCCCTGCTGCTCACTGAAGCACCTGCCATGGCCAATAGCTGCTTTTTTCTGCCTGATTCAGGCTCAGCCTGGAGCTTCAAAGCTTCCCAGCAATTTTCCCTCGCACTGATTCTCAAGTGTATAATCAAAACAATTTGGGGGCTGCTGGTCGGGTGCCAAGAGGCGGACAAAACTGCTGCTGTGAAAAGCCTTCCTGCCTGGGTTTTTGCAGAGTTTTGAAGCTCAAAGGACTTGAGAAGTGTGGGAAGAGCTCTGGAGGAGCCAGGAAAGGCAGGGCTGGGCAGGGGTGCTTGTAGGTGGGGGAGCCTGGCAAAGCAGCTGAAAACACCGATCAGCAAACGTACCTGTGGCTACTTGTTCTTCACTCCCTTCTGTTTCTGCCGATAGATTTCCTCTGTGAAAGGCCTGTAGTTGGGAGGATAGGAATATAGGGAGAGAGGGGACAGAGACAAAAGAGAGAGGCAAAAGAAGGGAGGAAGAATTAAATTCAGGATTACTGCATTCTCTCCTTTGGGCTCAGAAACTCTGTTTCACATGTTGGCACAGCCTGACTACTCCTGTGCCATGACAATCCTCATCTCAGTCTCTCTGGACTGTGCAGCAGCTACAAGCTGCTTCCACACAGCACCATCCCTGTGCTGAGTGGGACAAGGCTCAGCACACGGTCAGACTTCCCTGAATGCAGACCCTGGCTCTCTGCATCTCTTCCTCCCTTGCAAACACAAAAGACCTTTCACTGCTGAAGTACAACTGCTGCTTCTGGGAATTATTCTGGGCTGTTCCATCCTCTGCTGCCGGGCTATTGTGCTGCAAAATATCAGAGAAGCCCATCCAAGGAACTACAAAATGCAAGTACTTCTTGTGGGGACTCGTCAGAGGACACAATGAGTCCCCTCACTGCCTTCCTTATTGTCCTCCTATAGACAAAATCAGGCACCCGAAAGGAAAAAAGATCTCATTTTGATAAAAACAAACAAATGCACAAATGTTCCTAGAACTCAGCAAATACTTTCAGAGCGGAATCTGCCCATTATCAAAACAATTGAAAAACAATCCTCTGTTTTCCTTCTTCCCCTGCTCAATTAATTGGAAAAAATCATCTCTACTTGTGCAGTTCTCCGAAACCTCGGGAGTTAAAGCTGGTAGAAATAATTAGAAGCTCTCCAGTTCTGCACAGCTACTCACCCCTCATACAGCATGGCGATTGTGTAGGAAATTGCCACTACAGCTGTCAGCAAAAGGCCAGCTGGGCTGGCATGCCTGTTTTGAAAGAGAAGGAAAAGATCAGGTAAGTACACGGGCTTATGCAAGACCTGGTTGAGAAAGTGAAATGAGACACTGGGCTCCATGAGAGCTCTCGCTCATTAAACAGAAGCGAACAAAAGGGTTGGGGTTTTTTTGTGTGTTTAATGTCAACTGTCTTAGACAGATGTTACTTGGCAAAGACTCTTCCCCAGCCTACTTCAGCGACTTATTTTAAGTCTGATCCCTGCACATCTCTGCTAGAAGAGCTGCTGCTTTGATTCTAAATCCTGAGATTACAGGGATGTTTAAGGGCTGAGCAGCTGCTGAAGTATGGCTGTGACTCCCAGCCCATGCTCTAGGGCAAATGCCTGATGTCCCAGAAAGATGGGCCACCGAGGGTGCAGGGGACACCAGGCAGACAGAGCAGTGTATGGCACCCTATAGAGCAAAGCAGTGACTGAGACATTGCAGGGATGGAGATGGAAAGGGATGGGAAGGTCCATGTCTGCCCTTTGAAGGGTGCTGGGCTGGGTGCTGTGTCTGGGCTGGGTGCTGGGGGCTTAGTTCACCTCTAAATCCATTTCAAGATGTTTTAGAAATATGTCCTGTCACCTCCCAAGGCCCAGTGGAATGGTGTCCTCCAGCAAGATGGCACCAGGCACAGCTCAGCTCTCAGGAGGATGAGCTTTCTAGTGGAAGGTTCCCTGCCCATGGCAGGGGTTGGAATGAGATGAGCTTTAAGGTTCGTTTTAACCCCAGTCATTCTATGCTCGTGCTGCTGGGAGACTGAGCTACCTAAACCTCATACTGGAGCCCCTTTCAGGTACCACCTGGCCTCATCAGTTCCTGGACAGGCACCTATAAATCTTTACCTTTTCACTGTTTTCATTTTGCAATAACTTTTCCCTCATTTAGGAAGCTTCGGGCAACTTCTTCCTCTCCCAACCCCCTGCTATTACATGCTTAGTCATGTCTCCTCCTTGATTCCTATCAGAGAGAACAAATTTACATGATTGTTTGTTGACAGCAAGACCTCTAATTGCATCATTTGGCTGCAGCTCCAGCTCTGATTTACACAGCCTGTTGCTGTGAGTTAGAACACTTCCCAACCAGAGGCACACAAAGCTGTCCCCAAACAGCCAATGCTCCATTTGTCTTGCAGGAGAAATGAGGCTGCTGGATGCAGGTGATGAGCAGCATTTGGGTGAACTGTTTCTTTCCTCTTACAAGCTCGACCTACATATTGTAGCAGCATCAGTGATGAGTCAACCATGAAGGTTTTGTGGTCCTGGCAGGGCTTTTTTTGGGGCAGGAAGTCTGTCCATCCCCAGCCTTGCTGCAGCTCCCCATGGCTGTGGGTTGTTGTCTCACTTGTTGCTTTTAAGGCTGGAATGGAGTCAGAGGACAGGCTGGTTTATGTGATGTGGTATGTGCCCTTGTGGATTAAAATAATCAATCCTTTGGGCTCTGACACCATCATATGGAGTGTGATACATCACCAAGGCAGGACAAACACCCTCTGTGTTTTAGGTCTGACCACAATCAGATGGCAAACACATTCCTCCAGCATCCCTCCTGCTACCACAGAACTGAGATATTAGCTCTGGCCTCCAAGGGCAGACACCAACAACTTCTGCAAGTCCTGGGACCTAAGGAGAACTGGGACTCCCCAAAAAAACCTCAGCAACTGGAGGGTGTCCAGGGAAGGGAATGGAGCTGGGCAAGGGTTTGGAGCAGCAGGAGCAGCTGAGGGACCTGGGGGGGCTCAGCCTGGAGAAAAGGAGGCTCAGGGGGCACCTTCTCACTCTCTGCAACTCCCTGACAGGACGGGGGAGCTGGGGGGGCAGTTGGGCTCTGCTCCCAGGGAACAGGGACAGGACAAAAGAAAATGGCCTCAATTTGTGCCAGGGAGGTTTAGATTGGACGTTAGGGAAAATTTGTTCACCACAAGGGTTGTCCAGCCCCAGCACAGGCTCCCCAGGGCAGTGGTGGAGTTCCCATCCCTGGAGGGAATTAAAACCTGTGTAGATGTGGCACTTGGGGACACGTTTTATTGGCGAACATGCCAGTGCTCGGTTAATTGTCAGACTCAATGGTCTTAGAATGCTTTTCCAACCCAAATGATTGCATGATTCTGTGAACTGAGATCACAGGGAAGAGAGACAGCCAAAACCACCGTGAGAAGGGCTGTGCTGAGCTTCCCCCGGGCAGGCGGGCGGTGTCTTGGTGCCACTTTGCACAGCTCCAGCAATTTGTTAACAGCAATTATTTGTCACGCCTCGCTGGCCTTAATGGTGGCAGCCTTTTAACGAGAAAAAGGAGGCAATCACTGCAGTCTCGAGCTGCTTCCAGCTGCTTTTGCCCAGAATTGTGGTGGAAGATTGGACAATGTGCACTTGGTGAGAGGGGTGAGAAGGGATTCTGCGACAGAAACAGCTCAGGAGGGTTCAGTGGATTCTGTAAAGGTTTTAGGAAGTAGTTGATTGTTGCTGGTCTTAAATAACAATCTCCTTATAATTCCTCTTGGTCTGATTCCTCCTTCTGCTCCGCTGTGGAGGTCATAGTTTGGGATGGAGGGGCTCATCCTGCCCTAGCTCTGTCCCACTCCCCCCAGAAATATCCATGCTTCCACTGTGCTGCTGCCAACCCTGTGGACAACCATCCTGCCCAGCACTGCCAGTAGTGAGCTCACTCTGGCCCTTGGGCAGCATTTCCCAGGATTTACACCTCATCCAGTGCCATGGCTCTGCCAGGATGGGAAACAGCCTCGTGCAGCCATCCCTGATGGCACCAAGGGGCATTTCAAGAGCAGAACAAACTGCAGCAAGGCTCAGTGGAAGCAGGAGAGAAACCATCAGCTTTACTTATTACCAGGGGCTGCACACGTGGATGGAAAAATGACTAGAGAGTGGCAAAACACTTCATTTTTTTCTGCCCAAGTAGAAGAGAGGTGGTGGTCACAGTACGGAGCACCAGTGCAAAATATCTAGTGATAACGGCCCACAACACTCCATGGGCTCCTGAAGTAACACAGCCAGGGTTTATTCTCCTGGGCAAATAAATAAAATGCGATATTAAATGAAAACCACATCAAACTTGTTACACTGAATAGCGTATATTGCTCATTTGTTGCTAAATTACAGCCTATTCATTTCCTCCTAAGCAGGCTATTAAGCTGTGTTGTATCACAGGAGTGTTTCGGAAGTGTTATCACCGTTCAGTGGGGGAAAGGGTGGCTTGGCTTGTTTTGCTGTTTTCAGAGTAATTACAGGGTCACACTGCTCCCCATATCAATGCCCTGCCCCTGCCGAGTGACACCCGGCATGAATTTGGCCCTGGCTGTTGATTTTTCCACGTGCAGAGCCTGCCAAGGAACTCGTTCAGCTGCAGAGCATTTGCTGATGCCTCGTCTCCCCAGCGCTTGGCCGCTATTTATTTTTCTACAGCTAAAGCTGCAAGTCTTTCATGACAGCACAAGATTTTCCACGCACAAAAATAGCCAGGAAGCCAGAAGTCAGGGCAGGTTGCACTTTCCCTGCCATTTAATTGCCAGCTGCCAACATCAAGTGTCCCTTTGGCCCCTGGTGCAGCCTGGCACCTCATGCCCTGCCAGACACACACTCCACACTCACCCTACAACCAGAGGTGTTTGTAGGGGCATCTACTCACATGAGGGCCCAGCCCAGGTAGATGGCTGTGCTGCCCCAGTACATGGGATTATCCAGGACGCTGAAGGGGAAGCTGGTCACTTTTGCCTCCATCAGGATGCCAAAGTAATCACCTAAGAGCAAAGAGAGAGTTTCTGGTTAGTGTCCATGAAATCAGGAGTCACGGTGGGTTTTTGGAACACTGGTACCCCTCCCTGTGCCACGAGACATCCCTGCCAGGGATGCAGAGCAAAGGCATTTCACTGCCAACTTCCAGGCTGAGAAAACAGCAACAAATAAGTTTCCTGTTTACTCTGTGTCTATCAGCTTTTCCGGGAATGGCTCTTTGCCCGCGAGGAAGGTTCCTGCATTGCAATGAGGTTATGGCAGCCACATTCCTCACAGGAGGCAGCTCTCGAGGTCCCGACTGGTTAATTCTGGTTTTCTCATTTGAAAATTGCCCACTGGATGCCACTCAACAAGGAAGTAAGTGCACAGGATCAAATCCATTTAATGGGAAATTAAGCCCAGCGCCCCATAATGGCGTTTGGAGCTGTTATAATCACGACTGCCACCACCAAATGCCCTCATCCAGTGCCACTCTCATCTCACAGTTCAGAGAATTTCTCAGAATTTCAGAAAATAGCACCTCTGCCTACAAACCACTCAATTATTGGCACGATGATGATGATGATAATAGGTGATTGTCATCTGTAATGAGGAGAGCTTTCAGAACTGTCAGAATCCAGCCAGCTTCCCATCTACCTCAGAGCAATCCTTCCACCCTCCCGAAAGGAGCTTGGAAAAGAAATGACAGCAAGGAGATGTGCAGCTTGTGAGCAGCATTTTTGGGGGGTAAAGGGCCACGATGCAGAACTCTGGTTCTGTTGGCCTTACAAGTGAGACCACAAAGCATCATATCTACAGGTGTTTTAAATCCCTCCAAAGGATGGTGATTTCACCACTGCCCTGGGCAGCCTGTGCCAGGGCTGGACAGCCTCTTTAGTGAAGAATTTTTTACTGATACCCAGTTGCAACTCCTCTGGTGCAACTTGAGGCTGTTTCCTCTTGTCCTGTCCCTTGTTTCCTGGGAGGAGAGCCCGACCCCCACCTGGCTCCATCCTCCTGTAAGGGAATTGCAGAGAGTGAGAAGGCTCCCCCTGAGCCTCCTTTTCTCCAGGCTGAGCCTCCCCAGCTCCCTCAGCTGCTCCTCATCACTTGTACTCTGGTCCCTTCCCCAGCTCTGTTTCCCTTCTGTCCACTGCAGAGCTCCATGTTCCATGTCCACTGTACAAGACAAGCACTGATCCATGAGGAGCAGTGCCAGTCCATCAGCCCAGGGCACTGCCACCACCCTGGGTTGTGTTCCCAGCTTTGCTGCCAGCCTGTTCTCTGACCTTGGACAAGTCTCCCCTGTCCCTCCCAGTGCTATTGTGCACCGATCATAATATCAGTCTTTCTTAGAGCACCCAGGGTGGTGAGGATTAATGTATGGTGAGAAAGTGCTCACAAATCTAGATGAAAGGCATTACAGGAGAGCAAACTATTCAAGGTTATTATTATTACCTGGATCGTAGTGTAATTTCTTTGACCTCACATGGTGCTAAAACATTTATTTCTAAGGATAAACAGCCCCTGCCCAATTACACAATGCTTTTGGGCTTTAACTACAGGCCACTAAGTGAGATAATTGCCTTGTATTCATACTATATGTTCTCACAGTTACTTGGCAATACATCTCTGAGATTGTTCTGGTAGAAAGAACACATCACCCCCTGCCACAGCCCATTTCTGTGCTTTTTTATGTGTCAAAATGCTTCATTATCCTCTGCCCGCCCTTGCCTTTGGGCTGAACACCTCGCTCTCCAAATGGCACTGGCACCAGGGAGGTTCACACAAAGCCCTGGCTCCATGGGGCTGGCAGGGGCTTCTCTGTGCCCAGCACTGGTGGGGCTGTGGGACCGTCTAGGCAGGCTCCCCACAAGCAGGAGCACACAGGCAGCTCCTCAGGAGCTTTTCCAATGTAATCTCTGCCTCCAAACCTGCACAGCTCAATAAACAGGACCACCAGAGAAGAGGTTTGCATGTTTTTATGTTCAGACAGGTGCTAAGGGAAAGTGCTGTGGGTTGTTTTGCACAGCATCACCCTGGGCATCTCCTGAGCCTCCATTATGCCCCCAGATCAGGAAATCAGCTCCTTGTCAAGCTGAGGGACTTTGGCAGCTAATTGGAATTATTTATTGCTGGAAGTTTATATAATCATCCCCCTGCACAGGGTGGGCACTTGGGATCACAGCAGCAAAAAGCCATTTGGTACACTCTGTAAGGTCACCCATGGTCCCTGGAGCCCAACCTGGGCTGAAAAACCACCTCTGCTTCACTCCAGAGAGCTTTTGGCTTCTCTAAGCCCAGTAACAGCATTTGGTCAAGTCAGATTGAAGTCTTGGTCAGTGCTGGAAGGAATAGAACTGGGGTACGAGACAGACGGGCTCAGGCAGAGCCACTGCTCCAGGCCCTTGGCCTTGGGAAGCCAAGCCCTTGTTACTGTGTTTTTTGGGAAACAGGGCAAATGGCGAGGTGAAGGGTGCCAGCAAGGGCATGGCACAGACACAGGGCGCTGCGGGATGGATCCAGCTGCTGCAAACAGAGGCTGGGGCCCGTGCTGCTGTGTGGGAGATGGGATGGCACAGCAAGGCTTCCTGGAGAAGGGTGACTCACACAGCTCCCACCGCACTGTTTAGCCCACACTTCAGAGACAAAGTGTTCTGCAGCTGCTCTAAAGCTTACAGGTACTGTAAAGAGGGAATGCAACAGGCAGCCTTGATGTGGCCTCTGTGCCCTCCCTGGTTCAGCACTCACTATTGTAGGAAAACCCACAAAGTAACGATCAGATCCTGTTCTGGTAATTTTTGAAGTGGCTATGTGTCAGAGGCTCTCTAAAAACTTCTCTTGAGCATAGCTATTGATAGTGAGAAGTTGGATGCCCCTTGTTGCCAAAGCAGCGCAGCCCTTTGCTACCTGCAGTCCTTGCTCCTCCTGCAGTGCCAGTGCAGCACTAAAACCCTGCACTCAGGAGCATGTTGGAATTACCTGTGCCAAGTGAGTCCTGAGCAAGAGAATATCCCATGTGAGACCCTCAGAGACATGCAAACCCCTAGTCTTCCCCATGGCTGGGTAAGAAACCACATCCTCCATGAAGAGTTTGCTGACTTGGACTCATGGACTCAACAGAGAAGCTGTTACCAGCCCAAGGATGGATGTTCCATGGGGCTTCAGCTGAACCATGCCTTGGTAGTGCAGAGGTCCTGAGCCTGCACTAGCACGTGGTCTTCTCATGTCCCCACCCTGACTCAGCTCTGCCCTGCTGCCTGTCATGCACAGCTGCCAGAAGGAGCTGGTCCCTGCTGCCACATGCAAGGCTTGGAGCTGGGCAGCCTCAGCCCTGGACACTGGTTGCAGTGAGAGCCTTCCCAGCAGAGAGGATGGAGCAGAAGTGCCCTATATGGACCATTAATACCCACCTCTTCCCTGCTCCAGAGGACACAGAGCCAGGGCACAGGGCCCCTCTCACTGCTTACGCTGAGCCTGACTCACTTGTTTGCTTTTTCCCAGCGGCTGAGGTCCAGTGGATCCTCCTGGTCGGATGAATCAGGCTTTACGTAACCAACTCCAGACCTGGCTGAACTTCAGGAGCATTCAAGCAGCTCTTGCTGGCTGGTGCTCCTGTGCCCAGCCTCTCTGGACCTGTCTCCACAGGCACAGCATCACTCTGGGAGGCTGCAGGTGATTTTAGAGGATGCTGGTGCCTGGTAGCTGAGGGACAGGTGTGATACAGGGCTGCACATGAAGGGTGATGGGACACATTCAAGAGTGCTGAGCTCTATTTCTGGCAGCAGGATTTTGGCCAACTCGACACATTTCTTTGCAACTCCACTTGAAACCAGGAAGGCTTATTACGGCCCTCTCTTCTTCCTAGCGACGCCACAGGAGCTAATTGAATTTGGTTTGTAAAGCACTTGCAAAAGCACAGCCTAAATGCGGTGTCAAAGCTGGGGCTGTGATTATTTCAGCCAGCGGGAGCTGCCCCTTTCCTTGGATATTTATTGTTCCTGTCTCTACTTTATTTTTATGAATTCCACACATACTGGCATGTTTTTAAAGTCAACAACGCTAACAGAATTACTCTTTAAATGTGAAAGCAGGCACAGTGGAAAATGCCTTCTGCCATAAAGCGGCAGATAAAAGGGTCTGTCAACGAACATCAGGTTTATTGCAGAGGGAAGAGCAAACCAGATCCTGCCCTGACACGTGTGACAAGCAGGGGGGGTGCTCAGAGTAAGCCTGCTGGACAGTTCACACCTGCTGTGCCAGTGCTGCTTGTGGGGTCTTACACTTGCACCTTTTCTGGAGGGTGTTTGGACTGGCAGACAATTAGCTGTGCTCCAGACTTCCAGGCTTGCCACTGAAGGTGATGGGACTCACTGTACAAAACCACTGCACTGTGTGAGGTAGCAGCATGGTTGGATCATGCTTTGAATCATAAAGCCCTGAAGGCAAGGACAAGGAAATTCCTACAGGACTCTGCCCTAGCAAGAGATCCCTGCAAGAATTAAGTGCACTTTCTGGTTAAGCTGCTGGATTTTTAGTGCTTACCTAGGAACGTCCCCGTGAATCCCAGTGCTAAGAAACTGGAGATGACAAACAAGGTCCCTACAGCCGAGATGGCCAAGCCTGAGTAATAGGTCCAGTGGCAGTCCCAGAACTCCAGCTTTGGCTGGCTCTTCATGGCTTCTGTGAAGCTGTTGGAGAGACAACAAGGGCTGTTAAAAACAGCAACTCATTACCAACATGACCCACCTCTCCCAGAGAGATGGAGCTTTGGGAGAGGAGGCTGCTGAAGAGGTCCCTTTTCTGGATCCCTTTTCCCACCTGGACCTACTCAGCCTCCCAACAGCAGAAGCAAAGGAGCCAAAGCCCATGAGCAGCCTGGGGCAACTATTTCTGCTCACAATCCTTGCTCACTCCTGGAAATACCAACACCCCCTGACTTGTGCTACCAACAGTTTTGTCTTACTCACTAAATCCCAGCTTTCATAGTGACTGGGAGCTCTGGGACAGCCACCCTTGCACATGCTGGAGGCTGCGATGCCTCGGCACAGGACTCGAAGGGTTGGGAACAATAGGCTGCATCATCTCGTGCTCCCACCCCCGTTCCCCTCCATCAAAATATTTTGCAGCGTTCATGTGTTAGCCACGTGCCCAGGAGTGATTCAGGGCTGCAGCCTGACAGTCAGGGGGAGGACTGGAACAGCGAAAGGAAAATACTAGAGACGAGGCGTTTTCAAGTGCGAACACAGCTCCTCCATTCCAGGCTGTCTCAGGCATTTCGGGTCTGACCTTCCAAATACTCGTTTGTGATCGGAATAATGGTGACCCCTCCCTTCAGCCCCTTGAATTCTGCCCAGAGCTGGACTTGGCAGGCTCAGCATCGCACATGGCTCCGACACAAGCCCACAGTGACAAAGGAGACAACGCTGTGATTAAAAATACACCATTAATAGCAGCGAGAGGAGATAACAGACCGGCAGAGCTCTGCACAGTGTTTCTCCACATGTTGTTGACACATGAGGTAGGAAACTTTGAGCCTCTTTTTAATGAGCACCCTGGAGGCTGAAATTCAAGTGGAATAACAGCTCTCCCATGCCTCTGGCCACTGCTGCCTGTGAGTGACGGGCCAGGAATGCTGCCCCTGCCTGTGGTCCCCTCGGATGGAAAGTGCTTCCATGATGCTACCTGCAGGGCTTGGGTTACTTTTTTCCCCTGATGTCCCTCTTCCCAAAGCCCTGCAAATTCCTGGATTTTTTTTCTCTGTTGCTCAAATAAAAACTGAGAGAGACAGTCTTGTTTCCATGGCTGATGGAAAGGCAGCTGGAAATGCGTCTTCTGAAGGCTCAAAGACCCAATGATAAGTTCAAGCAAGTCCAGGATAGTATTTAAACTCTATGGTTTAGGGACCTGATGATATTTCTTGTTCTCCTTGAAGCTTGTTTCTATTAGACTTTCTATTATTGAGAGGTTTTGAGGACCCCAGAGCAAGACATTTAATTTTCAGAGCAAGGAAACAAAACAGGGAATAAATGTAACATGCTTGGGATTGAGCAAGAAGACAGCATCTCCATGATTTACACTCTGGAAATTACAGGGAAATTCCCTTTTCCAGGGAGCCAAGCTCAGGCAGAGGAACGACAGCATGGCCCCAGGCAGTGTGATGGTGTCCCCAGGCTGGCCCTCATCCAGCACAGCCCCCTGCAATCACCAGGCTCACACTGGCTTAGCTTAAAATCATTTCTGACGGGAAGACACAAATCTGGCTGCACTGTGAAGCAGCAGCAGCTCCACACCCCTTTGCATCCTTTTCCCCAGTGTTTATTTTTAAATGACACAAGTCTCCTCTATGAGAAAGACAAAAAAGTCCCCATCCCTGCTACCAGCACTGCCTGGGTTTGGGAAGGAAGCAATCCCCCCATAGGGATGTGCCTGTCTGCCTGAGGAATCCTGGCCTGGCTGTGCAGTCAAAGCACACCATGACACCCCTGGGCATGCTCTGGACCTGTCTGCTCACACATAATGCCTTGCAAAACAGTGGGGTTTGGCTCCACATCTGGCCAGGACCTCTCCAGAGGGTACCAGCACAGGAAAGCATCTCAGAGCAATCAAAACTCACTGCTGCTGATCCCTGGGGAGGCAGATGCCAAGCTGGAATCTGCCTGGATCCCAGGCCCTAGAGAAGAGATAGCAGAGCAGAGAGAGGTCCTATGAGAGCACAGCCCTCAGCTTCTTACCCTGGATAAGCTGGACTCACACTCTCTCACATCCTTGAGGCTCCTCTGTTAGATGCTGGTGACTTGATCCAGCCTTGGAACACAGAACAAAGGTGGCTTCAAGAGCATGAACTGGTTGACTGGGAATCAGCACTGGTAGCTTCGCATCCAGCACATGGTATGGTTTGTTTTGGCAAAGCTGTCTCCCCTGCTCCAGATGATCACATCCTTCCTTTCCATGGTCGGATGGGCCTGCATTAGTTATTCTCATCAGCATGTCTCGCTCAGTTCCCTGCTGTTTGGCTTACAGCTAGAGAGGGAGGTGTTTGCACAGAGATAATGGACTGCCTTTCCCTCTAGGAATGGTTTATATCTTCCTAAACACACTCTCTATTTGCATTAAACATGATGCGCTCAGGAGTTTTCAGAATTGGTAAATAAACCTTTTAAGCATTTATGGTGCTGGGCCATGACAAGCAGCATGGAGTCGTCAATTATTCCGGCATCTACAACTGCTCCTCGATGGCGAGGGAGCCTCCCTGGCCATGTTTCTCCCTCCCTGGCAGGGAAGGACAATGTTTTGGGCATTCCTCTTGCTAGAGAGCAGGTTGTGCAGCCAGCCTGTCACGAAACCAGTCCCTTTCTTCATGTGCCTCTAAGTCACGTTTGTTACAGCATTTATTTCTGGCTGCATGACAAGGCAGTGGCGCAGCTCAGCACCCAAGAGGACATCAATTAAATCCAGGCTTTGTCCCAGTACCTGGAATTGCTTTATGTGCCGAGCGGAGCAATTGCCATGGTGAGGAGCATCCATCCCTCATACCACACAGGGGAGGGGTGGGGGGCTGTGACCTACTTTGGTCACATACCTGGCTGCTCTCAGGAGGATGGCTGCCATCACGGGGAAGGTGCCCCCAGCTTTGGCAGAGGGAAAACTGTGGAAATGGGGCTTCCCCTGACGTCTCCCCACATTTGCCAGTGTGAAGCATGACACCAGAGGCACACATTCTCCACCAGCTGGGAAAAGCCCAAATCCATCAATTCTGCTCTGGCCAAACTGGCAGATTTGGCCAGCTCCTGGCAGGATGGGAGCAGCCAAGGCAGTGGGCATTGTTGTGGCCACCCTTCCTAAAACAGAGAAGCACTTGCTCAGACACAGCCACTACCTCAGTGCTCCATGGGGATCACAGACTGGTTTGGGTTGGAAGGGACCTTAAAGATCACCCAATTCCATTCTCCTGCTATGTGCAGGGACACCTTCCATTAGACAGGTTGCTCCAAGCCCCACCCAACCTGGCCTTGGACACTTCCAGGGATGGAGCAGCAACAGCTTCTCTGAGCAACCTGTGCCTGTGTTTCCCCATAAAGTATTTCCTCATAAAAGATTTCTTCCTTATAGCTAGTCTGAATCTCTTGTGTTCCTGTGGTTTAACAAACCACACGAACTAGAAAAACCACTCAAAATGGTTCTGAAATGTGGGGATGGACATGTCACACTGGTGGGCTCCCAGGAAGAAAGTGGGAGTGAGGGAAATCAGCAGCAGATCCTCTGACTGGGACATGGAGAGGATCCCCAGCCAGGTTTGCATGAAGAGGTGCTGGTTTGCTCAACCAGAAAACTTACCAAACAGCAGCCCAAAACACATCCCCAAAGGCCACATGAAGAAGAAAACCTGGAAATACTGTACTGAGAGAGAAGCTGAGCTTTTTAGGTCTTGGTGGAGGCCTCTCTCTGTGGCCCCCAGCAAGTGTATTTTGTCATCCCTCTCCTGCAAAGGAGGACAAATACCTCATCCAGCAAACTGGGTCGCTGCAGGGAAAAGCCCAGCAGTGCTTCCTTTGCCTGATCCCAAAAATCAGCCTGGAAACTGGGGCTGGCAGATGCAATTGGGGCAGAAATGGGCCAGGGGCCAGCAGGCAGCAAGGAAGCAGAGGTGGTGCAGCCAACCAGGGTTTTGGTGACAACAGCCACCACTGCAAGGTGCCACAGTCACCGTGTGGGATGTCAGTTCATCCCCATGCCTGAGGTTTTGTTCCTCCCAGCTAAAGGAGGCAATGGGGATAAAAACCATCCAGTGGTGCCCAGCAGCACACTCTGCAACAAAGGATCTTGTTCATTTGAAAACAGCAACCTCAACAACACTGAAATTGTCCTGCCGATACCACCAGCAATTGTCAGCCCGGTCATCATTTTCACAGCTTCTTTTGCCAATAATGACTTTGCTTTTCTGACAGCACCAGTGTGTGTGTGTGTTATTTAGGTCAGTTGGAGGCTGTAGCAGCTTCTCCCTCCACCTCACATCTCAGCTGCCTGGCTTCCTCATCCGGATGCTGCGGGCAGGAGGTGCCACTGGCTGCCTGGGGCTTTTCCCAAACAGCCATTAGAGATTGCTGGCAGCATGGCTCAGGAGGGCATCAGCTCCAGCAGGCCAAGCTCAATTCCCATCATCAAACTCGGTCACTTCTGCACATAGGGCCACATGGTTCTGGGATTGATGCCATTTCCAGCTCACTCATTCATGAGAGGCACTACCTGGCAAAGACAAAACAGCCCCTTTCCTGTGCAAAACCCCATCCCAAGGTGGATTTGTTTTCTTGGAAGTGTCACCTCCAAGCAAGAAATCCACATAGGAGGCAATACCCTGTTATCAAAGCAGGACTTCATGCCAGCCACTGAGCATGTTGCCACCAGCACTGCCTGGCTCAGCCTCTGTGGGATTAATTCCCACTGAAACATTACAGCTCCAGGTACACCCACACCCTGAAACACCCCCAGTCAGGGTGTGTATGTGGGTGCTGCCTTTAAGCTCATCCCAAGACCCAAAGTTCAGAAGTTCCCGTGTACCCGCCCTGAGGCAGGGAGTGTGCCAGGGTGTGCCAAAGGCAGTGCAGGAGGGTTCAGAGGCAGCACCAGCAACTAATTTCAGAATTGATGAAGGGAAAGATACCAACAACGTGATGAGGGAGGAAGGAGTGACACCGGATGCAAGTCTGGAGGACAAGGAAGGTTGTCACATTCCATGTCACACAGATAACAGTCATAAACCGTCGGGCCAGCACACACTGTGTAGATAGTTCAAAAGTTCAGGAATTGTTTTCACAGATAAGAGTCTCAGTGATGGAAGTTCCCTGCCTCTTGCAGAAAGAAACGGCTGTAATGGAAATAATCGTTGCACCAAAGCAATTAAGGATGCTTGTCTTGTGCACTTGACTAAGCAGGTCCCCCTTGGTCACAGGTCACTCTGGATTGCGAGCCAAGACTGCAAGCTGATAATGAAGCTCAGAGCTGGGAAGCACCTAATTGCTTAATTGAGCACAAAGACATCCCTCTTCTTACATGCAAGGTATCCCTTTGGAGCCAAGCTGGTGTGAGAGCATCATGGCAGCAAGCTGAGGACAGGGCCACGGCACAGACCCTTGCATGGGGTGGGTGGTGAAGAAGCCACACAGCCCAACTCCTGGCTGCTGTCAGCCAAAATTCCAACCCACTCCCAAAGTTTCTGTCTGCTCTGCCCTCCCTTCCTCCACCCCCAGCTCGGAGCCTTTCAAAATTCAGTTGCAAAAAGGAAGCAGGTTTTTAAAACCAAAAGAGACATCCCCTGGGCTCCTCATCTCTCCCTGGCAGCCCCCGCCCACATAACAAGTCCCCAGAGCAGGCAGAGAGGAGTTTTAAAGGCTGGATTACAGCACTGGGGGTGGAGGGACCCCCGAGGCTGTCTTTTTGCTCTCTATCAGCAGCCTGCACGCTCTGCACAGCCCGTTATGTGAAGCACAGCCTCCATGGGGCTGAGGAGCGGAAAACCTGCTCCCACCAGCACACCCAGTACGAGTGACTCAGAGAATAAAACACAGGGAAAAACAAAATAGTAAGAGCGGGTGAGATGCATCTCCTGCAGCATCCCTGACCACTGAGATTACAGTGCCCGTGTGGTACAAAGCCCCTCTGGTCAGCTGAACCCCAGTTTGCACCTGGCTGGTAAGGGGCAGGATGAATCCTTCCCAGAAAGCAAGAGCTCCCCAGGCTTGAGCAATAAGCCTTGGAGAGCTCACTGAGCTGGGACTGGAGGCAGCAAGTCTCCCAGGCATATTTTGGGATAATTCCAGCAGTTGCTGCTCTGATCATCACCCTGAAACTATCCCATTAGTCTTATAGTTAAGGGCTTGCCTTGCTTGAACAGCCTCCAAAGCCTGCTTGCCATCACTCAGGCCAACTTCAGTGCCAAGGAAAGGTGAGAGAATAACCCAACCATGCTGAAACATCTGGGCAAAATCAACTTCCCATTGCAATCATCTGAAAGGCTTTGGTCCATTGTGGTGGGCTGGCATCTCATCTGTGTTCTGCTAGGAGTGACCTGCCCCATCTTCTAGAGTCTTCCTCCAAAACTAAGGTCCAGATGGGGCTTTTCCAGCTCCCTGGATTGATCTTGCTGTTTCTTCATGGCCTTACTGCTGTGCTATGCAGGTAGAGCCAAACTCAGTGAGTCCCACAGCACTCACAGACTCCTGACAGAGCAGAGCCTGGTAGGGTTCTGAGGGGTAAAATGTGACATAGTGCTGGGACAGATGAGGCCTCTTTGGCTCTCCCAGCAGTTTCCAGTCCCTGCCTTGCTGTGACCCAGCAAGCCTCACTGACCCAGAAGCCAGCAGGACCACTGAGAATGGAGATTGTCCTTTCATCAACCGTGTTTTTAATTAAAGGCAGGCACAAGGCTTCGCATTGCTTCCCAGACAACAAATGACTATGTAATTTGTGCAAGAGACTGTCGAGACATTCCCCAGTGAAACCCAAGCCCTCTGTGTCACTAAGACAGAAGCAGCACACACACATGCCCTCTGCATTGCCTGCATTCGATTACAGCCCTGTTCACTGCAAGCTTTCTTACAGTTCCTGCAATCAGCAGTAGCTGGGACAAACACAGAAGGGCAAGGGCAGGTCCTGGTGTCATTTCCAGGAAGGCAGAGCTCTTAAATACATGTGCAAATTCCAACCTGAGATCTCTTCGCCTGGGAAATTACCCAGAGTACTAAACAACCCATTAGCTCTGACCCTGGTATAATTGAATCTGGGAATTTAGTGAGTCTGTCTCTCCTAACAGCGGTGAAGATAAAGCCTACCAGATCACAGATAAATTGCTGGCATTGAGGAAATCTTCTGCAGTAAAACCTCTCAGCTGCACTGGGAGCGTTAAAGGACGTATTCCCATGCTGTACAGTGTATCAGTCATACAATACTATTAGCAAGCACAAGGTAGTGTTTAGAGATGGCAGATAAGAGTTTCAAGAGACTGTTTGCTAAGTGCACAGGTAATCCTGCTCTTCTGCACAGGAAACTGCGGCTTCTTAAAAGCAGTTTTAATTCTGTTTATGACTTTTATGAGAAAATGAAAAACTTCTGCTGTTACATGTGATCCATCCTGTGCAAACAGCACTCCTGTCACCTGGGCTGCTCACAGGGGAGAGGAAACATCCCCAGGGATCAGAGCAAGGAAACCTGTGACACTCCACAGCTGGTAAAACTGATGGGTTTGGCTGTGCTGCCACGTCCCTTGTCTTTATTACAAACCCTGGAATAAATCTGCTGCTGGCTGAAAGTACCCAACCATGGAAAAGCAATACGCTGGGGCTGGATTCGGCACTGCAGAGCAAATATTTCTCATCCCCCTGGCTCTACAGGGGCATTCCTTTCCCTGGATACCTACCAGCAGGGTGAGTTCCTTACCAGTGGCTCCGCACACAGTTCAGCAACAGGATCACGGCACCCAGGCAGTAACAGGCAGCATGTGCAGAGCCAAAGCCTCGGCTCAGCACTCGTGTCTTGTGTTCCCATCTGGCCACCTGGAGAGACAACAGAAAGCAAACTGGGTGGTTGGGGGTGCCTGGCACATGCTGCCCCAGGAGCCTGAATCCCCCAGCCTTGGCCCCCCATGTTGGGGACATTGTGTCTGTGTGGCTTTGTGCAAGAAGAAGCGGAGGCCACTGACAGGACATGCCATGAACCAAGCCTGGGGATGAAAGCTCCTTCTCCCACCCACGCCAGACCCTGCTTGCATTGCATATGCCCTTGTACACCAAGTCAGCCAGAAGCATCAAGGCACAGGCTGATGGGAAAAAAAAAAAAAACCACCAAAAATCACCCTACACATCAGTTTTGGGGAATATGAGGCTTGGTGTCCAACAAAGCTGTCCAACAGAGCATTACTAAGGCTGTCCCCCAAAGCCAATAAGCCTAGCATTGCTCTCTTGGAAGGAAAACAGATGTCTGAGTAGGGGATGCACCACAGGCACACACAGCTCTCATTTTCTGTGCTGTATCACCTCCTGTGTCCAGTCTCAGGGATCACAACTGACTGGAAGAACCCCTCCCTGTGCACATCCAGGAAATTTGCAAGCACCCTCTCAAGCTTCCCCAAGGCAAGATCTGCCAGCCTTGCCCAGAGAACTGCTTCCATCTGCACCAGCAGAGCCAGCCTGGCCTTCATTAGCACTCAGCAACTGTAGCTATTAGGGCTCATCTTCCCTGCTCACCCATCCCAGCATGGCAGTGACAGCCTGGGACTCACGTGTGCACAGGCAGCATCCCTGGGGAGGCATTAACAGCCCTTGCAGCACACTTTTCTCTCCCTGCAAGGTTCATCTCTGTGTTCTGCAGATGCTGATGGGCCCCTGCCCAAACCACCCCGCAGATGAGGAGGTGCCCTCTCACCCTGGGAGGCTGCTGCATGCAGGTGGCTGGAGCTGCTCCCAAAATCTGCAGGACCAGATCCACCCCAGTCACCAAATCCACGCCCTGCACTCCCAGCTGATAAAAACCCTTACAAACACTTTGTTCTCCACCTTTCCCGCATCCCTTGGAAAGCTGTCGCTATATTTATCGCCCCTCTTAGGCTCCATTTTCAGGTGCCAAGCCGGAGGTTTGGATCAGACATCAGACCCAAAATTCCAGCCAAGGAGAGCACACCTGGGCAGTGAAGCAGGAAGTGGGAGTCAGCAGAACATCTCAGCACCAATTTGCTTCTCAGACACGGCTGGCACTTGATTAGCTTCAAATGCACTTCACTCCCTCGCATGGAGCCTGGGCAGCTTTCAGGGGCACCTGCAACCCAGCTCTTCATCTGCTCTGAATGTATTTGGTAATTTATTGGCTCAATTTGAGCAGAAAAAGGCAGCTTTGCAGGTCTCGCTTTCTTCCCAGGCTGATGCAAAAGCACAAAGTGCTGCTGGTGGAGGGGGACCGCTGGCTTTAGGAGGGGGGAATGATGAAAACCTCTGATAAGCAGGGCACTGATTTCACATGCTGAGAGCTGATTCAATTAGTTATGCAATGATTGCTCTGAAATTACAAATCCACTCATGACAGAGAGAGCTGCTTCACTGCCTTTTTCTGGCTGGTATAAATAGTTTGTATTCTAAATTGAATTTAAAACACCGTGCGTCACGCTGCTGCTAAAATCGGAGCCGCTGTTTGAGTGCTGAGAGTAGGAAAAAGAAATATAGGGTGAGTTACCACCTTTGGAAAGTCAAAAGAAGTGACCATACAGGTGACTGACTCACAGATGGAAGAATGCAGCCACGTGCCAGTTATCTGTACCAACTTCCTAATTCCCTGGAAATTATTCTGGCAGCATTTGCATGGATGGCAGCTCTTGGCTCACGCCGAGAGCTTTGCAGAGCATCTCAGTGGCAGCAGAGCTGAAGGAGAAGGCAGAGCCGCTGGGATCAGAAGGAAGAGCTCGTGTGCTGCTGGGAGGTCACTGTGGTGGTCACTGTAATTACCCTCACCTTCAGAAAGGCACATCTGGGCAGCGATGACTGGGCGAGGGGAGGCTTTTCCGAGCCCTTTGGGCAGCAGCTGCCTCGGCTGCGATGGGATTGCTCCCAGCACAGCCCAGTTTGTGCTGTATCACACAGCTGGGACTGAGCCGCCAACTCTTATTTAGCTGTCACAGCCTTCAGATGGGACTCTGGGCTCCTTTCCGAGCCCACACAGGAGTCATCCCAAGCAGAGCCGGTGCGGGGCTGGAAGCGGCGGCACCCACTGGGCCCCGCGGTGATATTTCAGTGGCAATTAATTAGTTCCGGTTCTGGTTCTATTCCCTGAACAACTAATTAGTTCTGGCTTGGTTTTAATTTTCTAATTTTAGTCATTTCGAGCTAATATTAGCTCCCATCGACCCACAGCTACGCAACTGCCTTAATGGTTTTATAAAATCATGAGCCGATGTTATTATTTACTGCACGGCGGATGCAAAACGCTTCCAGCAACTTCCACGGCTGTGTGTGGGACAGAGCAGGGCTGAGACCATTCCTGGTGTACTCTCTGCCCTCCCAGCCAACTGTGCTGCCCATGGGTGGGCACAGCACTGGGGAGGAAAGCCCCACACCACAGCGGTGTGTCCTGGTGAGGGAGGGGAAGAAGTGTTTTCATTTTTCTTCCAAGTTTGGAAATGGAGTTAATACAAGGTTTCCTGACTTACCCAAGGGTCAAAGGAACAGGAAAAATTCCTTTTCCAAAGCTCCCAGCCCTCTGTTTTCACTTTAGGATACTTGGTAAGTGCTGTAAGTCATTTTTTTAGTGTTTCCCCCAATGCTCATTATTGAAATAAATCAACGGGCGGATGTGGCTGCAAAGGCCGGGGATGCTCTTGGGTCCCATGTTCTGCCTTTGGCAGGCTGTTCCAGGGGCAGGCTCAGCTGGCTGATGTTCCCAGGGAATTGCTTCCTTCTAGACGTAAACTTGGGGCTGATTTCCACGTAACCAATCCCAGCCATCTCCCCAACCACCCGGGCAAGTGCGTAAACAAAACTGAAAGCTCCAGCACACATTCCCAGTGCCTGCCCGCACGGAAAATGGAAATGCTCTGAGTCTCCTTTTCTTTTTTTGGGCAGGCAAACCATGCCGAGCCACCTTGGGAAAGGCCACAAATAAGCATTCAAAAAGCAATTTCCTCTCATGAACCTGCCTCCGCAGTGATCAACGGGAACTGCTCTTTCCAGCTCTGTGTGCATGGCAGACCATGGCCTCTCATTAATATTTAGTATTTGTTTGAAGGAAATTGATTCCTTTTGTCTGCCATCCAGGGAAGCTGGCTTTGGAACACACTACATTTTAATTGCTCAGCCCCAGCTCTGAATTAGAGCCTTTGTGTTGTTTCATATGATTCCATTGCTATATCTGGCTCACCCCAGAGCTGGGCAATGAAACCAGATAACCCAAAGGCTGGTGACGAAGGGACATTTTGCATCTCAAAGCAAATCAGTCATTTTATGTCCCCACATTTCCCCATCTCCATGGCATCTGAAGAAAATTGTGCAGGAGCTAGTGAATTTAGCCTTGCTGGGAAGCTGGGATGGATTAGAAGGTCCCTTCAGCCAAGGGAAACTGAGGCACTGGAGGGTTAAGGCAAGTGCCTGCTTCTCAGCTCCTCAAGGAACAAGGTAGAAGGGCTTGTGTCCACATCCTGCAAAATCCTGGGTCTGCCTGGGGAGATGCTCTGCACACTTCTGGGGATGCTCCTGCCCTGGCCAAATTGTTGGCATAAAAATATTCAGTGTCCAAGTATGGGTTGAAGACCACCTCCCATGGGGAAAGATGTGCCCCTGCTTGCTTTTAACCCACTGTAAGGGCGGGAAACCTGACATCACCCTCATTTCACCTACCAGGGACCAGAGGCATGGACCTGTTCTTGTTACGGAAAATCCATTTTTCCTTTCTGATTCGCTGTAATCCCCCATTAAAGCATAACTACATTCTCTGCTTTCCGTTGCTGCTTGGATGCTGGAAAATGACCCTGCTCACAGCTATTGCATTTATCTAAAAGACAGACCTGAGCACCCAGACCCTTGTGCTCCCAGGAGCAGGCAGGGAAGCAGGGCGAGCTGGAATGGAAATGCGAGCACCAGGGCTGGATGACCTTTGCCAAATGCCAGAGGAGCCAGCCTTTCTGGCTGTCCCAAGTGACCGTGGAGGAAATGAGTGTGGCTTGACCTTATCCCTCCTAACAAAGTGCACTCAAGCCCTGCTGCAGCCAGCAGTGCTCAGTGCAGATAATCCATTGCCAAGGTGATGTAGGGAAGTACCTATGGCACTGGTTGAACACCGTGGCTGAAAGCTCCAGCCCGGGCTCCGGTGGCCACTCAAGGCCAATGTCTGAGAATGTGTGTCCCTCCTAGGTGAGAAAAACTCTACTTTTCCAGGAGGTTGCAAACCTTAGGAGAGGCAGGGGAGGAAAACCGCAGGACTGGTCCTGGGGACGATCTTGCACAGCAGCCCTGAGGGATGTATGTGGGCTGCTCCTGCAGCTCCCAGGCATGGCACCGAGCCCTTGGCACAGGAAGGACACCAGCCAAGGCTGGCATGTGCCCACGTGCAGCCTCATCCGAGGCACCAGCACACCCCGGCACCAGGCACCGGCACAGGCTTTCCGAAGGCATGTGCACAAAACGCCCCGGGGACCAGCGTGCCATTGGCAGCAGGAACATGATTAGCAGGAGCTCTGGGCAGCGAAGGCAGGAGAAAAAGAACAGAACAAACCACGGTTTTAATTTGTACAAGCTGGTAATTATAGTTGCTATCTGTCTGAAATCTCTATTGAGTTTATTTAAATATGTTCTCCGTGAAGGCCATTCAGACAGGAATTATCAAGGTGTTGCAGCAGAGGAGATAATGCCATGCAGTTTTCAACAGATCAAGGGCTGATTAGGAGGAATTAATTAGCTGCTTAAACAGTCCTTGACTCGCTGCAGCAATTAGCCGTCACCTCCCCGCAGTCACGTTCCTGGCGAAGCAGTGCCAGCGATACAAAGCACAGAACTGCCTTTCCCACGCTGCTGATGAGCACCAGGCCAGCCCCAGGTGGGAACACGGCCCTGGGAAGGGGCCCTAAACACACAAGGGCTCTAAACCCATTCCATGGGCAGGGCCTGGCAGACGGGCAGTGGTGTGGCTGGGCTGTGGTGACTCCCGCATCGCCGGTCGGCGACTCCCAACACATGGCAGACTACGGTATCTTTCCTCCTCCATCCTTTAGCAGGTCAGTCCCACCTGCATCCTCCATTCACCACCTCTTCTGTGCTATGACCCACCAGTTCTCAGCTGTGCTCCTCCACTGGGGCCAGCAGATCATCCAGCAGTCTTTATCCCATGTGCCATGGCTTGCTGTCCCTTTGGCAAGGAGGGAGCATCACCTCTGCCCATCTGAGCTGTGCCCCAGCCTCCCCAAAGCCCTCACCCCACCCAGCCCTCCCTCCTGCCACAGCACTGCTTGGTGCCCCTTGCTGTCACCCCCATCCTTCCTGGCACAGCCCGTGGTGCAGGACCCATCCACAGGGCACAGGTGAGGTGGGCACTGGCTCCAGGCCTGGCTGGGAGTGGGTGCCACAGGGCAAGCACTAAATCACAGAAAACTGACATTGCAGAGCTGCAGGCTGAGCTGTCCCCACTTGACACTTTCCAGGAGGAGAAGCTGGCACTTGGGGTGACCATGAGACCACCATGAGACTGAGTCCCTCCTGCCAGCACAGTGCCCTGGGGGAGGGTCAGCACCTCAATGGGCTCCACTTTGTTTAGTTGCTTTCTGCCTGCACTGGTTCAAAACAAGCAGCTCTGGACTACCTGATCCAGAGACTGAGCTATTTCTCTGAAGGTTTCTGAACTCACAGGCTCTCCATTACAGAGAGCCATGAGATGGTAATGCAGCCTGAAAGCTTTTTAGCAAGTGATTAAAGCTCTGCAAGGTTCCCCCACCAAGTACTGGAGCAGTAGCTTCCAGTTCGTGCAATTAAAACACCGAAGCAATATGAGAAGAGACAGGCACTGTCTTAACAGAGTTTCATGTGAGCTGTGAGGCAAAGTAGGTCAGAGACTGTGCCCACGCAGCTTGTAAAGGCTTTTTCATGGTAATGCCCCAAGAAAAGATGCACCCAGAGATGGTTTGATGATGAGCAACAGTTGCTGGGGACAACAGGTGACAGCCTGTGCCCATGCGCATGGAGTCAGAGCAGGCCAGGGACTCCCAGCAGAGGCTGGAGGCTCTGGGCACCCTGGTTTGTGGGCAGAGACCTGACAGGTGTCCAAAGAGATGGGGATGGCCCAGCTCAGCCACAAAAGGTCACCCCAGGAAGAGATACCAGCTAGTTTTCCCCCTCTCCCATTTCCCCACTGGTGCATGGCGGTAACAGCTGCTGGGCAGCACGGCTTAGCTCATCCGTGTCTGCCAAGGGCTTTCAGTTTGGAAAGGAAGGCGTCTATTTGACGCAAGGAAGATTTTTCCATTCCCTTTCACGGACTCTGGATGGGGGGTTTGCTGTTTATTCTAGCCAAAAGAAACAGGAGCAGGGTTTTGGAGAGACAAGGCGGTGTGTGGACTGGCTGTGCAAGGACACTGTGGTGTGGAACAGCCAGCTGGAACGCCAGGGCTGCACACCCAGGTGACAGAGAGGGGAAAACCACATGTTTGCAGGCTCTCACAGTGGAACAGGAGGTTTGGAACACACAGTGTGCTTCAGAAAAATGGAGAACATCCTAGGGGCTGAAGAAAAGAACTAGCTACGAGCAGAAAGCAGAGTGGGCTCCTCTCCAAAACCAAGGGACTGGCTGTGGAGCTGCAATGCTGAGACAAACCTGCATGACAAACTCTCACTGCCTGGAAAGCCCATCATGCAAACCAGCAAGTTAAGAGGATGAAACGCAAACTGGAGTGCCTCTTCTAGTGATTCTTTCCCAGTGAATGCTGCCGCCAAGGGGGTCAACAGGGTCCAGTCTGAGCACTTTGACACAGGGAGAAGAGTAAAGTGACTCCACTTCTTTTGAAGTGGAAAGATATTAAAGAAACCCAGCCTGCCTCCATCAGGTTTAGCCTAAAAAATAACCCCCCCCTGCATCCATCTCCAGCGAAACTAATTGGACTGAAATGGCACAGGTCACCTCAGCTAACAGCCTTGAATTGGGGAAGCAAAACAAGCTGGCAGATAAACAGATAAGGGTTTCATAAGGACTAGGTACGCTTTACCTCAAAGTTATCCCTTGAGATTACCTCCATACGAGCCTTTACCTTGAATCCACTCATGATAAACAGTTAGATAAAAAATTTCATTTCTCTAATAGTGTTTATGTGATTTGTCAAAGTAGGATCTCATTAGCTGGCTGCACTGAAAACAAGCCCCTGCTTAGCGTACACCAAGGCAGCCCAGGTCCATCGATGTTCCATGAGCCACATCCTCTCCTCTTCAATAAAAACAAAAATGACACGGAATAATGGGCCGTATTTGCTAGCAATTTCCATCACAAAATCCGAACAGTTTCTCCTCAAAGAGCTCATGATTTATGTCCAAAGAGCTGGAAGCTGAAGGCAGGTGATTTCAATAACCCAGAATGAGCTGCATTAATTGATTTTTAAGAGTGGGCATGGGGAGCCCTTATGAGGAGCTCCCCGAGAGTGAAGGGAAAGGGCGATGGGTTCCAGCCACAGGGAATCAGGCCCAAATAACTCTCATAGCCAACAAATCCCCTGGAAAAAGTATTTGTGAAATAATGATTTCTCCAGAGTGCAGCACAGGATGGGGAAGGATCTTTCCAGTCCCAGCCTGAGATGTGGTGGGGATGGCCAAGCAGTGGGAGGGACATGGATTGCATGAGGGAATGGGGAGCAGCAGAGGCACACCCAGATCCCCTAAACCCTGAATACAACCAAATAAAATAATCTCTTGAGATTAGGGAAAGGCAGAGGCTGCTCCCACACAAGTATTTGGGGCTCTGCTGGAGCCCAGAGGGAAGGTAAGTGCTGCCAGATAAGAATCTCACGTGCAGGACAGTGAAGCATTTTGATGGATTTCTTTTCATCTTCCATGCCCAGATGACTTGGCCCACACTCAGCTTCCCACTGCACACAGTTCCCATCCAGAAAACCACAAACCTCGTATTTTCATACATTTTTCTGAAGCTTGGAGCATTTTCCCAGGGGGAAACAGATTGGATTTTGCTCAGGCAGTCTGCAGCAGGCACCTTCCCAAACCAGCCAGAAGAAAAGGTGTGTGTCGGTCTCTCGAGTGACTGAGAACATTCACCCACCTCACATCCTGTATTTGCTTATTTATTTTCTTGTTGCTCATTCTCCTGCAGCCCTAGAGAAAGCAATGCTGGGAAAATGTCTGAAGTTTTCTACACAGCTGCTTCACCAAAACAGTCTGTCTACCCAACAGACCCATTTCCAAACAAAGCAATCCGACAATAGCACTGACAATGTTTGAACTGGCATCGATTTAGGAAGACAAGCTCTCTGCTGCACCACACTGTCAGCAAGCACTCAATACAAATGCCACATTACAAGACAAACGTCTCTCCTTTTTTTAAGACTTCCCTTTTATTTTCGCGCCTCCATTCCACTGCCTTATTTCCAAATCACAGTGCTGAGGTCAAGTCCCTCTGAATCCTCTTCTACACCTTGGGTTTGATTTTAAATGTGGGGATAAAGCTTTATCTGTGTCATGAGGCACCTATTCTGCCCTTCAAAGCTTTCCAGTGCTGCTGCAAACCTCTAGTTCAAATCGCTGTTGCTGTTGCAAATAAGGTCAGCCTGATTAAAAAGCAGCTATTCTGGCTGGAATGAAAATGGTCAATCTTCAGCAAGTGCATCCTATGTAAGAAATACCCTGTTCCTGAACACAGACGAACCTTCACAGGCTCCAGGTAAAAAGAGACTGAGGTCATCTAATGACTCTGACATTTCTTGCAGCCTCTGATTCATTGCAAAGGACTATATAAAGCTATTCCGGAGATGTCAGCTACATCAGGTGCTTTTTTCTCTCCTGTATAACCTGTATTTAGTTGCAGATACACTTATGGGTACCAGTGTGAGGACCTATCTCTGTCACCATGACCCCAACCAGCTGGACCTGCAGATGTGTCACTGCCTGCAACCAAAAACTGGGGCTGAATGCCGCAACATTTCGACTCAGGCAATTATTCAAGCAGCTGTGGCCCATGGGAGTGGAAATACTTTGGCTCTGTTGTCTTAAAGATTAAATCAGAAGCTCCAATTCACCCAATGTATGAGTAAGAAGGAACTGGCAGGAGAGAAGGGGATGGAGAAAGGCTGAGGAGGGTGACAGCAAGCAGCAGCCTCTCGAGACACAAACAAAACAGCAAAAAACCACCCGGCCCCACACAGAGGAAGATAAAGCAGCCAAGCCATTCCAGACACTGCCTGGGTCTCGTGTTTGATGTAAGGGTTTTCAGGCCTGGGCATCATCTTTGCAGTTTGCTCACGTTAATAGGTTTGCTTGGATTCCAGCTCAGCCCAGCTCATTAGCCACACTGCCGAATCCCACACTAATTCTGCATCACTTCTACTGCTACAGATAAATAATAAAATTGCCTCCACGCAGGGGTTGTTTTCTTCCTCTCTCCCCCTAATGCAGGTCTGGTAGCATCTCATGTATCTGTTAATGAAGTCCATTATATCCAGAGTTTCTCAGCAAGTAAAAATTACAATCATTAGCCAGTGACTGATGAGAGACAGAAACGCCACTTCTGCCCAGGCTGGCAGTAACAGTACGGCGAGTACACGTCCCACGTCCCGGCGAGTCGAGCCTTGCTCTCCCATAATATGGTACCCAATGTTCTTCATTAGCATCTCTCTTTTTAACAGAGCAAGACAGCGTCCTGCGGCAGGTCACAATTACACACAACTATTAATTCAGGGAGAAACAATGACGGGTGTCGCAGAGGCACATTTTGCAGGGGGGTTGTAAAAAGATGAAGTGGAAGAGGACTAGGATCATTTTAAAGCCCTGTCTGAAACTGAAAACAAGTGGACGCACAAGGTACAGCACAGGAGAGGAGGCATGGCTGGTTTCCTTGTACACCACTTTGTAACTTTGGTTTGAAGTACTAAAGAAACACAACAATGACTCTTTTGGTCACAATACCCCAGTGACCAGGACCAGTAGGCTCGGACCAGGACTTCTTGTGCCTTTTGCAAACAACACACAGAGCTGCAGCCGTTCTCTTGCTGCCCTTTTGTGAAATTAGGGTTTAATTCTCTGGAATAAGTCTGCTAATAAGGACTCCCAACACACCCATCCTCTGGACAGAGTGTACCCGCTCATCATTCCCCCAGGAGCTGTGACGGGAGGGGGACAGGGAAGGGAGGGGAGAGAAGAAAATAAATTGCGCCTCACAGAGCACAAAATGAAAGAGAAATCTAATACCCCTTCGCAGAGTGGTGAGAGTTGGGTGGAAAAGAGGTACTGGTTGCGCTGGCTGCGCTCAGCAAGCACCGATTTCAGCTGGAGGGCCTCCCGTCCTCTCCCTGCTCGACATATCATGTTCCACACTCCGTGTTAAGCCTCCCCTGGGAACATTTCCCACGGCACTGAGGACACGCATGTTTGCAACGCTGCTGCCGTCTGGGCAGCCAACAATAGAGAGGGACAATGTGATCTTTATGTAACGCAGCAGCCGCGCTCTGTTCCCCTCTGCTCGGGGAGGAGATGTTCAGCCCATGAGGGACGACAGGCAGTAACAACCCAAAGGGTTAAATAGAACCACCAAACCCCTCGGCCTTGCTGGTGTTGGTGCTGGGGTTCCTCCGGGTGTCCCATGGTGTTTGTTCCATGAAAGAAAGGCGACCCAAAAGCCAAGTGAACAGCCATCCTCAGACCCTGTGATCTACATCCCAGGGGAGCTCCTTCTCCCTCCTCCAGCCTCAAAGCCCAACGCCGGGATGCAGACACGAGTCTTGCATCCAGTGCTCAAACCCTCTCACAGTCCTTTGCTCCAGAAATTTCTGCCAGAGTCCTCACACGGAGATGGATAAAGGAGGCTGAACAAGTCCTTCCAGCTATGCATCCCCTCACATCTGCACCAGGTACCAAAGCTTAATGGCTACGGGAAGAAAAGTAATGCTCCTCTCACTTGGGCAACGCACTCACTTTGGCTTCTGAGAACGTCAGTCTCCGGAAAATGATTGTACAACAAAATCTCGAAATGAAGCAAATTTGTTGCTGCTCTCCGGCTTTGGGAATGAAATGAGTAAGTCTGCAGTCATTACAACAATGTCCTGGTAAAAATAAACAGGAAAAGGCATTTAGTAGGAATGCTTCATAGTTAAAAATACTGTATCTCGTCTGAGGTCACTCTGGTTTTTTTATAGGAACAGGCACACGTGCCTCAAGGTGATCTGATTTGGGATTACTTCATCGTGTTAAGGGGTGTACACTGCAGTCAGAGACAGATGGAAAGGTTCTTTTCCCCAGTTCAAAATCCTCCCTGAGATTTTGCAGATTGAGCATCTGCTGTAGGGATCACAGCTCTGAGAAAAGAGGCAGGAATCGGAACATCTGATTGTGGAGGGGCATTTGGGGTCTGTCTTCTATTCACCCAACAAGACTTACAAGGAGGATGCTCAACTTTTTGTCTAAAAGGAGCATTTCTACAGCAAAGAAGAGGTTGGAGCCAGAGCTGGTCACACTGAGCACCAGGCAGGCACAGAGATGATGCTGGACAAAGGGCAGGAAGCAAGAAAAGTGAGCAGAAGAAGTAGTGTAAAGCATCATAAAAGCTGCATGTACATCTTCCTTCCCTGAAAATGTCTTTGTGCTTTTACGGCAAGGAGCTGCTACAATTACAGCTTCTTTTATAAGTGAAGCAGAAACCAGATAACGAGCAAACCTCCCACCACACAAAGGAGGTGACGAAGGTGTTCTGGGAGCCCTGACGGCCAGGCTTCCCTGCAACAGCCAAAAGCATAGAAAATAGCTAAAACCCATCTCCATTTCACCCTCTTCAGGGGTGTGAGCTGTTCATAGCCTTTTTCTTCTCCAAAGCACACCAAAAATGAATGTGCCTACACAGACAGCGAGTGAAAGCCCTTCAGCCAGACAAAGCAGCAGCTCGCACATCCTGATCCGCAGAACAAGCCCATGGCTACATCATCCTTGGTCTGGGGGAGGAAACACAGGGAGCAGAAAAAGGTTCTGCAAGGAAAAAAAGCCAAACAAGATATTGTCCAACCCAGATGAGTAGATACTGTACCATGGAGGTTCACCATGTCAATGATGTGTGGGACAATCGAGAGCTCTCACCAGCCGTCCTCCCCCCTGACCCCAACATACACTGGGAGACTGGGGGAGTTTGATGCAGCCACATGCAGGTGTACAGGCCTGAGGTTTCCAGCTTTTCTGGCAACCAAATGTTTAATTTCCTACGAAAGTCACCCTTCATTCCTGCATGGGAGCAAGCACAGAGTTCAGGTGGCTTGGCAGGGAAATGAAAAATGAGGCTGTAGCTCCACAGCCCTTCCCCTGGGTTGGGATACAGGAGTTCTAAAGCCTTAGAAAGGGGATTGTAAGGCAGCCTGGGGAGCTGCACATACTTGTTGGCTTTAACTGAGATGAGGGTCCTAATATTTACTAGGAACCAGTGTCCAACAAGCACTGCTGTGATCAGAGTGCTGAACGATCTGGTTTCACACTCAGGAGAGCAGGGATGTGGGATGCTCCTGCCAAGAACCACTTCCAGCTGTTCATGTCGCTGGGGTCATCATATAGGTGGAAGAGAGAAGGAGGGTTTTGGTTTACTGATTTACTAATCTGCTTTCCTACCCATTTGCTGCTGCCATGTGAGCAACTGGAGATAAGTGTCCCCTCAGAGTTCACCAGGGAGGGAGAAAACAGAAAAAACGATGAGGCATTTCCTTTGGGCTGCCAAAGCTGTCTGACACTACCTTGCCACAAGCTGGATCCATGAAAACCCAATGCCTCCCCCTTCATCAGGAGTCTCCAGACATGGAAGAGATGCAATTACATTGTGATGGGAGTGCAGCAGTGGGGCTTAAGGAAATAACCTCCCAAGAATACCCAGCAGACTGCGTGTCTCTGCATTTCTTCATCAAAACAGCCTATTTTGGGAGATCCCATCCTTCTGGGAACTGGGCAGGCTTCTGCTAAACAGCCTGTGCCACGGCACATCCGGAGAACACCCGGCTCACGTCTGTGACTGTGGCAGGCACACAAGATGGAAAGCCCCTTGTCCAGCCCCTGGATCCCTGATGCCCTGGGGACGACAGTGGGTGTCTCCCCTTGGAGCTCCAGCAGCTTTCAGTCCCCAGGCTATGAGCAAACACTGCCAAAGCCCAGGGCCACGTGGGACAACCCACCTCTTCCATGCCTCCTGGTCTGGGTAGATCCTATCACTGCCTTTTTTGGCTGCAGCTGCATTTTTTGCCTGGTCCCGTGGGATGCAGGTCCTCACAGACTTGCCATTTCACAGACTAACATCTCTGATCAGCACCTCATCAGCAGGTGAAAGGGTTCAGCAGCTGGATGGCAGGATAGGGATAGAGTGGAATAGAGAAGAAAGGACCTCTCCCAACTACCAGGGTCTACAGATAATCCTCTGATGCATATGGAAACAAGACTCTTGGCTTAAATATATTTTTTCATCTTTTGTGTGTGTGCTGAGTTACTCCAGCAGGGCTGCCAGCAGACTGCAGTTTATTTTTAAAACACTAAACAAGAGAAGTCCAGTATATACAACAAAGACCCTGGGTTTTCAGAGCAGCATTCTGCAGACGCTAAAAAAAGGAGGTTGCTTTTCAGGTCAGCTGTGAGGTGAGAGACAGATTCTGACCTTGGTTTTGAGAAATGCTGAGCAGGCACATTGCACACCAGCTAGATCCCAAACTGATGCTAGGAACAGGCAGAGAAATGGCTCAGCTGCCCAACCACAGCCTGTCTTGGCAGGTACCCCTGCACAGTGGGTGGGCAGCTGTTGGAATGATTGCCACCACCTCGTCTGGAGTCCCGAGGGCTGAGACTGTGCCTGGCTCAACACACAGATGAAGCATCTCAACTCACAGCTGCCTGGCCAGGCTGGGCTCCACAATTTCCCCCACCTCAGGCAGCCTGGCCTGCAAGGACATCATAAAAATATATTGCACAGTTTCTTCAGGAGGATTTAGATGAGAACACCACCACCTCCAGCTGGGAGGCTGTGGGAAGCGGTGCTGGAATGAAGGATGTGGCTCTCCCTCCAGGTGCCACTGCTCCTAATTGTGCCACTCCAGCCGGCACGCTGGAGGGTGCGACCCAGTTTTGGTGCTTGTTATGTGGCTCACAGCGGTGCCAACACGCTGGAAAGGCTAAATTTAGGAGACAAACAGGGCTGGTGGTGTTACACACTCGGCCAGGACTTGCTCTATTATGAGACAGCCGGAGAATCGATGCCATCCACTCATCACACACGTTACAGCATCACCACAAAGCCCTCGCTGCCCGAGCAAAAGCATTACCGAGTCACTTGGAATAAAATTGCCACTAAATGCTGTTTGGGAGAGGGGGGAAAAAAAAAAAAAGAAGGGCAAATCCTCACTCTTTCTCAGGCATCGTAGGAAATGAAAACGGCTATTGCTGCCTGGTAGAGAGTCCAATTATGAATAATGTGCGTTCTCTCCCTGCACAAAGGATGAAAGGCATCAGAGCTGGTGGTGACATTTTAAGACCGGAGATGTAAGAGCGAATCTGAGCCTCGTTGCAAGCCCAGCTTTACCCCAATAAAGAAACACTTTCTGCAGTCAATTGCCTTGCAGCATAGCTTGAAGCCCCGCTATTGATCTAGCATCTGTTATAAGCAGATAATCATCGCCGCTGTGCCGTGGCTTCTATGATGGGGTCTAAAAGCACTTTCCAGAAGCTGGTTGAGGGCTGATTTCTGCTCTCCCACACGGCTGCAGGCAGGCAGAGGTTTGCGGGGGAGCCCACAAAAATCTTGCAGGTTTACAGAATGTGAAGGCCAGGAAAAAAACTTTAAATCACCCCCAACTCATTCATCTCCAAACGCTGTAAACTTCAGCTAACTGAGGTGTACTCCCTGCTGCCGCCTCAGCCCTCACACAGCTATTTCATACCCTGCAATTTCCTTTCCCCAGCAAGGTGCTGACACACCACCATCAAGCCACTGCTCAATCCTTCCCTTCTGTAAGACAGGCAGTGAATGCTGCTGAAATCCCTCAGGATCAGGCTTTTTTCTCCTGTCCTCTTGGAGCTGGGCTCACTGAGGTCTGAATCCCAGCAACTACCAAGCTTCCTGCTGCTTCCCAGCAGCGTGGGGAGGTTTTGGGCCAGGCACCTTCCTCCGAGTTTAGCAAGAAGTGGTCAGAGGTAGGTGAAATCAGGCTGCCAGTGTCTGCAATCTCTCCCCTCCCCGCCAGCACAAGCACTTCTTACCCACTTGGCAGATTCCTCCAATCTCCAAAGAAGGAGAAAAGGATGGGAAATTAAAAATAAATGAACCAAGAGATGCACATCCATCAGGAGCCAGGCGTTGTCAGCCCAGGTCCCTGTGCAACTACTACTTCTTTAATCAAAACCTCATGCAGCTTAAACGCTTGACAGAGGTCTAGAACAGAGATCTTGTTACCCTTAACAGGAAAAGCTGCAACCTTGAAGAATAAAATCGCTGCCTGATGGGGTCTATTTTCCTTAAAATCATGCTAAATTACGCCAAGCCTGTTCCTGACTGTGACATTTGAGGTTTCACCCTGCAGATTCCTGTGAGGCACACGGGTGTCTCAAAGGGGTGACTGGAGGTGACGGGAGGAGCGAGCTCTGGGGCAGCAGCTGAAGATGAGCCATTTCTAAATTGGTCCATGACGCCAGACCTAAATTTTTAAGAGGCTCAAATCAAGAAAAGATTGCTGATGGATGCACTCCCCACTTGAAACTCACTTGCGTGGTGATGGACGTCAGACTAGTGCCCTCATGGCTATGCCTGGTTGCTACTGAGAGTGACAGAAACCTTCCAGCCTTCTAGAAAGTCCCCCTGTGACAAGGCTCAGCCAGCTCTTTAAAGCCTCCTGCACGCAGGTTATCTGTTTCTCCTGATATGAAAATGTTTGTCCCTGAGGAGTTGTTATTTAATACCTTCCTTAGTTACCAAGGGATGGGAAGTTTCTCCCATGGTTCTGTGGCTTTCCAAACACAGATGGGATTTATTGAAGTTCCTGCTGCTCTGGCCTCATTAAGGTTTTATGGCATGGCTCCAGAGATGTACCTGCCCCTTGTCGAGTGCCCCTCTACAGCCCCACATTAGCTCAGGTCTCCTTGCTACACTGAACATCCTTGGGGAGTTTTAAGTGGTTTTGTTCCCAAAACAGCTCCACTGCTGCCTTTTGGGACCTCACCTGCATTCCTGCCTCATGCAGGACCATGGCTCCCAGCAGCTCCTTTCATAAGAGCCACAGCAGGTGGGAAAGCAGAGGCAGCATGAGGAGAGGAATAAAAAGCGAAAAAACCAGAGACTAGTGCAGGAACACATCCAAGCTGTGCTGTGGCCAATATAACCTGGGGGCTGCCCAGGGAAGGATGGGATTTTAACATACATGGAAGGCATGGAAGGAGAAGAAGGGGTGCAAGCCCTGGGTTTGGTGGGGAAATGCAGTGGATGGTCCTGGGAAGACATTCATGGTACCCTCCTGCCCATGCCCGCAGGGGGTGGGAATGGAGGGTCCTGAGGCCTTTTTGGAAGAGCTTTTATCCCCTGTGGAGAACAGGAGGGAGCATCAGCACAGCCCAGCTGGAGTCTGCAAATTGCCCCACTTAGGCTTTGGTCCTTGAAATTGCTCTCTCAGCCAAAATACATACATCGACCTGACAAGCATCAGGTTTTTCTCTGGAGCCACGCTCCTCCACAGCCTTCAGAGTTTGTGCTTCATCCCCAAACTCTGCGGGTTTTGTCCCAAAGAAATATGCCTTGCTATGCTGGAGGCCTTGATATGCAGCTCTCCATGATCCAAGCACCACACAGAGCTGGGGATTCCCCACCAATTTATTCAGAGGCACTGCATAGCAAGGGCAACCTGGTGCCAAACTTTGGAAGTGGCAGACCTGGCTGGAGTTCAGCAGAAAGAGGGGAATTAAGACACTGAACTAAATCAATCCATCCCCACCCAATTTCTATCCAAATCAGGAATTTCACGCACAGGAGGGATTTTGACCATGGTCCCACAATCCTTATTGAGCAGAAAGTGCTTGGCACTGTGTAGAAATCCAGTCTTTGCACTTAAGCTCTTGGAAACCCAGAGTAATTCAGATGCAGAAGAGATCTCAGCTGCTGGGAAGGAACTCAAATACCCAAGAACAGAGGGAGTCTGTGCAGGGATGCAGGGGAAAAAAGAGCTGCTGGCTGAGTGCCGGCAAGGGACACTGATCTCATGGAGAAAAGGATGAGGAGGAGGTAAAGGAAGCAAGTCAGGGAAAATCAGGGGTTGCTGGGGCCACTCTTGCTAAAATACACCCAACACTGGAGGCTTGTTTAGGTCTGCAGTACCCACAGCCCCCCTGCAAGAGCCTTCCAGAAGTGCCTGATGTGAGCCACATACTGGGACTGAAAACACCAGGGAGATGCTTGGGGGCTTGGGCAGAGCACAGATGGAGGGAGGCACATGGACTGTGAGAGCCACCCGGCCCATTACAGCTGGGGACACACAGAATGCCACCTCCCCAGAGCTTTCCCCAACACCCAGCTCAGGCTGCTCACTCAAAACCACGCCGAGATGCCTCCTGCTCCCAGTTGCAGCCCTCCACGTCTGGCTTGGAGTGCCACCTGCTGCCAGTGGCACCGCTCTCCAGTCACTAGGAGGGGACAACAGCAACGCGAGCTTCCCGCTGTTACATCAGCTTTCCCTGTCCTTTAACGGCAGCCAAACTCCAGATACAAAAAGCAACGCTATTTCCCAAGCTGCAGGCGTCCCACGAGTCGCAGGCGCAGCAGCAGATGCTAATAAAGTACTTTTTTTCTTTCCCTTTCATGCAGTTTCTCGCAGGAGCCAGTCTCTCCCCCCCGAGACCACATCCTGAATCTTCTTGTTCATTGATTCTTTATGCTAAATGATGACTCTGCAGTCGAAATAATGTGGCATATTCCAGCTCGCATTTCAGACACCGTGAGACTTTTTAATAACGAGTTGCATGAAAAATTAGGGAGGCTGCAACAAAGAGCTCCGACAGAGGTTTCCAAAGTGACTCACAGCCAGGAGAGCCTCGCTTTTCCAAAGCCCAGCGTGAGACAATCTCAAGAGCCCCCGCTCTCAGAGAGAGATGAGTCCACCCCCTCTGGAAAAATAAGACCTTTTTAAGGAGAATTCCCCAGGGAGAGAATCCCTGCAGGGAGGCTTGGTGGGCAGATTTGGGAATCACAGCTGAAATGACATGCCGTTCCCATGAGTGCTGGCAGGGACATTTCACCCCACACCTCAGCTGTGCTGCTGAGGGTGCTGCGGGGTGGGAGTCACCCCATCCTGCAGCCAGACTGCGCTCCTTGATTGGCATTTTGGCTCTGCAATGCTCTGAAACGGGGCAGGCAGTGATTCCTGATGCATTTGCAGGGAGCCAGCAAACCACAGTGGTACAGGGCAGTGGAGACTCTTCCAGCCACAGTTCCCAAAGCACTGTGGCCTCCACAGATGCAGCAAACATTATCCATGCACAGGTATCCTGCTCCCCTTAGGGCTGGCTTGCTGCCAACCCTGCAGCACTTTGCCAGGCTGTGCCAGCGTGATGGAGGAGGAATTTTTTTCAGGTTAACTTTTGGCTGAGTGTTTTTACTTCCTGCCATCCACACAAACAACTGCCAACACATTTCAAGGGGAAGCAGCAGGCAACAAATGTAGTGCAGCCCCCTCCCGATGGGGGTTAATGCCATTTATGCGTAGTCCCAGTGGTGACCAGTGCTTGGCTGCTGGGTGGGAGGTGTGGCTGAAGGATGGGTTTGATTGCCCACTCTCCCAAGCTCAGCTCCTGCTTTATCCTGCACTGGCTCCCACCTTCGTGTCCACTGTGACATCCCTCATGGTCCCCTCCAGCCCCAGGAGCTCGTTCTGCAGCACAACTCCTTGCTCACCCACTTCTAATGTCTCATTGAGCACCGTTCCCCCCACCCAGCCCAGCAGACTTCCCTGAAAGAGGTTTTTCCTCCCAAAGCACATCCCAAAGGAAGGCTGAGAGTGAGGAAGCAGCTGGCATGCAGGCAGCTCTTACCACGTTCCAGAAAAACGGGTTGAAGGCAATGGAGAGCACAGCCATAATGAAGCCAGTGTCAGTCACATCCACGTAGCCAAAGAGCCGTGCCATGGCTGCCACATCCACCTGGGAAAGGAGAGATGGTTATTGGAATGCAGGCTCCCACAGGACACTGGTCATTACACCTGAATAAGGGGCACTTCACCTCAAACCAAGCCCATCAGCTGCCCCAAGAATAGATGAATCTTTTAATGGCCAAAGCAACACATTACGGATTGCAAAGCACTGTGTCAGGGTGCAAAGCCCAGAAGGATGGGGGCTTCTCCAAGCCATCCCTCCCGAACTCCAGGGACACTGGGCTCTCGAGGAGCCCCACACTCACAGCAGTGCCCAAAAAGACACTGCTGCTCTGAAGAGGAGTCTCACAGGGCAGCTGCTAACCCAAGTATGCTTCAGGAAAGGGAGCACCCTCCACAGCACCTCGATGTCCCTGGGGACAGAGGACTATCCATGGGATGCTGGTCTGCAAGGAATCTCCAGGTAATGAACTGTCAGCCTTAAAGTCGTCTTCCATAAAGCAAGAGTGATGTAAACCCCCTCCACAAAGAGGGGGGGATGCATTTGCATTATAAGGAGCTGCAAAAAGATTTCCTGTCTTAATGATAACAACAAAAAACCCTTGAAACTCACTGTTCTCCTTTTAAGAAAGAGCTATTTTTCCCAGGATGGCTCCCTCACATTGTCAGCATTTTTACGTGCAGTAAGCCATGCTGCTTCTCCCTCCTCACCCCCTCTCCCTGTGCTGGTATTTGATGAAAAACAGCCAGAACTGGTGTGGGGTTTTTTTGCCAAAAACTTTGAAAACAAAAGACAAAACAGCCCATCCCAAGCCCTTCCCTTGCTTGAAACAAAATCAAAGACAACATTGAGACGTGGAAGGTTTTTGCTTCCCCAACACAGCTGTGTTTGCAAGTCCTTTGGATGCCAGGGGACAGAATAGCTCAAAAAGGCATCAAAAAGGCACCTTGTCCCATCCGGGAGAGAAATTCCCACCGGCTCCTCAAAGGTTCTTGGAAAGAACCAGAACCACAGCGCAATTCATGGAGAGGGGCTGGTAAACCCAGCACCTCTTCCAGCCCAGGGAAAAGGCTGTGGGAATAGCTCCCGTGCTGGTCTAGGACACAGTCAGTCCCTCCAAGTGCCTCCTGCCCAGCCCTGACCACCCACAGTGCAAAGTGCAGGAGCAAGGGCCTTACAGCCACGGGGAAAAGGGGGAATCCCCATGGGGGTCTGCAGCTTCCTTCAAACCATCACCACCCCAGCTCCCCCATGCTCCTTCATCTGAGCCCTGGGGACATGGATGCTGCCGAGGAACAACAGGAACAGCCCCCAGGGTTTGATCTGGACCCTTCTCCCCCTATTCCCACCCTTGGCAGCCTCTCCTCCCCTCCCTTCACCCCCCAAGCAGCCCTTTGCCACCAGACCTTGTCCCTTCAAACTGTCAAGCCATAACGAGAGCACCCAGACAGCTGCTGGCACTGGGGCCAAACTGTGTAATCCCATTTCAATTGCAATCCTGTGGGACCAGGACAGCTTCTTTCCTCTCGTTTTGTACGGTGCTGAGCACACTGCTAGCACGAGCTGAACAAAAGCTTCTTGACCTACTAACTCCTGGCTGGCAACATCGTTAACATTGCACTCACCTTTTCTGCTCCTCAACAACCAAATTCGCGTCTGCCAGCGGGAGGCAGATTGGCCTGTGCCTGGTGTGTGCTTTTCGGGATGAAAGGGGAGCCCTAATGGGATGAGCTGTCTCTGCGAGCTGCTGGGACAGCCACGTAACAGGCACAGAACATTCAACTTTGCCCCCTCCTCCCCTGCAGGAATCAATGACCGTGGCAAGCACTGCCCGCTTGTCCACGGCCTCAGGGAGTCAGGGAGGGTGGGAGCAGCAAGGGCACCTGGGCGAGAGTCATATGGGCACCTGGGTGAGAGATAAATGGGTATCTGGGTGAGAGATACATGGGCATCTGAGTGACAGATAAATGGGTATCTGGGTGAAAAATACATGGGCACCTGGGTGAAAAATACATGGGCATCTGAGTGAGAGAGGATATCTGGGTGAGGGATAAATGGGCACCTAGGTGAGAGATACATAGGCATCTAAGTAAGACGAATATGGGCACCTGAGTGAAAAATACATGGGCATCTGAGTGAGAGATAAATGGGTATCGGGGTGAGAGATACATGGGCACCCAAGTAAGAGAAATATGGGCATCTGGGTGAGAGCTGCACAAGCACCCAGGTGAGACCTGCATGGCTACCCAAACAAGGGCTACATGGGCATGCAGGTGAGAGCTGCACAGGCACCTGGGTGAGAGATAAATGGGCACCTGGGTGAGAGCTGCACAGGCACCCAAGGTGAGAGTGCACAGGCATCCAGACAGGACTTCCACAGGCACCTGGGCGAGAGCTGTACGGGCACCCAGGTGAGACCGGCATGGGCACCTAAATGAAAGCTGAATGGTCACCCGGCTGAGAACAGCACGGGCACCCAAACAAGGGCTGCACCGGCACACAGGTGAGAGGTGCATAGGCACCCAAGCAAGAGCCGTGTGGGCACCCGGCTAAGCCACCCCGGGGCTCCTGCGCGGCCCGGTGGGCCGGGCTCGGGATGCGCAGCCGCTGCCCGAGGGGCTCGGGGTCCCGCCCGCACCGGGGGCCGCTCCCCGCCGAGCCCCGCGGCAGCGCCG
>VXBX01006296.1:403257-426628 GCA_013400415.1 Scytalopus superciliaris
GCCTGCCCCTGCCCATCCCTGCCTTTCCCCAGCCTGTCCCCTGCTCATCCCCACCTTGTCCCCTGCCTGTCCTCTGCCTGTCCCTGCCCCGGCCTGTCCCCGGCCTGTCCCCTGCCTGCCCCTGCCCATCCCTGCCTGTCCCCTGCCTGTGCCCTGACAGCCCTTGCCTGTCCCTGCCAGTCTCTGTGCCTGCCTATCCCCTGCCTGTGTCCTGACAGTCCCTGCCTGTCCCCTGCCCGTCCCCAGCCTGTCCCTTGCCCATCCCTGCCTGTCTCCCACTGCCCTCCGCTCAATCCCAGCCCATTCCCAAAGCTGTGGCTGCCCCATCCCTGGAGGTGTTCCAAGGCCAGGCTGGAGCAACCTGGTCCAGTGGAAGGTGTCCCTGCCCCACGCATGTTGGGTCCCCCTCACACAGAGGTTCAGGGGGTTGGGATGAGGTGATTTCTAAGCCTCTAAAGTCTCCCAAACCAAACCATTCCGGGATTCCATGATTCCATAACCCTTGCCCATTCCTTGCCCCACCTCTGCCCAAACCTTTCCCATACCATGCCCTGCCCCTGTTCAGCACTCACACCAGAGCCAGGAGCTGGGAATCAGCTCCAGTGGCTCCCTGGCACTGGAAATTAATCATCACTTGACTAGTCATTTAAGGGCAAAATGTAAAGCCACCAATGGGTGTATTTTAAGGACAGTTCATTGCAGCCTTCTCCCTTCAGCCAGTGTAGTATATTTCTAATTGCTGTTATTTTTATTACTCATACTATTTCTCTTCCTCGCTCCTCTCTAGGATGTTTGTGATTGATGCACCTCCTGGGCTGCAGTCTCAGACCTGGTTGTGCCTGGGAAATCGGGTAGTATCATCCCTGCAGACCTCTGAGGGTCTCTGCTTTTGCAGACCCTGCTTTATGAGCACATAAATTTTCTTCAAAGAAGAACTTGGTGTGAATGAGCTGCAAGTGTCCCTCCCAGAGGCCTCGTGGGAGAGGGGAAGGGACGGGATGTCCAAGTGCTCCTGCCCTGACAGGCACTGAAAGCTTGCATGAGTGATGGCTCCCATGAAGCCCTGGCCAGGAAAAGGGCATCCTTGGAGGATACGCTTCAGCAGACCCAGGGGATCCCAGTTCAGCTCCACAGGAAACTGTCTTCTTGTGGTTCTGCTGTGCTCCAAACACCTCCCTGTGCCAGCACATCCCCACCTCCCTGCCTGCATGGTCACTGGGGGTGCTCACACAGGGTCTGTCGAGCACATTCGGGGTATAAACTGGGCTGGTTTGGGGCAAGACACATGCCAGGGCACTGTGGGTGGGAGCAGCGTTCCCCATGGATGGTCTCCAGCTGCTTCCGGCCTCTTCTCACTCACGCTGGATAATTCTGCTGTGCCAAGTGTGTAATTATTGCCTCTGCCATCTCCTGGGCTGGGCCGTGGGAGCAGGTGGGAGGATGTTTGCTCTGTGAGTCCCCACCAGCTGGGTGCTGGGAGCAGCAGGAAGGGGTTTGGGGACACCGTGGGGAAAGATGGCTGTGATGTGTGAGGTGGTAATGTCCCCTCCGGGAGGGAACTAGCAGGGAGAAGCCTCCAAATTGTCCTCCCTGCTGCACAGGGAGGATGTCCTGGTGATGCTACTGCTGCCAGCTGGGAAAGGACAAGGACTGTTGTAGCACAGTGGGAGGAGGAATGGGTCTGGCTGAGGGACAGAGGGATGGATGAGCTGTCTCGCTGGCTCCTCGTTTGAGGCCAGCAGAGCTGGGCTGTCATGGGCATGTCTGTCCTGTCACCCCAGTGAAGGCATGTGCTGCAGGACCCAGTGTGCTACCCACAGGGAAAGGGGATGTTTGTGGCAGAGGGGCCTCTCTGTGCTGGCCTTCATCCCACCTTAGATACATCCCTGCAGCTGTGAAGGAGACAAAGAGGGCTTTCTGCACAGGCTGGATTTTCCTTTGTGTCCCCATCCCTCCCCTTCTCCCTCTGGCATGCCTTTTATCCAGCTCTCATTTCCAAGCACTGAGCTCAGGAAAAGGGCATCGCCCTCAGCTGTCCCAAGTCTCTTCTCAGCTTGAACTCCCCAGTGCCCTTTGAAATCCCACCAGGGTCCCAAGGGGTCACTGGTGAATATGGAGTTGCATCAGTCTGGTCAAGGATGCTGCATGTGTGTTAGCAGGACACTGTGGCTCAGCAAGATGCAGTTTGCTCAGGACTATTTCAAGCACAACCCAGAGAATTCCCAACATGTGGAAATCCAGGGCAGGGAGTGCTGTTGGGTAGGTTTCCCTTAGAAATGGGGCACTGGTTGGGAAACTGCAACAGGGTAACTTCAGCACAGAGGGTCATCTCCTTACAGGCTCAGGAGGAAATTTCCAGGCCAAAGGATTGGCCTCCTAGCTGGAAAATTAAAAAAAAAAAAAAAAAAAAAAAAAGAAAATAAGAGGATATAAAGCACACATGACTTCCACTTTCTGCAGGTGACTCTTGCTGCCATCTTCTGATGCAGGACATGCTGATGGACTCCCCTGTTTGCTGGGTCTCCTGTAGGTCTCCCTCTCACTGATTGCTCCAGCCAAGTGAGCCAGGCTTTCTGGCTGTCTCCAGTGAGCTTGGTGGTCACCAGGAAGGTCCACTTTCTGCTGGCAGTCTTTGTTTCTTGTATCTGAGCTTGCAATCTCCCTGGTCCCACCCCAGCTTTGTCCCTTGCTGACAGAAGTCCTGTAGACACAGCATGGGTCTGGGGCCTTTTTCCCATTCCTTTGTGTCCCCTTTCCTCTGTCATGCTCCCCATGCTCAAACATGCCCTGAAATAAAGCTGATCCCTATGGGTTTAACCCTTGCAAACCTGCAAGAACTGATGGGTCATGGAGATTGGGGGCAGAGCATTGAAACACATGGTGAAGGACAAATAATGTTGCAGCACAGAGCTGAAACCTTGGGGAGAAGCAGCAAAATTGCAGCTCCTCTTGTGTCCTCCATCAGATAACACCCTGTCACCAGTGATGTGATGCTGCAATCCAGACCTGCAATCCTGGTGGAAATCCTCTAGTGTTTGTGCTGGAGGTTAGCTCTATTTATTTTCTGATGAATGATTTACTCGAGTAATTGGCACACAGCTCCCCTATTACAGATCATAAAGAATTAATCACGAGATTTTCAATGCTCCCCTATCAATTTTATTAGGCTTGATTGAACGTGGTGGATTGGGAGCATATGGTATGTGAGGCAGACTCTGCTCCCAGTTACACCCTGGTTATGCCGAGGACTTGCTCAGTTGCTGATCCCTGTAAATCAAGAAAGACATCTGCTCCTTTCCCTCTTTCCATGCCCTCACTGTTCCTTGAGTTCCCTTAAATACCAAGGGATGTAGAGAACAACCAACACCACCTCCATGTACCTAAATTCTCCAAAAGCCTGAGATGCTCCCAAACTGCAAGCCAAGCTGGGAAGAGGATGCTTTGCTTCCAGCTTGTCCATGTATCTGCATGAGCCAAAAACCAGAGCCAAATGCTTGGGAACTCAGGATCTGCCCCTGTGAAGGGGACGTGTCACGGTGTGGGAGGCTTGTCACTGGAGAGAGCTGAGGATGCCTGTGTTGGCGTTGGGGCATCCTGCCAGGCAGGTTTGCCCATGGGAAATGCTTTCTTGGAAGAACTGGCAGAAAGAAATCCTAACACCTGCAGGAACAGGATGACACATCCCTGCCCCAAACCAGCAGCACATTGTGATTCCCTGGAGCAGAAACCTCTTTAAAAGCCACATCCCCTGCGTGGTTCCCCTCATGCAGAGAGCCAGGAAAACCTTCAAAATTTCCATGTGGAAGGCTCACAGTCCTTCCCTTGCTTTTCGCCTGTGGGTGTTGTTATCGTGCAGAGTCGTGATTCAGGGAAGGGGACGGTGCAGGGCCCTGCTCCATCCTGTGGGCAGCACTCACCTCAGTGAAGCTGCTCCTGGTGCGCTCCCAGTAAATACACCATTATCTCAATAGGAATTTACGGGGGGGAATAGAAACTTTGGGAGTAGATGGAGCTACTTGCATAAGCCCAGCTTATCTGAACCAGGCTGGCAGAGCAGCCAGTCTGGCACAGCTACAGACCCTCTCCCCATCTGCTGCCTCAAGCAGCTGCATTGAAGGGCACTGAGAAGTTATTGCCAGTAACTCTTGGCAGGAGCCAGCAAGGCAATGTCCCTCCGTGAGAGCCAGCCCGGGGAGGGAAAATCAGGAATGCAGCAGAGGACAGAGCAGGATCTGGCTGTTACAGTCAGAACGTTTTGTGTACACATAGTCCTGGTTTGGGAGCAGAGCAAGCAGGACCTTGCACAAGGTGTCAGTGTACCCAATTGACCAGGGCTGCCTCTTCTCTGCCCTGCCCATGCTGCCTGCACCTGAACCAGCTCTGCAAGGCATTGCCGTGTCCATGCTTATGGGTGAACACCCCTCGACAATCTCCCCAGCTCTGGGGATCCCCTGCTGACTCCAGGTACCCCTTGCATGGAAGCTCTGGAGCACCATGTGGGTCTCACCCCGGTGCTCTGCCCTGGCACAGCCACAGCTTGCACTGCATTAACCCAGGGCATCGTGCCCTCGTTACACATCAGTGGGGAGAACCACGGAGGGAAAGGACAGACACAGAGGCATAAGGTGCATTTTTCCAGCCTCAGCTTTCCAGGGAGTTCCGTTGCCCCTTGGAGCCACATGTGATGGGCTCAGCGGGAAGGACAGGCTCCCTCTGAAGAAAGCCATGCTGTTGGAGGAGCTTCCCGACATCTGCACTCTGAGCCTTGTGGAGATAACATTTAGGGAAGGATTCACACAGCTTCCCTGCTCCCTAAGGCCACGTTCATCACCAGCATGTCTCTAATGAAGCGGAGGCTTTGCTTTCTGGGATCAATGAATCCACCGATCGTGACCTGTCTGCTAAGTGGGAAATCAGGTCTCTCCCTCCCTGAACTCGTCTGAGCTGGGCTCAAACAGCAGGTTCTGTCCCCAGGGTACTCTGTGTCGCTTAATTGCAAACCCCGTGTCTGATTAGAGAGCAGCAGCAAGGGGATGCAGAGGTACTGCAGCCCATCAGAGCGGCGGCTGCTCCCGGAGCCTGGGAGATGGCTGCAAGAAGGGACGACATTTTGGGACTATCCAGGAGGGTGGAAATCACTCAGCTTTCCCTCCTCTGAAAGGTCCTGACTCTGCACAGCTGGCTGGAGGGTTTACTGCCAATCTGTTCTCCCCCAAATCCCTAAATCCCCAAAACCTTTTAAATCCCTCCAAAGTACCTTTCATGGGGACAGATGCTAGAAGAGAAGCAGAGGCTTCTCAAAGCAGGAGGCAGCTGAAAATGTCACTGCTACCATGTCCCCTGGCCACTGCAATGTCCCAAGCCAGACATTGAAAAAAAACCCCATTGACCCTAGGTCCATCTGAACAGGTTGAGCAGCTTTCCCTATCACATCCTGCACCTCCAGGTCCTCTGTGTACCTACAAACCACCCTGTGCACCCCCAGTGCCTTTGTGGTTCAAGCTGCAGGGGGCTGAACCAGCCCCCAGAATAATTCATGCACATCATCAGCCCAGGGGTATGGTGCGTTGCTCCAGACACATCTAATTAGGGTGTCCCCATTAGCCGAGCAGCCAGATTTCGGATGCCGAGCCATCCAGATGCCTAATGCTCGGCACAACAGGGTGATGGAGGGGAGCTGAGTCATTGCACCCAGCATCCCCTCCATGGCCATCTCTAGTCCCTCACTCCACGGCTTTTCCCAGGCAATCAGCCTTTGCTCTCAGATGTGGCACCCAGGAGGGATGTGGGGAGAAAAAAAGCCCCTCATCAAGTACTTGGAGGGGGGAAAAGCCTGGAAGTGGAGGCTGCTTCGTGCAGCACATGACAGCTGCCACAGCAGGTACCTGATCCCAGTGCTCAGTGCCACAGAGAGCTGGGCTCAGAGCCTGTATGGGTATCAGCCCTTCCCTGAGTGGCCTCTAAAAACTGTGCGGGTGTGCTCTGCCTCCAGGCTGAATCCACATGAAAAAACCCTGGGGAAAGGCTGACGTGCTTGTTTGGGACACAAACACACACTTGTGGGGGCCAGGGAAGAGGCTTCCATGGGGGGCCACGCAGGTCTGTCCTGAGGAACCACAGAGTCAGCTATAAATACCTCCTGAGAGCATCACTCCCCCTCCTCTTTGATGTTTTCCTGTTATTTACTTCAAACCCACTCCTGCGGCAGTTATTTTTATCTTATCTCTTCTTTCCCCTCTGCTTTTGTGTCTGTTTACGAGCTGCATCACAGAAGCATTTCAAAAGGAAGATGGGAAGATGCTCAGGGACCCTGGGAGGAGAGTCAGGGACCCCAGGAAGGAGGCTGAGGGCCCTGGAAAGGAGGCTGGGGACGCCAGGAAGGCAGAGGCTCAGTGACCAGCATGATTTCCAGCTTCCAGTGCACTGCTCTCCTAGCAGCACACAAAGGACAAGAGCTCTGCTCTCACATCCCACCGGTGAGGGGCACAGCAGCCCCTGGAACAGGAGCTCCTGTGCTCTGGGCACAGCCCTCACTCTGGGCTGGACTGCTGTTACAAAAGAAGGTGTCGAAGCCCTGCAGAGCCTTCCTCACCTTCTCCTCAGTGCACCCCTGGGGCTTTCTGCTCCACTTCCACCCAACCTTTGGCCAGACACTTTCCTCTGTCGGGATGAACTGGTCCCATTCAGCTGTCAGCTCCTGGCACAGCGAGCTACTCATGCCATCCCTGAACCAGTGATTGGTCATGAGGTGGAATTGTCCTCACGGGACTGATGTGAGCAACCAAAAGTAACCCCCACTGTGGAGATGGGGCAAATGGGAACTCTGACTGCTCTCCGGCAACCCACATTTGTCGAATTTGGTCTCCCTGCAATGCCAAACCCCTGTCAGAGCTAGAGGAATCCAGGCAAGCGGCTCAGAAATTAATGAGAGTGGAGGGCATGTGAGCAGTCAGACACAGATGAGCTTAATTCCCTTAAACAAATTAAAAATGCATCACTCCTCACCACTGAGTCCTGAGCTGCAGCAGTAGGAGGGGAGGGTGAGCCATGAGTGCTCCACCAACCCCCTCCCCACCCCATCAAGGGATGAGGGGGGCTCCTGCCTCAGCCCTTCCACCTCCCCCAAAATGGAGTAACCAGGTTTTGCTGCCATCATCCTCCCTATAGTCAGACTGGGAACTGGATGACATTACTGGGTGCCAATTCAAGTTGTTTCAGCAAAAAGAAACTACTGGAGACAACTTTTTTCTTCTCTTCCTTCACCTTTTCAGCCCAAACTGATCTTTGATTGTAGAAAACAGGGCCTAAAGCAAAAGTCCTGGGGTTTACCCACCTAAGCCAAAGCACCTTGTTTAAGGTTTAAGGTGTTTAATCCTCTTAGTGCTAAAGAAAGATGCTGTCCCCACTCCCTCTTCTATGCATCACTCCTTCCCACACCCAGCTGGAGGCACCTTACCCCAGATGTCCCATTTGCCAGGGTGTCTGTCTGCAGAATCCCCCACTCTCCAAGAACTGGGATATTTTACACATTCCCATAAAAAGGGGAAGCAGCTGGGCTGTGGGTCACTGCCTGGGCAGGAGTGTGGGAGATCTGTGCCAGCCCTGTCTGTCAGGATGGATGTTTTCTGCAGTGGTTTGTTGCTGCTGGTGGGGAGCCCCTGGGACCCTGTTTGGACATCATCTGCTGGGAAGAAATTGAATCCAAAGGGCAGAGGAGAGGCTGGAGCAAGGCTGGGAGCATGGGGTGGACCCCACACTCACCAGGCACAGCTCCATGGCAGGGTGTGGGATGTGGGCATGACAGGGATGGGAGGAGAACAGGCCAGCTGGAAGTGTGGCTGGAGCAGGAACGGGAAGGTTTTACCATCAGATGGGTTTAGTGGGGTCTGCCATGATTTCTGCAGCATAAGGAAAACTTTAAATCCCAACAGGCTGCTCCTCTCCAAGGTCCGCTTCAGCCCAGATGGGCTGGCATCCAGGAGAGCCTCCTGACCTGGATTGCACAGGAGGTCATGGCTGTCCCTGCGGGATCTGCAAGCTGAAGCCCAGCAAGGATGGATGCCGGGTGATGGGAAACCACACTCAGGGGCTGCTGGGGGATCCATGCCAGGGCACAAGGACCCTCTGTGGAAGCTTCCTCCCCACTGCCAAGGATGTTTTGATGGGAAGCAGCTGCCCTGGGCTGGGAAAGCCCTGGGTCACCCTACAGACAAGCTGCCCTGTGCCACCAGAGACCCTGCTGCTGGCACCAGCCCTGGTATCCAGTTGCCTCCTTCTCCCTCAGTGCTGGACGGTGTCTGGACTTTCTCTGGCTGCTGGGGATTCGTGTTGGGCTGAAAACAAATCTTGGCTGGGTGGAGAGTGGTTGTGCCCTGCAGCTGGTAGGGACACACAGCACAACCCTAACTGGGGAGAGAAATTTCCTCCATCCCCTTGTTCTCTGCTTAAAGCCAAGCCTGGCAGTGTATGCTTCCAGTCGGGTGCTCTACGGGGATGGGTTCTCCCCTGCCCAGGGAGTGACAGGGGTGCATGTGGGGACAAAGGCAGGATCCAGTCACTTTGGAGCACATCTGTGCAGGACATAAGGGTGCAGTGGGTGCAGGGATGGGACTGGATGATGCCAAGGAGCATCTCAGGGTTCCATGATCAGCCCCAAATTCATCCCTGCTGAGTGCTGGTAGAGGGAAGCTGCCTGCAATCCATCACCTCTCATGGAGAGGAAAATAGGCTTGGGGGCATGCGGTATGGGCCCAGGGCACGCTCTCTCTGCTTGGCTAAAATGACACTAATTAAGCCCCTCACAGTGTGTAAAAGCTATTCCTACAGGGCAGACAATTAACCTTGAAACTTGGCTTTTAGTGCTTGGAGGGGAGCGAATTTTTCATCCTGTTATTTCCCCGTGCTATTAAGCTAATCCTGGAGACCGTGAGGGAGAAGCGGTGTGACACGTCTGCAGCTCCCAGTCTTGCCAGGAGCACAGCGTGTGGCCAGCAGCCTCCTGCTCCATCCCTTCATCACGCTCATATTTTCACCCACGGTCTCCAACAGCATCATCAGCGCTGGGGAATACTGGGAACAAGGGATGTGACCAAGGGCACATGGCAAGGCTGTGGCATTACACGATTTTTATAGTCAGAAGTAAATTCAGCCTCCTCTGAGCATGCCAGACACAGCGCCAGCCTGGCCTTGACTTTTCAGGGAGTTCCCTCGGAGGGACAGCGTGTCCCCAGCTCTCCAAGGCTGTGGCTGCTGGCACAGCATCGCCCCAGCCCAACCTCTGTGTGAGACAAACCACTGAAGTTGTGTTTTCTTGGAGGAGAAAGGGAAGGATGAGGGAAGTGGAAAAAGAAAGAAGATTTGGCCCGTGAAGGTCAAACCCTGCCGTGGGGCTGGGGATGTCCCTGGGATGCCCTGTGTCCTCCCAGAGCTCACAGCTCCTCTCCCCTGCAGCTGCCCTCTCACCTCCAAAGGCAGTCAATGACAAGCACTGAACTTGGGGGCAACTGGGGAGAGGAGCTGGTGGCTCAGCCTGATCGTGCCATCAGCAGAGGGGAGTGAAAAGGGAGGATGGATAACCCACAAAACCCCACCATGGGCTGCCACACAAGCACAGCAGCACATACATGGCATGTGTAAGCACTGAAAAAATCAACCTGAGGACATTTGTTACAACAAGCTGCAAAAAGGTACTGAAACATCACTAAATTACCACAGGAAAAGAGTGCTGGGAAGGCCCCGAGAGGTGAGTGGTGGTGGGGGTGGTGTGTCCCTGTGGGTCACACAGATGACCACCCTGGTGATGGTGCTGCCCAGAAGGGAAGAAGTGCAAGATGCACAGCTCCCAGTGGCAGTGTTGCCATGAGAGCGTAAACCAGCCTTTGGGGTGCCCCGAAAAGATGGGAGAGGCATCCTCCAGAGAGGTTTTCCTCATCTTCAGCAACCTCTTCCCACCAGTGGGACCTGCAGACCCCCTCACCAAGCTGAGCACTGGCTGCTCCAAGCCTCAGCACCCCAAAAGAGCAGCAAACCGCCTACCTGAGCACTCCCATGAGTGCTTTCCAGCTCTAATTGGCCTTTCCAAGAGAGCATGGGGGACTGCTGCACCCCTGGAGGAGCCATTTTCCATGTGGGAGCCATTTCTCTGGAATAGCCTGGTTTTGGACTGCTTTCCTCTTTTTTCTTGAGGGGGTGGTACATTATGGAGGCTGGATAAAGCAATGGAAGGGAGAGTTGTGCTGTAAAAGCCAGTCTGCTGCTAAAGCTGGAAAAAAATTGATGCTGCAAAGTGCCTTTGTAGTTGTTTAGTCATTTGTTAGCCTGGCCAAGGGGTGATTTATGTGGCTGAGCACCAGCTGCAGAACATCACATAGGGCAAAATGCCCTGAGTGTATGTGGAGACCATAGGAAGGATCAGAAAAGGAGGATGAGAGAGCACTGAGAGGAGATTTTTTTTTTTTCCTAGGTGATGTTTTTGGCTTGTCTGCCTCATTCTCCCTTTTACAAAATGATGTTCATCTTCTCCAGGGCTCCCATGGAGGTAAATTCAGCTCCCACTGCCTTGCAGCTCTTCCCTCCCCAAGAACCATGCCCACAGAAGACACTTTCCCTGCATCTCTGTTGTTTCTCACATTAGCTTTCATGCTTTAATAAAAAAAGAGAGTAGGGCCTGGGGTAGCAGATGGGACTGGTTTCTGCTGCCTGCTGTAAATCACAGAGGAGGTTTTACCTTCCTGGGATGAAGCTGTGCTCTCAGAGCACTGATCCTGCTGGAGTCAGCCAGGGAACAGCAGCACAACCGGCTGCCAGTGCTGTCACTGCTCATCACTGCATCCTTCTCTCCGTGAGGAGACAAACCGACCTGCTGCACCTCTTCTGCAGAAGTGGCCAGGTCCTAATGGGAATGCTAAATCACGGCTGTGCTTCAGAGTGTCCTTCTGCTGGTATAAATCAGCTCAGCCTGGCTGGAATCGCCGGCACCGTGCTGATTTACACCGGGGGCTGTGTGTGTGGGAGATGCTGGATGGTTCATCTGAGCATCCCTGTCCTCTAAGCAGTGGCAGGAGGCCACAAATCGCCTGGTGGTGACGGAAATAACTCAGCAGCCTGAGCCTGGGCATAGGGATGAAGGAGATATGTGAAGTCAAAGGGGTTTCAAGGTGGCAGTGGGAATGAGTTTCAAGAATAGAATAGAATAGAATAGAATAGAATAGAATAGAATAGAATAGAATAGAATAGAATAGAATAGAATAGAATAGAATAGAATAGAATATTTCAGCTGGAGAAGAATACAGTGATGATCTGGTTCCACTGCCTCACCACTTCAGGGCTAACCAAAAGCTAAAGGATGTTATTAAGGGTGTTTTCCAAATGCTTCTTGATTACTGATGGGCTTGGGTCATTGAACTCTCTAGGAAGCCTGTTCCAGGGTTTGACCACCCTCTCCAGGAAGAAATGCTTCCAAATGTCCGGTCTAAATGTCTCTGACACAGCTTTGAATCATTCAAAAGTGGGGCTTGATGATATTGAAGGCCTTTCCAGCCTTAATGATTCTATGATTCATTCCCACACATCCCATCGCTGCATCCCAGGGAGAAGATAACTCCCTGAAGACCTCCCTGACCTGCTGGAGGCTGAATTTCTCAAAGGTTTTGGGGTGTTCTAGCACGTATCTCCTTTATCTTGCAGGAGACAGATCCTGCTGGAGCGTGGGCAGCGCGGGACGAGGTGAGCAGGCACCGAGCTCAGCCCTGGGCTGTTTGCAGTCAGTCGAACGGCTCCGAGTGGCCGGTTGGCTCCAAAATTGGAAGGGATAAATGTGGAGTGGAACGCGTGCCAGCCGACTCAGCTGTGATAAACCCGGCGTGAGCGCTTAGCTGTGACAAAGCACCGGCACCGAGGGGCTCGTGAGCTGGCGGCCCGAGAGCCGGGACGTGCCTTATCGGGATTTGCAGCTGCCAGCCCCAGGGAACGGGGCCGGATGGGACCCTCTGTGCTGCCAAAAGCCACCACATCCCTGGGTGAACACCAGCTGTGCCTGCCCCCAGCCCAGGGGAAGCAACACCTGCAGCCCTGCGGGGTTGCGTGTGCTCCCCTAGATGACTACAGAGGTGAGGTGCGTATAGATATAGCCTGCTGTGCCTCGCTGAAAGAGGGGTGATTTAGGCTAAATATAAGGAAGGTGTTTTCACAGTGAGGGTGGTAAAACACTGGCACAGGTTACCCAGATAAACTGCGGGTGCCCCATCCCCATGATCAGGTTGAACAGGGCTCTGAGAAACCTGATCTAGTTAGAGGTGTCCTTGCTTGTTGAAAGGGGGTTGGGCTGCATGACATTTAAAGGTCCCTTCCAACCCAAACCAGTCTATGATTCTATTTTATAAGGTCCATGAAGGATTGTATTACCTGCACGTGCTGAGGTGGGTAGGGACAGGGGAGATCCTGACCTCCCACACAGCATTTCATGCCCCAGTGGTGCAGGACAGGCTGTGGGACCAGCAGCAGCTTGGTGTGGGAGCAAAGGTTTCTGCTCTGCACAGGGGTATCTTGGCAAGCTGGGTGCGATTCCCAAGGATAAAATTTGTCATTGTGCCAAGGACAATGCCTGGGAGGGAGCCAGGGCTGCCCTGTGTCACACTGCCCGTCTCTTTGATCTCCCACGCTGGGCTGAACTGCTGCCTTCCACCAAAACCCCCATGATGGTCATTTGACCTATTTTTATTTTATATTTCCCCCATTCTGTGCTGCAGAAAAGCCAGAGCAGCCTTTCCCCAAAGTGTCAGCACTTTATGCAGCACAAGCCCCAACGTGGACACACCAACACACACACAGGCAGGATACAGCTCCCAGTACTCATTTCCATCCCGGTGTTTCTTGATAACACTGCAGATACCCACGGTGGGTTCCCAGGTCATAGTAATACCTGCAGCAGAAATACCTCCTTGCCTTAAGCAGCACGTTTTTATCCCAAGACAGTGTTTGTTTAGTGGATTGTGATTCTAATTCAGCAGATGGTACCAACAGCTGCCAACTCTGCATCTTATCTCCCTCCTAGCAGGCGGCATTGACCCAATCTGACCCCGCACAGAGGCTCAGCTTGGCATCCAGGGCTCTGTGGATGAGATGCCCCCTGGCAGGACCCCCGGTGTGGTCTGTACCCAGGCAGGTCTCAGCCAGGCTGGGAGTCCTGGGAGCCAGAGGATGCTGTAGCCCACCCAGAGGATGCTGCTGCCCAGACTCTGCTGCCCCGGCACTGCCACGGGGCTGCCCCAAAGCTGGGCAGAGGCTGCCACTTAGTGTTGGAAGGGAGCACGGCTGCTTCAGAGACCTGGCAGAGTGCCTGCGGCTGGGGCAGGCCACTCCTATGCTCCTTGGGGTGTTCCCAGGCTCCTGCTCACAGCCCGGGTGCCTGAGCATCCCTGGCTGCAGCTGGTCCCATCTAACGATGACTGCAATGGGGCTAACGGGGCTCATGTTCCTCCATCCCCTGTCCCATGCCTTGGGATGCTGGCAGAGCTCACCCTCACAGCCCTGCACCTCCCAAAAGCTGATGAAAGTCCTCACTTCTCCCTGGACACTGCCCAAATCAGGCAGTTACGTTGTCCAACACAGAATCATAGAATGGTTTGGGTTGGAAGGGACCTTAAAGATAATCTCGCTCTCTGCCATGGGCAGGGACACCTTCCACTAAACCAGGTTACTCCAAGCCCCATCCAGCCTAGCCTTGGACACTTGCAGGGATGGGGCAGCCAAACCTCTGGGCAACCTGTGCCAGGGCCTCACTACACTCACAGGGAAGACTTTCTTCCCAATATCCCACCTAATCCTGCTCTGTCAGTGCGAAGCCATTCCCACTTGTCCTGTCACTCCAGGTCCTTGTCCCAGGTCCCAGTCCAGATCTCTTGGAGCCTCTTTGGGTGCTGGAAGGTGTTCTAAGATCTCCCTGAAGTCTTCTGCTCCAGCTGCCTTCCTGGACACATTTCTGTTTAAACAATGTGCCTCGTACACCTTTTTCCTTGGGAATGTGGCACTGAGTTATCCAGAGGAGGCAGGATGTGGCCTCTGTCCTTGGTCTCCTGTGTGACTCTGGCAAACTCTCCTCTGCCTCAGTTTCCCCAGACTGTACAGTGGGTCAATGGGAAAAAAGCCCTTCCACCAGCTCCCAGGGTGTCCTGGATGCTGAGGCAGAGCTCAATGCCCCTTGGCCTCCAGGGGAAACTGAGTCAGGGCACAGCAAAGCAGGGCTGGGTGGTCCTGAGCGGGTCCCACTGCTCCAAGCATATTGGCTGCTGTCATCTCCTGCTCCTTCCCCTCATTACAGCCTGATTCCTTGGAGACCTTGGGAGCAGAATGTCCTTCCCCGGTGATGTTATATTAGCTTAATAGCATTTTTCCACTCCATTTGAGAGGGGAATTTACAATGATCTTCGATTAGGACTGCCTTAGGAATGCCTCCGATTAGCACCATGAGTCTGCCTGCTCGGGACAGCCACCCTGCCCTGCTCTGGATTCAAGGGCTGCAGGTGCCTCCTGGATTCTGACCATTCACCACCCCACAGTGCTAAACCTTCCAGCTCCCTGAACCCCATTTATCCCCCACCAAAGAGCTTGGAGATGGAGGAATAGCTATTCCCATGACTCCTTTTGCCCATGTATCTCACGGAATCATGGAACGGTTTGGGACCTTCAAGATCACCTTTTTTCACCCCCTGCCATGGGCAGGAACACCTTCCACTATCCCAGGTTGCTCCAAGCCCCATCCAACCTGGCCTTGAACACTTGCACGGATGGGACAGCCACAGCTTCTCTGGGCAACCTGTGCCACGGCCTGCCCACCCTCACAGGGAAGAATTTCTTCTTTATCCCATCTATCCCTGCCCTCTGTCAGTGGGAAGCCATTCCCCCTTGTTCTGTCACTCCATGGCCTTGTCCAAAGTCCCTCTCCAGCTCTTTTGAAGCCCCTTTAGGAACTGGAAGGGGCTCTCAGGTCTCCTCAGAGCCTTTTCTTCTCCAGGCAAACACCCCCAGCTGTCTCAGCCTGTCTCCAGAGCAGAGGGGCTCCAGCCCTTGGAGCATCTCTGTGGCCTCCTCTGGACTCGCTCCAGCATGTCCATGTCCTTCTGATGTTGCGGGCACCAGAGCTGGGCACAGGACTCCAGAGTGGAGTAGAGGTGCAGAATTCCCTCCCTCGACCTGCTGGCCGTGCTGCTGCTGCCACATCCCAGGGACGCAGCTGGGCACCAAGAAACAGATCCAGCAATCCCTCTCTTGGTCCTGCTTGCAGACCCTCAGTCAGCCTCCCGTGGGGGGCAGGCAGAGCCCTTGTTGTTGGCAGCCCCAGCCCCAGCAGCCCCTGCCCTCTGAAGCACCATGGGCTGCACAGCCCCGACCCCCTCCTCACCCGGAGCTGCCACTGCTCTTCCCTCGCCTCTGCCACAGACGGTTCTGGGATCACTTACCAATTAGTGTGGCCTGCTCATTAAAGCTCATTATCTGCCAGTGTGAACTTGGATGGGATTGTGCAGGCTTGGCGGGGGATCAAACTCTTCCTTTTTTCCAATCACATCCCGCTCAGCCCCCACGCTCCGGGAACAGCCCCACGGCCGCACCAGAAGGCTGGGGGATGTGGTGCTGCCTTTTAGAAGGGAAAAAAAAGTGCCCAACAAATTAAACCGACACCTCCTCACAGCAGAGACCTGTTACTGCTCTGCACCAATGCTGTGACGGAGCACAATGATGCCTGGATCTCTGTCTTCCACAGCTTTCCAGGAATTTGGGGATGTGCAGGGGTTAAATAGCAGGACTTCTTGTCCACTGTGGGTTAGTGAGCTCAGCCCAGCTCCAGGACACAGAGCTGGCAGCAATGGGAAATATCAGCTGCCAGCTACAAAAATTGGGTTTCTTCTCCATGTGGTACATTGTCAGGAGAGGCTGGTCTCAGAAGTTTCTTGGCTATTTTCTGCTTTTAATTGCAAGGATAGATGGGAAAACACAAAACACTGGCAAAACCAGTCTTCTCCCACCGCCTCTGTGGGTGTTTGATTTAAACAGGTGCCATGAAACCCCACAGATTACATGGCTGGGATGGGAACATCTCCACTCATGGAAGGAGACTTCACTGTGTGGCGACTCCAGGTTCTGACTGGAGCTGGAGGGCAAAGCCCTGCAGCCCCATCCTGCCTTGCTGCCCCCCAAGCATCGGTCTGGGATCGGCTCTTCTGTCACCACACACATCCCAGCCTCTGCCTGACTCTGGGACTCTGGTGCTTGGACCCTAGGGCATGGATGGGGACATTGCTTTGCAGCCACAAAGGCCAGTCCTGGGCATCCTGCAGCTGCAAGGCAAACAAGCCAAAGTTTTTCCGTGCTGGGAAAATCAATCCCAAATGCAGCCTGGTTTCATAAGAACCAGGAGTATGGGAGTGGGAGCTGTGTCTTTCCCAGTGCCTCCTTCCCCTCTTTCCCAAAGCTGTCCTTCCCCTGGGAGACACCAGGTCTGGCTTTCATTAGCGAATGAGCCTGTTTTGGTGAATGGCTCTTGTCAATATTGATTAAATTCCATCTTCCCATGTGCAGACAAATCCTCTTGCAGTCCCTTCAGTGCTACCATCCTAAAATAACTCAGTAACAAGACACGGTTTAACCCTTCCTTCCTCCTCCACAAAAAACCCCAAGGTGAAATCACCCACTAACTGCTCCTTTGTTCATCTCCCACATGGAACCACCCAGCAACAAGACAAAAATCCACCAGCCAGTGGAAAGCAGCTGGTCTAAGTTCAAGCCAAAGAGCCTCAGCTTGTGTGAGCCAGGGCTTTAGCACAGGCCAAGCTGGGGAGGCTGCGCCTACATCATTAACAAAATCCTCAGCAAATGCTCCCTGTGGCATCCAACCAGCTCTCCAGGGCTGCAAATTGTGCCCAGGAGCATATTCCTCCTCAGCCCCTCCTTGCCAGGGTGCCTTTCACCGCAGACATCCCTGTGCCTGCATCCCACGCTGCCCTGGATTAACCGCCTCTTTTATTGCTGCCAATTACTGGCAGCAAAGCTGCCGCGGGGATGAAGGATGTGAGATGGGTTACACCTTCCCAGCCCTAATGACGTGAGGATTTGCAGGCTGGAACAGCAGCCTCGGCTCCCCACAGAGCGGGGGATCAGCACACAGCCCCCCACCCTGCTGCCCTGCATGTCCTTTGCACCCCACTGCTGGATGCTGCTCAAGGTATTGTGGGAACAGCTGTATCCCTGAGCTCTGGCACGGATCAGGGGATGGGAAGGGGCATGGATCAGGGGATGGGAAGCTGCATGGATCAGGGGATGGGAAGGTGAAGCCCATCCTTGGTGACCCAGAGAGCTTCCCGTGTGGGTGGGAGCGGAGGCAGCACCAGGCTGCGGGCAGCAGACCACACTCGACTGCTGCTGAATGCTCTGAGGCTTCACACTGCGAGAAGAATGAGCAGATAATAGGATTTTCCATCTCTTCAAAGGGCGCTCGAGCCAGACCCCAGTGCTGTGAGACGCCCTGGGAAGAGCTGCCGGGAAGATCCCACACCTCCCAGCCGGCGCCACAGCCACAGGGATGCTCCCAGCTGCAGAGCAGCCACCAGCACGCAAATGGGGACTGGGGATCTGGGTTCTGGGAGGGCAGAAGCCTGGAAGGCACCACTGGGATTATCACAGCCATACGAGCCAAAGGGAGGAGAGAGGAGGTGAAACTCTGGTGATGCCACAATGGGAGTCGGGGAAGGCTCATCTGCACTGATGTTTTTCATAGAATCCCAGAATGGTTTGGGTTCGGAGGGACCCACAAGACTATCTGATTTCACCCCACTGCCACGGGCAGGGCCATCTTCCACTAGACTAGGCTGTTCCAAGCCCTGTCCAGTCTGGCCTTGGACACTTCCAGGGATCAGGCAGCCACAGCTTATCTGGGCAACCTGTGCCAGGGCCTCACTGCCCTCACAGGGAAGAATTTCATCCTAATACCCAATCTAAACCTCATCTCTTTCAGTTTAAAGCCAGGAACAGCTGCTCTGCTGCAGAAGCAAGCGAGAAAGCAGACAGTGGGCTTTGCACTTTGTGTTTGCAGCAGCCAGGGCACGCTCACATCACCGTGCCAGAGGCATGGCACACTCACACCTCTCTGCTGCACACACTGGCACCAGCCCAGGGCAGAGCAGCTGCCCCCAGCCAGCCCAAGGTCCTGAGGTCCCTGACCGCTGTGCAGGGGCAGCCAAGGGACCATCTGGAGGCTCCTTTGAAGAGCTCCCACATCCCCACATCCCCGCTCCATTTCTCCTCGGATGGCTTATCAGCAGTGACTTTCCCGACAGCAATCGATAGAAAACATTTTATCACCTTCCCAGGCGGCAGGATCCGTGGAGTGGGTCTGATTTCTGTTTCTATGGTGACATCTTCCGGGCTTGTGAAAGATTTTGCCTTTCTTGGTTGTTGTTGGGTGGTGGAGATGGGGGGGGGTTGAGGGGGGCTGGTGCTATATTTTTTGTTGTTGTGGGTTTTGCTTTTTTTATATTTTTTTTCCATTTTTAATACCATTCTCAGCGTACCAAGGAAGCCACCAGCCAGCCAAACACGATACCCGCAGCATACCAGCAGCACTGCTGCTCGCTGGGAGGGGCCCCAGGGCAGCTTTCATCCCCAAAATGCCTCTGAAACCTATTGAGGCTCAAACTGGAGCCGTCTCCCTCCTCCCTTCACCCCTGTCCCCCTTCCCAACCCTCTGGGCTTCTCCTGCCAGGCCTGGAAAAAGCCACTCGGCCACACAGCAGGGATGGCCTCAAGCACAAGTGACTGCTCGGGGCGTTTTGTAGTGCAGTTGATTTTGCTCCTCAGCTCTGCTCCCTTCTCCTTCCCCTTCCTTTTTATCTCCCTCCACCTGCTCTGGGGGAAGAGGAATGGATTTATCACACAGCCCCCCACTGCCAGCCCCTGCGCAGCCAGCTGCAGTAACCCTGGGACCAAACCAAAGGGACAAGAACGGACAGCAGGGGGTCACTTCTTGTTTCTGGGACACAATCACTTGTCATCTCCTGCACACCAATGGTCCAGTGCTTCTGCTGAGTTATCGGCACCTGAGGATCTCACCAACTGCCTAATTAATGTCTGCACAGTTTCCTCTCATTAGGGCTCCCTTTACCCCATGAAACCCATCACTCCTGACACCTGCCCCTGCCAAAACAGTCTGTATGCTCCAGCTGGGAGCCATCCTCCTGGAGACACCCTCCTCTGGGAGCAGGAGGGATTGAGGGAGGGGTAGTTGGACAGATGGATAGACAGAGAAAGGGAGAAAGGGAAGGATGGATAAACTGGAGAGGGACTTTGGACAAGGGCCTGGAGGGACAGGACAAGGGGGAATGGCTTCACACTGGCAGAGGGCAGGGTTAGATGGGATATTAAGAAGAAATTCTTCCCCGTGAGGGTGGTGAGGCACTGGCAGAGGCGCCCAGAGAAGCTGTGTCTGCCCCGTCCCTGGAAGCGTTCTAAAGTCTGGAGTTGCCCTATGCTGATGCATTTACCAAAGTTGTCCCCAATTCCTTGGCCCTCATATGCTGGGGCCCCAAAGGGAAGCCCCTCTCCTCCACCCTCAAGTCCCCTAGAGGGCTGAACCCTTGTCCTTACTGGCAAGGGAACAGCTGCCCAACTGAGGTGGGCACCAAGCTCCAGCCTCCTGAAATCCTGATTGCATTCAGCACGCAGCAGCCTGGAGAGGTTGAGCAACACAAGGAAGCCAACAGAGCCCCCTGCACATCCTGAGATGTGCCATAAGAACTGGTGCAAGGGCAAGGACTGGTGCTGAGCAGCTGGGAGGGACAAGATGCTTCCAACAGCATCAGTCCAGGTTGCCAGAGGAAGGTTTGAAAGGCACCACCAGCTTGGCAACACTCTGCCTGCACCTTTCCCATAATGATAAAGCCACACTGCTCTATTTAATTAATGTTTTTCAGTGACACAGCCTTCAGCTACTAAAATAAGTAAATAAAATAAAGCAGAGGTTTCTTCTTTTTTTTTTTTTTTTTCTTATAATGGTAAACTCCAAAGCTCTAAAGTTGGAACTGTGTCCTGGCATTAAGTGACAGCAGGGGGTTGCTCCTTGCACCGGGCACAGACCCAAAGCACTTAAAAGCAAGGGCAGGAATGGGTAATGCAGGTCTGGCATCTCCTTACCCAGCCAAGAGAAATGCAGTGCCCATGACACAGATCAGCACCCTTGCATATTTCATCTCAATGCAACGCCCTTATCTTTGACCCAAAATAAAAATTATTCCTTGCTCAGCGCTCTCAAAATACAAAATTATCTACGCGTGCACTAATGCCACGTATCAATCAACTTCAAATGCAAATCCCCGCAGCGTTTAGCCCTAATTTTACCATAAAAGGATGGGTCCACGCCAAGCACCTCGCTCAACATTATTCTAGGGAACAACAGCTACCATCAGCAAATCTCCTGGTCATTGACAAATACTTGGATCCTCAGCTTTTCCTAATGGAAACAATCTGGCCAGTTCCTGAGAAAGGGCGAAGCATGGAAGGAGAGCAGCACGTTCTCTTCTCTCCCCTGTTTTACAGCCTCCCTCCTAAGGAACCCCTTCAGATCTGGAAGCTGGTGTGGGGATGGGTGCTGGGGGAAGGACAGCAGGGCTGGGTGGGAGCAGCCAGACAAAGCCCTCAGGGCTCCCCCTGCGAGGGCAACGGGAGGACCAGCACCACCAGCCACGCTGGGGAGAGCCCATGCCCGTCCCTGCTGACAGAAACGCTGCTCAAAGGGAAGCCCGTTTGCCAGGATGTGCAGTGGCTAATTAGGGATTTGCAAGGCTGGGCACACTCTGCAAGTCTTTTTCTTCCTTTTTACAGAAATGAGGGAGCGTTGGTGGGAAAAGGCGCTGTGCAAGCGACAGGAAAACACCAGGGAGCACTTGAAGGAATGTCAAAGTGTGGATCAAACCCAGCCCACATTAAATGTCTTTCCAGGTTACTGCAAGGCTGGCAGGGTGTGGATGGACAGACTGACAGCAGAGCTACTGCTGGGCCATGACAAATACCAGTAAGAGCTCTGGAAAGGCTAAAAATCCTTGGGCATGTGCCATGCTCCAACTGCAAGGAGCAGCAGAGCCCTCTTGAGTGGGTTGTCCCACTGGGACTGTCCCACCATCACCATCAGTGATGCCCCCCCCCCACCAGGCACAGGGTTTAATGAATTCCTACCCTGATCCACTTGGTGAGATCCTGGTCCCCACTCACAGCCCCGGATCAGTCCCCAGCAGTGCTGGGAGGGCGGCACGCAGTGGATCCATCCAAATTTCCGCCCCGCATCCTCAAGGAACAATGGCCCGTGTGTCCCTCAGAGGCCCCTCCTGCCGCACTCGGCCGCAGCCGCCCTCCAAACACTCTCCCTCTTGTTCGCTTTGGCCGGGAAGCGGAGGAGCAGCAGGTATTTCCTGCCATCAGCTGCCATCCCTGCTTGGCCGGCCCCACAGGGGACACACTGCTCCAGCTCCAGTCCCTGGGACCCCCAAGGGACCTGCCACCCCTCAGGGACAAAGCAGGAACCCGCAGCGGTTGCTGTCCTTCAGCAGGCAGGTGGCCCTGCTCCAAAGGGACACCAGCAGCTCCACGCACACCCCCGCTGTGCACATCCTGCTGGAAAAGATTTCCCTTCTGCTGTTCCAAGTTCCAGCTAAAATGAGGCTCAAAAACGTGCAAAACGCTGGTTTTGCCTCGTTTCCTTTGTGCATTTCAGTGTGTTCTGCAAACAGGGCACTTCCTCAGAGCTCTGCTTTGGCTCTCACGTTCGGGAATAAGAGAGAGGCTTTTATTTTAATAGGAAAACAGGATTATAAATTAGCAGTCAAGCTGCGAGAGCACAGAATCTTCCTCTTAAAATATCTGCACACGTCGCGGTGGCCAAAGCTGGGTGTCAGCACTGGGGGCACACGCATGGAGGGGTGCTGGGTGCCACCCCTCTTGGTGCAGAGCAGGTGCTGGTGACACGTGCGAGATGCACACGGGTAACCAGCTGCAACCTCCCAACAGCAAGGGCTTACACCAGGTACCTGATGGAGAGGAAAATCCCAGGCAAGCATCAGGCAGCGCTGCTAGCTGCAGCCAATTTTCCTCACTTAATATGTTTCCTGCACTCATCCCCCTCCCTGACCTCGGCTCCTCCTTGGAGCACGTTCAGCCCCAGACACACGGCTGAGCACAGCCAAGGCCAGCGGGACTGCTGCCATTTCATCCCACCCCTCGGCTCCGAGGCCAGGGCTCCGCACACCGCAGCTTCCCCCGGGGGTCCCCACGCTGCCCGGGGCAGGGGGAGTGGGCAGCCCCAACACCTCCTGGGGTGATGGTGCTCTCTGTACCCACGGAAGGCTCGGAGAGTGGGGGGTGAAGAGGCCACCTCCATCCTTTGTGAAGGGGGCGTGATCCAGACTCAGAGGCAAATACAGATCCAGATGAATATCTAAATCCAGCTCCAAATGCAAGTACAGAAGTGGATCCAAATTCAGCTCCGAGTGCAAATCCAGATGTGGGTCAGAATCCAGATCCAAATCCTGATCTAAATCCAGACCCACATCTAAGTGCAGACCCACACATGGTCCAGCCCTGATCCAAAGGCTGATCCAAGCCCAGAGGCAGCCCCAGCTCCAAACCCGGATCTGAGCCCTGACCCAGGTTCTGGAGCATGTCCACAGGAACTTCATCCTGCCTACTGCCAGCCCCCGGTGGATGCTGCCGGGTGGGCTGCCCTGCACCCAGCACCAGTGCCACCCTCTGGTTCCTGTTCCCCAGTGCCCAGTACGAGCACCTGGCAGGTGCTGCCCAGGGTGTTCCCTGTACCCACCGTTGCCACCGTCCCATGCCTGGTCCCCGATGCCCAGTCCATGCTGCCCAAAAGCTGCCATGCAGTTCTTTCTGCTGGCACCCAGCACTCATTGCCTGGTGGGGTACCCCAGTGCCGGCTGTGCCATGCCCGGCGCCCACCCCAGTGCCCGGTGTGCCCTGCCGAGCTCCCGCCCCGTTGCCCCGCTGCCCGGTATGCCATGCCCACCGCCCGTCTCGCTGTCCCCGGTGCCCGGTGTGCTGTGCCCAGCGGCCACCCCGGTGTCCGGTGTCCGGTGCCCGCCGTGTCCCAGTGTCCCCGATGCCCACGATGTCCCGGTGCCCGCAGTCCCCCCGGTGCTCGCAGTATCGCGGTGTCCCAGTGTTCGCGGTGCCCGCGGTACCCCCGATGCCCCCGGTGCCCGCGATGTCCCGTACCCCCGATGCCCCCGGTTCCCCCAGTACTCCCAGTGCCCCCGATGCTCCCGGTGCCCCGGTACCCCCGGTACTCCCGGTACCACGGTACCCCCGGTACCCCCGA
>VXBX01006296.1:428707-444050 GCA_013400415.1 Scytalopus superciliaris
GGAAGTGCAAGGAAGGAAAGGAAAAGAAAAAAAAAAAAATAAAAAAAAAAAAAAAAATTAAAAAAATACCATAACCGGTAGAAACCGCCGAGGAGATTTAGGGAAGCGGCATGGCTGTGCCGTGGAGCCCAGAGAAAGTGTGCATCCTTGTCTGATGAGGAGCTGCCCGTGCCAGGGACCGCAGACCCACCTCTCCTCTCCCGGCTCTGTCTCCTCTGCAAGCCCCAGGGAACAATTGCATACAGAGTGCTTCGTTTCAGAGCCGCCACAGTCATTTCAGAGACCTTTTAGGCAGGAAAAGTGCTCTGTAGCGTGTAATTTGAAGGCTCTGCTCTGAACCTTCACTGTCGCTCTGCTAAATGATCCTCTGCTCTTCCAAACCTTTGCTGCCTGGAAACCAGCGGCAGTGACCTGGTTCTTGGCCTCGCTCGGTCCCAGGTCTCCCTTCCAGCTCTGTGCTAAGGTGAGGGGAGTTGCAGGTTGCAAGGAGCAGCCCCGGGTGGTTCTCTGTCTTGCAGGGGGCCTCTCAGATGTCAGTCCTGGGAGATTTCAGCCAGTCTTAATCATCTCTCGCCTCTGCCTGAGCTGCAGAGGTTGTCACAGCTCACTAAGGATTTTCCAGCCTGGAGGGTTGAATCTTGTGAGGGCTCTGCAGGAAAATCTAGGGACTCCAGCTGATTTCCCCCTGAAATGGGGCAGCTGCAGGATTCTTTTTTGTAGCATCCCTCAGGCTTGGCAGCTCATGGCAGGGAGAGGAAATGGCACAACTTTGGTTTAACCGATGGAGCCGCTCCACAGCCTTGCCGGTGGCACCGGAGCTGAGCCCGGAGGTGCTGGACCATCAGTCAGCCAGGGAGTGTGACATCGCTGGGGGTTTCCTCATCTTTCCTCTCCTTCCCATCCTTGTTAGCTGCCCTAAAACTTTTGTGGGTTGCAGGCACACCTGCAGGAGCAGGATGAGCTGTGGGTTTCCTCTCGCCGTGGGCGCTGCCTCCCTTGCCAGGTGCAGGCAGGGCTCTGAGTTCCCGGCAGCCAGGGCATGCAGGTAGCTTGGCAGCGGAGTGCAGTAAAAAGGAAAGGATGGGGAGAAGGAAAAACATTTGGATATGAAGGGTTTGGCTGTCACCCCTCAGCCTGGTCCTGTCCCGTGCTGGGCTGGCGCTGTGCATGTCTCCTCTCGCCTCACGCAGCTTTACTCTGCTTTGGATTCACTCCTGGTTCCTGCTGAGGCAGGAGAGCCCCAGTGATGGTGGATTTATGCACGTCACCAAATCAGACACACGGCCAGGGCAGGAGGAACTGTCTTGAGTCCATCCTAGAGGGCTGGATCGGCCCTGCCAGGTGTGTAACTGCTCTTAAATCCAGTAGGTGCCGGGGATCCCACCCTGTCCCCAGGCGATTGACAGGGCTTCCCCTTGGCTTCTGCTTGCATCCTATCCCCCACAGCAGGGCACGAGGCAGAGGAAAGGCATTTCCCTTTCCCTTCTCGGAGGGATGCTCCTCAGCTACAGCCCTTCCAAAGAGCAGGCAGGATGCACCCCAGCTGGGGCGGAACGGGCAGATAGATCTGTGTATGGTCCTGCCACCATCCTGTCCCATTGCCTGCTCACAGACATGCTCAGCATCGCTTGGAGTTGGGATTTTCCCTAGGAGGGCTGGTACAGCTGCTTGAGGCCATCAGGAACAAAGCTTGTTGTGGAGCCTGGTGTGGAGGAGGAGCAGGAGGAGGAGGAGGGAGGCAGGTGCTGGAGATTTGGCATCACATCCACAGGCAAAGAGCCATCTCCGAGCAGTGGTCACCACCTGTGCCCACCAGCACCAGGCTGGGAAAAACCACATATTCCAGCAAGCTGAGGGTCATCACCAGCTCTGCAAGATGGAGAGTGGCTTCCTGGGGCTGGCAGTCACCCCCTGTCCCCGGCAGGAGGGTGGGATTGCTTGTGGGAATGCCACTTCACCCTGGGAAGGTGGCAGCTTGGATTCTGCTTCGGTTGCACGGCCTAGTTTTGAGAGCTGGAATATGCTCAAAGCTGGGCTTTCTGAGTTGCTTTTTTTGGTTTTGTTTTGTTTTAAATGACAGCATTTCCCCTTTAAATTTACATCTCTAGCTGGGGAACACAGAGCCTGGTGAGAGAGGGAGTGTGAGACTTTTATAAAAAGAACGAGTCGGGTTTTATTATCCCTTTGAGACGAGCAGGGAAAATCTATACTGAAGGCATGAAATAGCAATAAAAATGGACTTTTTGCCAAAGCAAAATTAATTGAGTGAATCTCAGTCCTCAAGCCTGAGCTCTGAGAGGCTTATGAGTTGGATATGAACCACGCTGCCCCCTTCCAGGCTCTCATCCCCCAGGGAGGGGAGGCAAATCCTCCCTCAGGTCTTTGGTGTGCGATGTGATCGGTGCATGGTAGCAGAGGACTCATGCTTGGGATAGAGCAAGCCTGAGGTTGCCTCCAGCCCTGATGATCCCTGAAGCAAGGACCTTCTTCAGGTCCATTGGCTGGGGGATGCTGATGATCATTGTTCCAGCATTTCCATCGCTGTGAATCATGGAATCCCATCTCGACTGCAGATTTGGGGGAGTTCAACAAGAGAAAGGAGGAAGACTGGACACAGGCTCCTTGAACCCACTCTAGAAGCCAGGAGAGGATCTTGCTGTCTTACCCTGGCCTGGGCTAGCTCTAATTGGCCATTTTCCTCCCTCGTCTCTGCATCCTGCTCCTGCCACATTGGGATCTGGCTCTCTGAGGTGCTTTCTGGGCAAATCCTTCGCAGAAAAGGAAACTCCCATCCTGGGGTTTGTTCTTCTGAATGTCCAGTGCAGTGTCTCCAGCTCTGCTCTGCCAGTTTGGGGTGGGAGGATGGCAGGAGGAGCTGCTGGACAGAGCAGCAGAGGAAAGACGGATTCTTTTCAGCAGATGGTGCAAAGAGGATGAAGCTGTGTAAACCTCCTGAGTCCACTGGAGAGACAGAGATTAAATAGTGAGAGGGCTGAGAGGCAGCTCCAGGCAGGAGAAGGAAGGAGAAAAAAGGAAAATGGGGGTGGAAATAGGATTGGAGAGTGGAACTGGGGAGAGAAACTGTTGGTTTGAACAGGCATTCCTCTCCCACTTGATGTCTCCCCTCCAATTCGGAGGGCCTAGTTTCAGTGCCATAAAAATATAGCCCTTTTCAATCCCTTATCTTGCAGGAGCAGAAACAATTGGCCTGCAAAGAAGGAGAAAACAATCTGTTTGACTGACAAACAAAACCACATTTCTGCACAAAAGGAGGAGGAGGAAGAGGCAGCTGTCTGGCTGCTGCTTCGGCTTTTTTCCTTTCCCCTCCCTCTCCTGTCCCCTCACTGACGGTGTTGGAGCGGAGCCGCTACCCTTGCCAGCAAAACACCCGCCGTTCTGACTGGCTGGGTTCAATGTCAGGCTCCTGCAGCAAATGTCATTGTCCTCCCTGCTGTCACCAGCCACGGTGGAGATGCACCAGCTCTGCCATGATGCCCTCGTGGGGGTGGTGCAGGGACACGTGGTACCCTGAGCATCACTGGGGCAGAGCTGGGAGGTGGTCATTGGGTACCAGAGACACAAAGTGATGCTCAGGAGAGAGGGACCAACTCCAGCAGCTCATGGCAGCTGAGCTGGGGACAGCGGGGACACAGAAGGTCCTTCATCAGGGAGAAGTTCAGCCAGGTTGTGGGCAATGCTGATGTTGCAGCACATGGGCAGCATCCATGGAGCACCCGAGTGCTGCAGCTGGAGATGCTGCTGGAGCCTCTGTCTCCAGCTCTGTGCCTCGGTTTCCCTGTCTGCAAGGCCAGCAAGATAATACACAGGTGGTGTGAGAGAGCTGGGGCATAGAAGTGCCCTACCCCCCTAAAATTGTTATCCCAGCAAGCTGTTATCCCAACAAGTAGTTATCCCTAAAAATTAATTATGGAAACCACCGTACTAGCCAAATTGGTGCTGGGGGGAATCCATCAGAGAGGAAGGAGCAGAGCCCACAGGATCTTGGCAGTTCTCTATCTCTCTGGAACAAACTCCTCACTTGGAGGCTTTTTTGAAAAAGAAACTGATTTTCCCCATGCGATTCCCTGACCAGGAGCAGCAGCAGCAGTTTCCTGCCTGGAACAGCTTTCCGAGGGGACTCTGCTCTATGGGGACACGTGAAGCAAACACCCACGCTCTGAAAACAGCCAAGTGCAATACCCAGTGCCTGAACCTGGAAAAGCAGAGGCTGGAGCAAAACAATCTCTGCAGGGGCTGGTAGCACACACAGAGGGAATCGAAGTAAATAAAGGGGCACAAGAAGCAAACCCTGAAGCCCCCAGGACACTCTTTTGATGCAGTTGCTGGTGACCTACTAGAATCCACTGGAAAGATGATCCTGCAGTGGTGGGTGGTTCACTTTTTCCTTTTTTATTTTTTAAGGAGCTGTTTCACTTCTCAGCCAAGTAGCAAAATAACATGTAAGAAATCAGAGATTCCAGGTGAGTTAATAACAAATAATGAGTCTCTCAGTTCCTGAGTGGTTCTCTTGTTGCTGCCGTCCAGGCATATAACAGGCAGGCTTTCCTGAGCATCCTTAGCCAGGCTTGTTGAAATGCTGGTATGGATTGATAAAAACATCCTGAATTCAAGGGAATTCAAGAGATCCAGCCTCTGCTTTCTTACACTGCCATAACAGAAGCTTTGGGGAATATTTGACCTGAAGGATTGGAAGAATTTGATTTATTTTTAATTCCTGCACCTAAAATGCAGAATTTTCTGCACTTTTCTTTCCTCTTTCATTTCAAAGGAAGATGAGAGGAACTATCCCTTCACGTGTCAAACTGCAGGCAAGAGAAGATACGAAAGATGACTGGACTACTTTTACAACTTTGGCACTTGACTTTCCTCCCCAGAAGGGGAAGATGCACTGTCAGCCTGTCTTGTGATCAGGCTGTATCCTTTTGTTACCCTGATAAATGTCAGCTGACCAGGCTGGGATGTAAAAAACTCCATCTCTACCAGACCGTTGCTGCTGTGCTTCACACACAGTATTTAGGAAGGAGAGGGCCCAGCATCTCCCCACGTGAGCAGTGCTTGCAGAGCTTGCCTGGCCACCCAAGGTCTCCATCTCCTCCATGCCCTGCCAGGTCAGCACCCTGTCTCCTTTACCTACCCCTGACCCCCATATTCTCCCTCACTTCTCCCTTCAGCTTCTTCCTTCCAGCTGAACTCTGAGGATAGAGGTGAGGGTTTGGCCTCTGTGCCCAGGGCTGGCAGGTGCAATGCAAAGCTCGTGCTGTGATAAAGTGAATCTAACAAAGATGTGAAGTTTGGCTCCCGGGCAAGAAAGATCTTTCAGGTTTTAGCAGATTCCTGCTTTTCTGGTATGGCATGCTCCAAGCATGGCCATGGGAGCAGCTCTCAGGGGAAAGCCAGAGTTTTGCTTAGCCCAGGGCTTGAGGAGATGTGGCTGAGGCAGAGTGGGCTGTGTCAGAGCCCTGTCCTTCAGTTTCAGACTCTGGAGATGTCCGGATGCTCGCAGTCCCTGGCTATTGGGATGGTGTTTCCTGTGGCAGAGCCAGCTTTTGGTGAAGCAACATCCACCCGTGTTTTATCCAGACCTACCCAGAAGCTCTCCTTTCCCTGGGCACATCCCACCCCTTCCACCAGCTGCAGTCACACAGTCCAGAAGCTCGTCCTCGATGTTACTCTGCGCTCGTGTCTCTTGGGATTTGGCCAGCGTGTGTCAGAGCTACGCGCCTCTTCCTCTCCAGCTGCTCTGCTCTCGGCTGCGTCACCCGGAGCATCCCTTCCTCCTGCCAGGGGTGGCTTTGGACATCCTGTTTCCCGAGTTGCTTTGCCCTGATTTATACTAGGTCATGGGCGTGTGGGTCCCTCGCTTGGCCGTGGCAGCACAGCCTCTTGGATTAGGTGTATCTCCAAGCATGACTTCCATCTGTCCGTCAGCCCCTACAGCTAATTCCTGCAGCATTTACAGCCATGCAGGGGCCTCGGTCCTATGGAACAGCCACTGGGGGTGGCAGGACCGTGCTAAATGATCTATTCCACATGTTTCACCTCTTTGCTACTCACAAATTGTTGGCGATTTTTTTGTAGTTGCATTAAGTATTCTGAGTGGCTGCGATTTCCCCCATCGTATTCATTATTCAAAATTGTTCTCCAGATAATTTCTGCAAATAATTCGCAGTCTTTGCTCTTTTGTGAATACTCGGTCTCAAGAATGAGAGTCGTTTTAATTGGGATCTCACATCACATGATGGGTTTTGGCTTCCCGATTGGGCAGGCTTAATTTTTAGACTTGAGGTTTGGAGAGGGAAACTGTTGCAATTAGGAATTTGAAATGCACTTTCTTCCAATATCTTTAGTTGATGCTTAACATTAACAGTCTGTCTTGCTTTTTATTATTTTTTTTTCCCCTTCCTGGCCAAAAATCCCTGCCGGTAACTTGTTGGCAAGAAACACTTGAAGAATATAAACAGAAAGGTGGCACCAAAACAGCTAAATTTAACATATCTGAAAACTGGAGTGATGATTCACAGTGGTTTGTTGTGTATTATTCACCTCTCTCTGGTAAAAAACGATGATGAAAATAATTTAGAAACATAAAAAGTCACATAGCAAGGGGACATTTATAGCACTTGGTTTCATAAAATCTTCCGTCAACGGTTCTCTGTGTGCCTGAGAAACATCCTGTGGGCTGGCTGGTGTGGTGCACCCTGGCCCTTGATGCTTCAGCCCTGGGCTGGGGCTGCAGCTGGCTCGGTGGAGGGAAGGGAGGTTCAACCAGCCTGGCACCTCACACTGCCTTGATCCGCACCCTCAGCAGGAAGGACTCCAGTTGCCTCGTGCAGAGCTCGACTCCAGGCAGAGGGTGACCGCAAGTGATTTGCCCAAGGTCACTCTTCAGCTCCCTGGTTCAGCTGGAAATAGCTCCAAGGTCTCCCGGTCCCCCCAGCAGCCCCCTCGCTGCCAGGCGAGACGGAAAGGTGCGGAGTTCACGTGTCTTCTCTAACCGACAGCCTGGCTCCTGCCACCTCACCTAAAACCTTGGCTCTGTTTTCTGCCCTCCACCCTCGGGCTGAGTCAACACAGCCCCCTCTCACCCCCTCCTTAACAGCACGGGCTCCCGTGGCATATTTATGCCTCCGAAGTGGAGCGTTGCGCCGGCGCTCCCGTTCGTGCGGCACCCGCACAGCCCGGGTGCTCGCTTCCACCAGCTGCTGCTGCCGGTTTCCCTTAAAAATAAAACCCCTCTAAAGGTACAGCAGGGACACCTTAAATGCAGAGCTGTGGCGTGCAGTTAATCATATCCTCTTAACGGGTTTATTCGCTCATTAAATATTTAAGACTCGTTTCTCTTTATCAATAGTGTGGAGGCGTGCAGGCCCCGGTGCAAAGATTTATGCACACAATAGGATCGGTGCATTTAGATTTGTTTGAAGGGATCTGAGAGCCATTTAAAACTCGACCGAGGGGGACGGTTTCTGCTGCTGCTGTTTTCCTCTGGTGAGGTTTCTGCCTCCTGACCGTGGCTGGGAGGTGGCAGGAGGGGAGGTTGTGGGGTGCTGGCTGATGGCTGGCTCCAGTACCCCCATAGTTGCTTTTGAAATAGCTGTTCCCCCTTTGTTGGGGTGCTGAGGTCTTGGAGGGGATGTGCCGGGCTTGAGTGTCCAGCAGTGATGAGGATGGTCCGTGTGTGGAGGCAGTGCCTGGTGCTGGGAGCGTGTTTGTGGAAGTGGTGTTTTGATCCCTGCTTCCCATTGCTGTCTGTGGGAAGAGCTTTGCCGTTGTGCCTCAGATGTGAATTCCAGCTCGTCTGGCGCCATTCGGGAGCTGTCATGCAGGTGCAACATCTGTTGTTCTTCTGTTATTACCTGGGCTCTGCTCTTCATGCAGGTGTAAGAGCAGTGGTGGCCTTTTCAGTTCGTAGGATGGGGAGGTATGAAACCCACACCATCATCCTGCCTCATCCTCCCCATCACCTGCCCCCCTGCCCACCTCACCAGTCCAGATCCCCATCCTGAGCATCTTCATCCAGTACCCACCCTCTCCCACCTGCCCCATGCCTGGTCCCCAGTCCCTACATGGGGCTCTGTGGCTTCCAGCTGCTGCCAGATGTTGCTCACCCTGGGTGCATGGAGGCAGTTCCTCCTGTCTGTGTGCACTGTGTGTGCCTGTCCCCCGAGCTCCAAGGGCTGTGGGCTGTGATGTGGGGTGTGAGACAGGACCAGGGGTCTGACTCTGTGTCCGACGGAGTTGCACAATGTGACCTGTACCCGTCCTTCCATGGAGCGCACTGCTGGAGCTTGCAGGGACAGCAGGTCCCGGCATGCAGGACTCTATCTCCATCTCAGCAGCCTCTGCTTAGATTGGGAGGGAACATCTCATGCCAAGACCTGTCCTTCCCAGGCTGCAGCTTGGGAGTAGGAGATGGCAGCAGCTGACGCCCATTTTTTTTCACCCCCCGTGGCATCCTGGCAGGTTCTTCCCATAGCTTTGCATGCAGCCAGACATGCCTATTCCAAAAACTCCTTTCCAGGAGGTGCTGGGGGTGGATAAGGAAGGGTGGGTAGCTTCAGTGGCAACAGGCAGAGCTGGCAGCTCCCTCCTGAGGGTGTGAGAAATACCCTGGCTGGATTATTGACAGCCCAGAGCATGGGAAGTGCGTGCATGCGTCAGATATTTACCCAAACCTCTCCTGCTTTGCAACATGCCCACGAAAAAAGGATCTGACAGCAATAAAACTGTCGGGCGGCTGCTGCTGCTTTTTTTTAAAGTTCTATGATAGCTTCTCCCCCCCCTTTTTTAATAGCTAATGCATCTGTCACTACTTTCCTAATGAGCTTTCCGAAAAGGGCCTTGGGGACCTCTACCTATCCATGTGGGCTTGGATCGGAGCATACTCAGGGGACTCAGAGAGGATTCAGCTCCCCGTTTCACCCCCATCCCCTCCCCAACCTCCTCTCCGAGGGCAGGTTGTCCAGAGGGAGGGGAAGGCAGCAATATCTCAGCACTCGGCGAGCTGGCGTTCACCCCCTGCAATCACAGCCAATAATGACAAAAAGACGGGGCTGCTGCCAGAGATAGAGAGCTGAGCTCCAAGCGTTACAGCAATGTCACAGCCTTGGGACTGCTGCTGGCTGCTACTGGAAAGAAATTTCCTCACAACAGGCAGAGTTATAGGAAGGAGCCATTGATTGCATTAAAAAACACCCTCCCCACCTCTTTTTTTTGGCATGGATTTTCAAGGCTTTTTTTTTTTTTCCTTTCCTCTCTCCCCCCCTTTCTCTCTCCATTTGCCATTGAAGTTGCGTTCAATAAAACCCATCGCCCGAGAGCGTCTGTTCGCATGTTCTCAGCAGTACAATGGGCAGAGGACTGCAGTGTGCAGAGCCCCAGCCAGTCTCTGCAGACAATGAGGGGCTGGCAGTGGGGCAGGGGGGGCTTCTAGTTTATTTTATTTCATTTTTCCCCCACCTGCCAGCCCCCACTACTAATTGTAATCACAAAAGGCAAATGGGAAGGGACTGGGGGAACAAGGCTGTGGTTCACTGGGGTCATGGTCTCCATCAGTCATTCTCCCAGCCTGTTGCTGGGTAAAAGCTCGGCTCCTTGGTTTATCAAAATGACTGTGCAGTAAAAAGCCTCTTTGCCCAAACCTCCCCCTACAAAAAAGCTGTTTCAAGTGACTCAAAAAGCCTGAATTTCCCATTGCCATCCATGGGAGACTTTCCGTTGACTTCTCTAGGCACAGAAGGGAAAACAGAGGGTTTGGTGACTCAGGCACAAACCTGGGATCTCTTCCTTTTGCTGACGCTGTTGGCAAATCCTTTAGGATTTAGCCCAAATCATCCAGGGACCAAACGCGCTGTCCCTGTGCCACTGATAGGGCACAAGGGGATGCACCACTTGGCAGGAGTGAATCTCTAATTGTGCTGTGCCCGAGCTCCCCGCAGCTGTGAGATGCAGCAGTGCTCACACTACCTTGTGTGATGGTGGAGAAGCTAATAGCTATTAATGCCAGGGAGATGCTTCCAGATCTCTAGATAAAAGGTGCTCAAGGAGGGAGAATTATTATCAACGTGGGCCAAAGAGCTACAGGGGATTCGAAATCTGTTTGTGTTTGTAGGATGTAACCACTAAGGAGGGAGAGACTGGGACAATGGAGCATGCACAGCACTAATGGAATGAGCGTAGGAAAGAGGATATCTCTGGAGACCCTTAGAAACCATTTCCCAGTGGTAAGATCTACTTGGGTTGTTTGTTCTTCTTCCCAGATGAGAGCTGCAGTCGTGGACGCTTTTATCACTTATGAGCTGGACTAGATGGAGGCCAGAGAGTGTATTGTGGGGACGAGCCTGCCTGGCTCTCCGCTGGGTGGGTACAGATTTATCCGGTCTCAGCTTCCATTTCTGGCTTTCAGAGCTGTGTTTTACAACAGAGGAACCTGGACTGGACATTTCAGACCTGTTTTTCAAGCTTATGGGGTGTAGGTTTGGCCTCTGGTAGAGGTGCAAGGGCATGACTTGGGCATCTTGAGGGTGCAAGCACAAGGGTTGTTCACGGTGGGCTCATCCTGTCCCGTCTTGGGATACAGGTGGGGCTGAGGTGTGGATTTGGAACAGCTCCATGGTAGCATGTGGTGGTTCCTTAAAGCCATTTCACTCAGAGATTCCCTTTTTCCAGCCGATTCACTCACTTCTTGCTGTGGTGACAGTGAAGCTTGCTCAGGCTCCACATGCTAACATGCTGTGGTCTGGGCTGGAGGCTCCTAATGGGCTCTGAGCCCAGTGGGGCCAGGGAGTGTACAGACACAGGTTGTCCCGTGAGATTAAACCCGAGCTAGACAAGCTGTTTGTTGTCTGTGCTCTGACAGTGCTGAGACCTGTACATTGCTGTGCAGAGCGTTGGGCAGGCAGGTAAGACACGGTCAGCATCCATCCCAGCTCCCCTGGAGCATACATCCTGCCTGCCCACAGATCCTCACTCCCATCCTGCTCCAAAGTCACATCGCCTCCCCTTTGCACCCTGAGACAGCCCCATTTTGTGCTCGGGGGAGCTGCAGCCTTTCTCACTGGAGACCTGCAGCACACCATGCTCTTTTTTTCCCCTCTCCTGTCTTTTTTTTTTTTTTTTTCCCCCTCTCTCCTGGACACTTTACTTAGGTTCTTTCTTCCCTCTCATTTTCTCTACCATCAAATGAAAGCCATTCAGACCAAAACGGTTCAGTCTGCTCTTTGTGTCTGGAAAACAGAACACCAAAGACAGCTGGACCTACCCGAGATGGCCACGGCCGTGGCAACAGTGGCTCTTTGTTAGCGCTGTTGTCTCTGCCCCTATCTCCAGTGTCTGGGGCCCTGTCTCTTTAAAGCTTTAGTGTGCTGTGTCAAAGCCAACAGAGAGTTCAGCTTATTAATGGATTCGCTAGGTTAATATCCCAACAGTTTGGTGTGGTGGGGTTTTTTTTTCTTTTTTTTTTTTTTTTTTTTTTTTTTTTTTTTCCCTTTCCACCAGCATAATTTAGAAAGAGGGGGAGGGGGAGAGAAAGATAACCCAGTCCCATTTCTGGGGAGGAGGGCATGGCATGGCTCATTGCTTTGGAGAAATGGAGCTGGAATGGTTGGTCGGGGCCACGAGAAGGTGGTGGCCCAGCCCTTTGCCTTCCTGTCTGTATGTACATCTCTCTCTATCTCCTTCTCCTGCGGGGTTCCCTGCATCAAAGCTTCTTCCAGTTCTTATGCTAATGAGGTGCATTAATGCTTAATGACTGTGAACAGGCTTGTTTAATTGCACCTATCTGAGCAGGAGGCACGTTGCTGTATAAGAGGGAACGACCATGTAAGCAGCTGCATGCCCTCCTGGACAGTCTTAATTACATGTAAAACTGATGTGATCTAAACCACCAGGCTGGTGATTAGTTTAGTGAGGCAGGTGGTACTTTGCAATTCAGTGCCTCAGAAACTCTAGAGCAAGTGAGATCAGATTCTTTCGTAGGCTATGGAGGATAAGGCAAGCCCTGATCATCCTTGAATTTGATGTTGGGTGGGGACAAGCACGGCATAGTAGATTAATTTAATTAATTTATTGCAGTTAGTTTGCAAAGACATTATCCGCCAGCGTCTGTGCAGAATACTGAGCAGTCCCATTAATGCAATGCTATTTTGCCTGTAAATCCTCTCCCCCCGCCCCTTACAGGAGGAATGAGCTGCGATGGTCTCAGCTTTCTGCAGCGTTATCTCGCGCTGGTTGAATACGGCTGATTGTCTGAACTACAAAGGGGCCCGGCTAATGCAAAGCCATCCCTATTGGCACCAGACCTAGATTAATGACTCTGCATGCATTGACTTGGCTCCAAACTGGATTTCCCCAAAGCAGCTCGCTGCTGTCTGCACTCGGGTATCCTGCAGGATACTGTTGGGCTGTTGGGCAGGAGAGAGCCCAGGTGGGCAGGCTGCGGGTCAGGGGTGTGCAGGTGTGGAGGTACCTGTTCTCCTCAGCCAGCTGCTGCTCATCACCCGCCCTCGCCGCTCCCCCTTGTTTGTTTTGCTTTCAGTCGCCGGAGGGGGGATGTTTTTTTTTTTAAAAAAAAAAAAAAATTAAGAACAACCTCTCTCAGAAGTGGCTTTGGGCAGGGGAACAAACCGCATCCCGCAGGATTTTGGGGTCGGTTGCGCTCCTGGTACCTCCTGGCCGGGGTGGGTGCTCACCCCTTCGCCATCCCCACAACCAGACTCTTCCCTGGGGTGCTTCCTCGGCGTTGCTGTCCCATGAACTCCCTGATCTCCCCTCTCCCTGCCCTCCTGGGCCCCAGCCGAGGCTCTTCCTGACGTTACTCCCACAACAACCACTTCCTTCCCGTCCCGGCAGCCCCCAGCTCCGCACCCGGCCCTGCCGGCCTCTCGCTATCTCCCTGGGACCCCTCTCCTGCTCCTCCACTTCCAGCCACCGCTGTTTATTTTGTGAAAGGGCTCAGAGGCTCTTTCTCCCCAAGTGAATCCCGTGGCCACGAGGCCGCAGGGTGGGTGGTCACACAGCATCCCACTTCCACCATTAAAGCCTCCTCCGGGTGTCCGCAACACCCATGGAGGTTTGGGATTAGAAACCCACCATGTGGCACATGGTTTAGCCGACACACCGGGACCAGTTCTCCAGAATGAAGCATCCCCCTGTGCTACTGTGTTTGGGGCTCAGCAGGGAGGGAGGACCTGGCCGTGGCAGCCACCTGAGCGTGGTGGGAAGGCGGCAGGGTGGGAGTGGGGAAGAGGCAGGCAAGGTCTGTGGTGGGGGACAAGAGTGCTGTGGTGTTTTCCTCAGTGTCTTCCTCCCAGCTGGGATGTTTCCTGGCAGGAGAAGGCACGAGACCATGGTGAGGGCAGCAGGGGCTGGCAGAGGGAGGCACTGTGACCCCGAGGGGAGAACAGGGAAATGCCTAGTTTTGGGTGGGAGCTCCACTCCAAATGGCCACACAGATGCTTGTCTCCCCGTGGGGAAGGACAGCAGCTCCACTGCCATCTGCCTTCCCCTTGCCCACCCCATCAAGGCTGGTCCCCTCCTTGTCCCGCCAAGGCACATTTTGCTGCACCAACGCTTGGCCTTGCACTGGCTCAGAGGCAGACTTTGGGTGGAAAAGCAGCCTGTGGGGTGGCACTGAGGCAGCCCCTGACCATTGTCATATTGCTGCTCCCAGGGACCACCCGAGACCTCGTTGCAGTGGTAGTGGCATGGCCACCCAGAGTGGGACAAGCACCCCAAGACACCCATCACTGTGAAATCGGGAGTTTTGCTGTCCTGAGGAGAGATGCTGAGAAACCAGTGCCACGTCAGGGTGCATCCCCCCAGTGGGGGGGGCTCAGCCCTGCCTTGTCTGCAGGTGAAACACCCTCGTGCTGAGCCCCCAGCCTGAGCAAACCCTTTTTTTAGCACTCCCCTATTTGCCAGGCATACTTCCTTTCTTTTGATTCTTACCACCTACATACAGTCTGACTGCAACAGCAAAAAAAAAAAAAAAAGGGGGGGGGGGAAGAGAATTGCAACATTCAGTCGAAGGCTTTTCTGTCTAATGACATTAAATTTATTAACCAAAACTCCAGCTGCACCAGGCTGGGATCTAATAATATTCAGGCTATGGAGACATCAAGTAGAAAGAAGCTTAAAGCCCTTTTTATTTCACAGTAAAACTGTCAGTAAATAACTGGATTGTCTTGAGACTGAGAAAATGGGGATTTATCTTCCTGAACATGAAAAGTGTGCTTATTTTTTTTTATCAGCTTCAAAAAGCCCCAGCAACCTTGATTTTCCTTCCACACCGTTCTCAGCAGTTCTGCCAAGCCCCAAAACCACACAAATCAAGAGACAGGCTCTAAAGATATTTTTAATTAAATTAATTCCTTTTCCTTCCTTCCCTATTTCTCCCTTGTCCCCTCCTCCATCCTCTCTTTCTCTCTCCCTGTGTCCCCAGCTAATGACTTCTAAGCACTGTGACATTTCAGCACTGGCTGTCACTAACACCACACCTCCGTGCTGGTTATAAATTGGGCACAGAGACATAAAATTCCCCGCAGAAGGTCCCCGTTTGATGATATTCTCCGAGGTAAATCTCCAATAGCTCCCTGTTTTCTTTAATAACGCTAATAGGCATAGATTAATTAAACTGTTATATTACTTCCTTCTTTCTACCAGCACCAGTTAGAAATCTTATTACCTGCTACTCTCCGCTTGCCTTTTCCCCAAGGTGGTTATATTCCAACCAGTTACCAAGGTTTCTCAGAGCCTGTAGCACAAGGTGAAACGGCAGACAGCGTCTCCATGAGGCTGGATCCTGATCCCAACCCCTGGCTCCCAAACCCCACCGGCCTCAGCAGAGCCTGGGCGGGCGTAAGCGGGGTCAGGATTAAGCCCGGTTTGTCTGAAGAGGTTCTGTCTTGAAAGCAACAGCAGGGCTATTGTTGAGTCTGGATGCCCACTCTAAAAGGGACCACAGCTGTAGGAAAGGGAATTGTATACATCCATCAACTCCTCCAGGGCCTCAGGATGTATTAGTTAAGATTGCGGGATAGCATGTCTCGGCTCCACTGAAGGGCTCCTTTGAATGACATGTTGGATATACTGTTGCACATCTGGCCGCTGTATTATTGAATTGCTCCTACGGTTGCATTTTCCAGACCGCGGGAATGTGTTGGTTCAGGAGCTGGGGGGGTAAGGGATGAAGGGGACAACATGTGGGAAAATTAGAGGGATGCATCCCGCGGGGTGGGGTGGGTTTGGATGGAGCCGCGTGGTGGGGGCGGGGAGGGAAGGGGGGGGGAGAGGCAATGCTTTCACACAAAATGCCGTGTTGCCA
>VXBX01006296.1:444238-461082 GCA_013400415.1 Scytalopus superciliaris
CGTGGTGGAGGCGGGGAGGGAAGGGGGGGAGTGAGGCAATGCTTTCACACAAAATGCCGTGTTGCCATTTGAAATCCACTCCAGAGCTTCCTGCTCTAATTAAATTTGTCACCATCGTTACTATAATGCCTGCCATTCCTCCGGTGCTTTTTGTTCTCAGGGATCCCAAAACATGACAGAGGCAAGGGCAGATCCTCTGCGTTTCCTCTGCGGGAGCTTTTACAGAGCAAAACAGGGAAAAATACAGTTGTAGGAGCTGCTTTGGGGCAGGAGTGCAGCCGCCTTGTTTGGGGACACCAAGGCTGGGGAATCTGGGCAGCTCTTGGCAGTCTTTTCCAACCTTAATGATTCTGTGAGGTGTCTCCTGGGACTGCTAATTTGCAGGCGCTTGGGTGAGCACCCTGGGAAGGCCTGTGGAAGCAAGGAGTCCTTCCTTGGGCTTTGACTTGGCTCATCCCGCTCTCTGCCCCTCTGGACCAGCACAGAGCCCAGTGTCCCTGAGCCACCTCTGCTCTTGGCACTACGTGTGCCCACTGGCCACTGCCAGCCTGCCAAGAGATGCCCCGTATGGCTGCTCCGTGCCGCTCTGGGGCAGGAGGAATTCACTAATTACTCACAGCTCTTAATATGGCCCCTGAACGCTGCCAGAGTGGCGTGAAGGGCTCAGAGCAGGAGACACAACCTGCTCCATCGTGTCTTCTGTGTCAGCTTGCAGCGAACTGAATGCAAAAAGGCTGTCTGAGCTGCAAACAGCAGAGCCCTTGGAAATTTAAAGGTGCAGAGCACAGAAAACAAAGGCGTTCGCACTGCTGAATATTCATCCTGGCGTCTGATCCTGCCAGGAGCAAAGCCTGTACAGCTCCCGTGAAAGCTGATGGGAGGGAACCTTGGTCTCAACCTCATCTTGGGCTCCAGCCCAAATCTAAGGGGGGAGAGCAAATTAGTCCTTAATGCACATATATCTTAGACTAAAACCTGATAAGGGAACTCTCCTATGTTAATTTACCTGAGTTATTTACTATACTGATTGCTGAAGGTACTCTGATTAGCGCATGAAATATTTCTATACCTTCGGTCTGATTAACCCATATCTGCAAAATAAATATTTGTCTCATTATAGTTATGCGATCGTGCAATCAAAGACCCTATCATAATGGGAAAGGGAGAGGGTATCCGTGTGGAAAAGGCAGGGAATGGCGACACAGAACGACCAGGTTGGAGAGCAAGGAGATGAAAAGCAGGGGCATGGCTGGAGGGGGAGGCTCAGTGGTCCCAGCCTCCGGCTGGAGGGGGGTGCTGAAATGCCGGAGAGGGCAGGATTCTCCTCCGGTTTCACCGGTGCTAATTGGGACTAATTCCGTTTGACTCAGCAGCGTTGCGCCAGTCCCAGCGAGAGGAGGGTCAGACCTTGGGAATCACAGGGGTGAGTCCCAGCAGGCTCCCAGCCTCCAGCTTTTTTGAAACAGAAGCAGGGAGTTCCCGGCAGCGCGGTGCGTGTGCCAGTCTCCCAGACGAGCTCTTAAAATAGCCCAGCGCACCAGGCTGTGGCACCGGGGGAGAGCGCGGAGGATGAAGTGTTCAGTCTTCCTGGCCCAGATCCGGGGAGAGGGGGGGTTGGCAGCTCCCTGCCCAAGGCGAAGGTGGCTTAAAGAGCAATTTGGGGACATGGGCAGCTGTCACCCCACAGCCAGGTGGCAGGGAGCAAAGGAGTCATCCGCCGATGATGCCGGCACCACTGAGCATGCTGGACATCCTCCCTCAGCGAGGGGAGCTGTAAGTCATCTGGAGGAGAGGATCCCCCCTCTGCCGTTACAGGGCTGTTTTGCATATGCTCCGTGAGGAAAAGAGAGGAGTTTTATTGTGGCTGTACAGAAGAGCTAAGTCAAGAGGCTGCTTTATGGCTGGCGGATCCCGGCGTGGAGAGCCAGGCGTCCCAGATGCAGCATATAGCAAAGGCTGGCAGCGTTGTGGAGCACTGCTGCAGCACTGCTCAGAGAAAGAGCTGAAGTCATTTTTCTTCTAAGGGCAGGGGGTAGTGGGGAGGAAATATGAAGGCAGCCCTGTTGCTAAGGAAATCTGCTCTTTGTACGGTCGTACATTTAGGTAATGCTAATGAAAGGCCATATAGTAGCGAGGTGCGGATGTCAGCACTGTGCACTCCTGGATATTTGATTAGCATTTCTTTGACTTTGCCTCCTCTAACAGAAATACCTGAGCACACGGATATTAGGAAAACAAAATCCCCCTTCTCCTCTGCCAAGAGCCCAGCGTTGCGCAGAGAAAGGAAAACCCAAAATAAGACACTCCATAATGAATGTGTGTTTTTTTCCCCCCACACACACCCTGGAGAGGATGAGAGCAAACATGTGATGAGAACAGAAATAGTCACATCACTTAATGCATTGCTGGACGGTACCCAGCCGGCACAGCAATGAACCTGGCGTGAGACCCGAGAGCAGCAAACCAGCATAGCATCCCATTTAATGGCTGATGGCCCACAGATGTTTTAAACCTCGAGACTGCATCTCTCAGAGGTTTCCCTTTCGACTCAAGCATCAGCAGGCAGCTTTTGGAAGCAAGGGCTATGGATGCTCTATCCAGGGACCCAGCACATCTGCGGATTAGCTGGTGTGTGTGTGTGTGTGTGTGTGTGTGTGTGTGTGTGGCATCTGAGCCTGGATCCGGTGATCTGGCTTAGGAAGCAGGAGAGGACCCGCACTGCTGCTACAGAGCACCGTGTCCTGCTCTTGAGCATCACTGGAAGAATGAGTCAGCCTTTTTCCTTCACACGGGGGTCGAGTGGCTGCCCCTGTCTGAGTGTCACTAATAAAAGCACCCAGAAATGGAAGGGCTCTGTGCTTGCATGGCGTGCTTGTGACAGTCTTAAAGACCAGCTGCTCTGCGTGAGACTTCCAGAGAGCGAGAGCGTTTGAATGAAGCCCTTATATCTTTCTTTCTTTTTCCCTTTTTCTTTTTGCCACACAGTGCAGAGTGGGCTCTGTTCCTCCTTGCCTTTAGCTCTTGCTCCCTGGGGCAGCCCGCTGTGTCTCAGAGGCATGAGGAGTGAGTCCTCCCGGGAGTCCTCCAGCTCATGTGAGGAATGGCCCCTCGGGGGCTGAGTCTTGCAGCGGGGCCCCGAGGTGGCAGAGGCATCTGTGAACGTCTCTCCTCGATGACAGCAGAGCCTGGGACAGAGATTTGGAGGTTTGCACGCCTTCACTCCCTGCCAGCCCCTGCCCCTCCCTCTCTCCGTTGTGCAACATCCCAAGGGCAATTACAGCAATGCTTACGTGGAGGAGTGATATTGGGAAAGTATTTAGTCATTTTAACTGTTCTGCTGGCGGCTCCCCTCCCTTAAGGTGGTTCCTATTTCTTCTTCTCCCTCTTCCAGCATTTCGTGGCAACTCCTCCCTGCACCCCATGGCTCAGTGACCCTTCTTGGTGCGTCCTTGGCTGCTGAGGGCTCCTCTTGGCGAGAGGGAGCACACGCTTGCGTGGAAGAGCCACATTCTCCTTGGATAACACTTTCCCTTTCCTTTCCTCATCCCTCACGTGCTTATTACAGTGATTTAAAGCTTCCGTCCCTTTACAGCAGTGGGGACGGGGATGTTTTTGAAAGCAAAAGTAAGGGGCAGGGGCATGCAGAGCTTCTCCCGCTCTCAGAGGCTTCTGGACGCTTCCCTGCCTCCATCCCTGGAGTGATTTTCCCTGGGCCCAGTGTAAACAAGGCAATCCCTTACGGCAGTGTGAGCGTTACTCCACAAACACGCCGCTGGTCCCTGCCCCCACCACAGGCTCCCTCTGCTCCTGCTCTTTCTGCTGCCCTGCCCTGCCCTGCCATGCCATGCCGTGCTGTGCCACAAGCACTGGCTTGGCACAGGGGTTATCAGATGTGTGTCCGTGTGTGGGAGTGACCTCCGAGCCCTGGAGGGTGAGGAAGTCTCCAGCGGGAACCAGAGTTGAGCCTTCACATCCCCATTGCTCACTGCATGGCTCACCCTGGCTCAGAGAGGCGGCTGCAAAATCGAGGAGCATTCAGGGAAGTTTAGGGACACTGATGCACTTCCAAGGAAAGGCATGGAAGAGTCCTGGGTGTTGTTTATCCTGAGAAGACGGTGAAAAAAAGAGGCCCTTGGTAAAAGAAGAGAAGCTCACGTGTGCACAAGAGCAATACTAAAAAATACATGATTAAGGTTACGGAGTCAGGCATGGAGTGTGTAAGAAATCCTGGAATTAAGGACACCTGAGCGGCTTATGGCCACGGAATGCCGTGCATTCATTAGGGCACAGTCTTAATTCTGTGGTTGCAAGGTGTTCCTTCCCCAGGGGCTTTGCCTCGGGGAGTATGGGATGGATGGAATTTGGTTAAAAGCTTCTCAGTGTCCAGTTTGTGACACTATTCTGTCTGCAGCCCCAGTGCCTCATTCGCTGTGCATGGTGCAGCTCCTGTGTGGAGGGCAAAATCATTCCTCCTGGGTTATCCCAAAATGCTAAACCTGTTCTTGTCTCTGGCTTTCCCTTCCTTCCCAGCACCCCCTCCCAGCAATAACCCTTTTGGGGAGGGCTGGCTTTGCCCTGGGACCCTGGAGCAGGAGGGAATACACTCTGCAGCTCTAGGAGGGCTGATGCAAGTGCAGCCCACATGCTTCGCACTGCCAGCATTTGATTTTCCATCTGTTTTTTGTTTTGGTTCAGTTAAAGGCAGAGAGGAGAGGTGGGTTTTGGTGTGAACCTCCTGTCTGTCTGCATGGGGTGTGTGGGACAAAGGCAGCTTAGCACGGAAAGCCCCAGAAGCACCCCAAGGAGTGGGCTGGGGGACTTAGAAGACATCATTTCTCCTGGAGCTGTGGGAAAAGTGTATATTTAGGAGAAGCAGCCTTGCAGCCTGCTATGTGTATTCACTGTCTGAGAGCTGAGCCAGCCAGAGCCTGGAGGGGCCAGATGGAGGAATTAAGGACATCTCAGCTGGGCAGCAGGGCCAAGGGATGCTTGCAGGGGAGCTGGCTCCCACACCTGAACCGCTTTGGAGACAAGGCTGGGAGTTACCCAAGCTTTTCTTAGCAAGAGAGCCCTCCACCGGAATAATGTGTTGTGGACATAAAAGGAGATCTGGAGAGGGAATATTTTCACCCTGGAAGCTGCTAAGGAACTTGCATTTAGCTGCTAGCAATCTGTTTCAATCTGGGTTCCTGTCCCAGGAAAGAGAAAGCAGAGCAGTCTCGCTGCACAGACCGACTGTAAATTCTTTCCTGGCTTTACTGGGGAAAAACAATGTGCTCTCAGTGAAAACCTCCCAGAAATCCAGGACATGGGCATTTTATATGTCAGCCCTTAGCCACTTTGGAGACAGCAGCTGAGGAGACCAGTCAGGTAGATCCCCTGACTTTTATTTACTGGCAAGTCAGTGGAGTGTCTGGCAAAGGATGGAGATGCTGCTGCCCTCGCTGAGCTGGGCAGGTCACAGTGACACACACATGACCATGGGAGAGAGGCTGTGAAACTGTTCCTGAGAGAAGAGATTTGAGAGGGATATGTTTAGCAGAGCACAAAACTCAAAAGCCGTGGTGAAACTTAGCATTTAGATGCCTGCAGCAGCAGCCCGGGGAGCTTTCCATGAGGGCTGATACATTTCCCGCTTCACGGCATTTGCTTAGAAAGTATTCATAAATATACCCACCACCACTAACCAACCTTTTCTGCTGGGAATTGCCATTAGCAGCTAAATTCAGTGTTTTACATATAAAAAGCACTGAGACTTAATTCTGTGCGATGCTTTCTTCAAAGTCCTAGTGGAGGAGACAACTCCAAGCTGGATTTCGGCTGAGTTACAGGGAGATGTTGGGAAGCAGGGATTGTGTTGCTGCACCCAGGAGGTGCATGTGGTGTGGTCAGGGGAAGACGCCACGAAGGATGGGGTGCAATCCCCAAAGGTGAACCCATCAGGCCTGTGAGTTGCTGCTCATGGAAGTAGCTTCCTTCACATGTGCTCAAACAACAACTCACTGGGAGACCAAAAATGGAAAGGTTTTTCTGGATGTAGCAAGAATCCTATAATAACAGAATGGTTTGTGTTGGAAGGGACCTTAAAGATCATCTCCTTCCAACCCCTGCCATGGGCAGGGACACCTTCCACAGGTTGCTCCAAGCCCTGCCCAACCTGTCTTTGGACACTTCCAGGGATGGGGCAGCCACAGCTTCTCTGGACACCCTGTGCCAGGGCCTCCCCACCCTCACAGGGAAGAATTTCTTGCTAATGTCTAATCTAACCCTGCTCTCTCTCAGTGAAGCACATCCCTGACTCTGATTATCCCATCATGCTGCAAATTCCTGCTGCAGCTCAGGGGCTGTGTGAGATGTTCAACCTTTTGGACAGGGAGGGAAATTCCTGTTCCCTTACCCCGTTTCTCCGCAATACCTGGACTTTCCCAGCTGAGATTGTACCAGTGTCAAAGGGAGCAGGGAGAGAAGGTCCCCGTGGAGTTGCTGGTTTGGAAGGAGATACAGTCTTGTTCTCTGGTCTGCGGAGGAGTTTCCAAACACAGGGAATTAGGATGGGATTTCAGTGGAAGCGGATTATCCCATTTCTCTCTTCTCTGAGCACATTTCTCCCACTGAAGCAGCACATGACAGGCAGGGCAGCCGAGGCGGCCAGCGGGGCAGCTCCCATGCCATGCATGCCAGAGGGGGCTGAGCCCAGAGCTCCAGAGGGTGTTCCCAGTTTGGCTGGAGCAGGAGCAGGGATGGCAGGAGAGGGATGGGGGGGGAGCAGACGGCGGGCACAGAGCTGCAGTGCTGGATGGGCGGCACAAAGCGCTGTCAGAACAGCAGGGACTCCGCTGGCGACGGCTGCAAATGGAGATGGAAAGGGCTGGAGAGGAAAGGACACGACACAGCTGGTCCCCTTCGGCTTTGATCTTGAAAGCAGAGGGGTGTTGGCCACAGAGCAGGAGTGGGAAAGAAGGGGGGTGACTCATAAAAATATTGGTGTTTCCATGAAGATGCTGTTACCTGAGGACAGGGAGGAGGAGGGGCCTTCCCTGCAAATGTGGGGGGAGCTGGAAGGAGAAGTGCCCCCTATGCAGAAATTTCCAGCCTGCTTAGGAACACGGAGCTGTTTGCTCTGGAGCCAGAGGGTTGGTTGGTTGTTTGCTGAGAAATGCTGGGTTTGTGCAAAGCAGAAGGTGGTTTGTTTGCTTGTTGCTTCAGGGCAAAAAAAGAGAGAAAAATAAAGGAAGAGCTGGTTTTTTTGGAGGCCTGGGTGGAGATGTCTTTGGAAGAGAAAAGAGGGATCTCCTTTGTGACAACCCATCCCGGGCCTCTATGTCCTTCCTGTTGCTGGATGAGGGAGTGGATCAAGGAGGATGATCCAACCCTGGGTGGCTGGGGAGAAGACAAACACACCCCAGGATCTTCAGTCAGAGACTGACCACAGGAGGGCTGAGGTTTGGTCTTCCTGACCACCAGGGGGTTTGTGCTGAGAAGAGGGTTGTGGTTTTTTCAGGGGCATATAGATCTGCTCCATGTACACCCAATAGACGTGTCTTGTATTGCACAGGAGGACACGAGAAGAATGGGTGGACACGGCTGATGCCTGTCCTGCACCAAAGCAAGCTCAAACTTTCTCTCTCTGGCCCCCTCCATGAGCCATTGGGGGATTCCAGCTCACAGAAGCCTTATATGCTGCATTGGACCAGCTCTAATTTCCATCCTGGAGGCAAAAATCACTGGAAATAATGCTTCATCACTGTGAAGGTCCTGACACCACCCTTAACCACCACATCACGAACCTCCTGTCGCAATTGTGATCTGCGTATGTGTCAAATCTTGCCTTGCAGATAAAAGCTGCTCCACAGGCACCTTTTGTACTAAAATACGGAGCCTTTAAAATGTGAAAGAAACAACAAAATGTAGGACGCCACACAAAGCTGACCCACTGGGGACTGTGGGGGGGGGTGGGGAACCCGCAAGAAGGAGGGCTTGACACACAAAAATTGTTTTGTTAACAAAGCATCATTGTTCCACTCTGAATCAGTTTGACTGGAGTGGTAGAAACACCCCATCTGGAGACAGATGGAGAGTTTTCTGGCTAAAGAGACGGTGGGAGGAGGGCCGGCTGACAACCCAGCAGATAGCATTGTCTGCTGCTACCTTGGCAATGGAGAGGAGAAGGGGCGGGTGGAAGATTAGGCACCCCCTGTGCAACCTGCCTGTCACTCTGGATCCTTCTGGAGGGAGGTGTGTGCCCAGGTTGGCAGCTCACACCTCAGGATGATACTCCCTCTTTTCTTTTGGGGCTGGTTGGGTGCTCATGAGGACCAGCAAGGTGTCTGGGGAGGCTACAAGTCACCATATCCCCCCTCCAAGGTGTTCTTGGTGAGATGGTACCATACCACTTGTTTTCTGTGCCAGGGCTTTGTGTGATGTGGGTTTAGCAGCACTGGGGGACCAAAGTGGAAGCAGCTTCCCAAGGTGAGCACAGAAGGCTTACTCCTGCTCTTGGATGGGATTTGCTGCTGGCTTCCAGGAGAGCAGGATTTGGGCTGCTGAGAGGATGCTGAGTGGAAACCAGCACAGTCAGAGCTGCAGGGAGTGGAACTGGAGGCAGGAGCAAGAATTGATGCAATGCCAAAACACCCAGGGACAGGACATGCATGGGGTGACCCAGGGACCCAGCAGGCCTGCTGAATGCCTGAGGACCAGCTCTTGGAATTGCCCTGGCCACCTTGCTGAGTTTGGGAATGCATGAGGAGAAATCTGTGTTGAATGGCCAGGACCTCTGAGCTACAGTACGGGCTAAACGTGAGTGAAGTGGTTTATAGTGTCAGGCTCTGCTGGTACATGGTGCTTCTCTGCTCATGAGAGCTTATCAACAGCCCCTGCTCCCTCTGCTGCCTTCCATGCCTGATGGGAAACTCCAGGGTGGGTTCTGCTCCTGCCAGAGCTTTGAGGGATTGTATCCTGCCCACCCTATCTGAATTCCTGATGACTTGCTAATTGCTTGACACACTCTACTTGCAATGCAAGAGACAGGCTCACGTCATCCTCTGTGGTTTGCCAGGGGAGAGTGTGAACCTCTTTTTGACTTGCCTTGAAATAGATGAAAAAGAATAGAGCTCGATATGATTAATGTGAAAACTTCAGCTTGGTTTCCTGCCTTGGCATCGGGGCTTTGGTCTTCTTAGCATCACCGTGCCTTGTTTTTTGAGGATTGGGTGCACGTGGGAGCATCTGAGAGCTGATAGTGCTGGCTGTGGTGGTCTTGGGGCCCCTCTGCAAGGCCTGTCCATAATCCCCAGCTTCTGGAGACATTCCAGGTTTGTGCAGCAGTCACGGAAGGATTCAGGTGGTTGCCTCGAGGCATTTCTGAGATAATACCTCAAGAGCTCCTATTCAAACCCACTGGGGCCTTTACAGTTGCATGGTGGAAATCTATTCAGATGAGCCGTGGCTTTTCAGGGAGCCAGAGGAGCAGCCCAGCTCTCCCACTGGCTGCAGGCAGGTGGTCACCCCTGCAGAGGGGATCAGGAGACTGGCACAGCTTCCATACATCCAGCAAACAAAACATGTAAGTAATAAAGTAAAAAGTGGGTTTGGATTTTGAGTCTCAGGTCTGCAGATGCAGCAGCGTGGCGGTGGCAAGGGGTGTCCTGTTGCCCTGGTATCCCCAGACCCATCCAGTGTGTGTGCCCATGAGCTTGGGAAGCTGACTGCAATATTGGCTTCCTGACCTGGCTCAGTGGGTGTACCTCCTGCGTCACCTGCTCTGGGACAGATCCTGCCTGGTCTGAGCAGTGCTGAGCACGGAGTGGAGTGTGAGGGTGACAGGAAGGTCTGTGTCACGTGCTGTTCAATGCACAAGGTCCCAAGGTGTTTGCATCCATTGTGGCACCACAGGTGCCTTTGGGATGAAGTGTGGCCTCAGGGAGAAGTGAAGGAGGTCACTGAATGTAAGATGGAGTAAAACAGGTTGGATCTATTCACCTGAGCTTTTGGGTTGTCCCAGCAGGAAGAGACCTGGGAGAAGCAAGATGCTTGGACAGCCATTCCCTGCTTTTGCAGCCGTTTGCCTGCCCTGGTCTGCTAGGGCACCATCCCAGCAGCCTGCCCCCAAAAAACATCCTTTTGCTGCCTCAGATTTCAGCCCTGCTGCTGCACCAGCTGCACCGTGCTGGCAAGAGAGGAGAGGGGAGGTGAGGCAGGGCAGGCAGGCTCAGCTTGTGCCCGCTGCTGTCACGGCACAGAGCCCTTGATTGTGGCTGTGGATGCCAGGAGCCAGCCGGGGCTCAGACCCTGCTGCTGGGCGCTGGCTGCCCTGGGAGGAGGAAACAGGGTCTGGATTGCTGGTGATGCATCAAAGCATCCACGAGTGAGGTCTGACACATGCCTGGCAGCAGGTCAAGGTGCTGTTCACTTTGCCCTACCACTTGGAAAGCAAAGTGTTTCCCTGGGGAAGTGCCATCCACCCCACCTCCACCCCCATCCCGCTATCCCGGCATCTCGCTGTGCGGCGTGTGAAATCTTTCACCTTGCTTTCCCCTGTGCAGAAAGGGGAGGAAAACTCGCATGCAAGCTCTCCCGGGAAGCGCAGGGGATGGATTCACCTTGCTGAGAGGCGAGGGAGTCGCTGGGAAAGAGGCGCCGGAATAGGCACAGAGTGGATTAATCTGCAGCGACTCGGTTGTCGCCAGTCCCCGGTGCGAAGGCGCCCGGGGAGGTCGGGATCGTTCGGGCGGTGTTGTGCTGCTCTCCCTGCCTCCCAAACGCCTCCTGCGCCGGGCTCTGTGAATCAGCATTTCTGCAGTGGGAATGAGACAGCGGGGAGAGGCAGGAAGATGTCAGGGCACGGGGAGCCTGGCGGGGAGGAGGATGGAAGGGGGACCTCGTTAAAAGGGGGCAGCCTGTGAGTTGGGGGTGGTCTCATGCCGCGGATCCGCAGTGTGCTCCCTCCAGGTTTGTGCTCATTACCGCCGAACTCCCCTCGTGCGCAGTGGCGAGGTAAACAAGCGCTGGGAGCGATGCCTCCCCTTTCCCACTCTTCCCCTCCCCGCCGCCGGCGACGGGGGAATGTGACAAGCTGGCACTGGGAGAAGGCATGAAAGCGATGTGATCCGCTGCGGCTCCTGAGCCGAGAACCTGGGGGAGATCCAGTTACAGCAGCAGGGTTAGAACAAAAGAGGTTTGCCTCCGGGATCAGCTCCTCTCCGTTTTCCGGGCCGTGCACGTGCGTGTGTGTGCACGCGTGGAACGGCCTCGGCCTCCGGTGTGAGCGCTCCAAAAGGCTGCTTTTTCCCAAAACAAGGAGAGCAGGGTGGTCCCCTGAGACAGGCCTAGAAATAGCAAGGCCAGGCCAAGCTTTGCAATGCTTGGAAATCAGGAGCCAAACTGGGCAGTCAGCAGATGTTGGAGCTCCAGACTTTCCTCTGCCAAGGGCTGAGCTCTGGGTTGGGGTGTGAGACCACCCGCTGGTCCCCATGGTTTACTCCTGAACCCAACCCATGTGACACCTCCTCCCTTCCATCACAAGGCTGGCCAGAGAGCAAAAACCCAATCCCTAAAAAGCCTTTTCTGCCCCATAACAGCTGTGCCAATACCACGTTATCCAAGATGCCTTTAACCCGCAGCCGTGGCAGGGCTGGGGGCACTGTGAGCCTTTCACATGTGCTGCAAGACCTGCTAGAAGAATCAGCAGGATCCTGCACCCTGGGATGCTTGTCACTCATTTTGAGGGGGATTTGGCTTATTTGGGGGTGGGGTTTTTTTGGCATATTGCCTTCTCCCAAATGCCGCCGGGGATGAGCCGTGGAGAGCACAGATGTGCATCCCGAGCATACCACAACGAGGTTCCTAATTTAAGGACTGTGATTAACCTCTTTCCGACAGTTGCTAACCAGGTGCAGGATTGTAACGGGAAGAGGAGAAAGCTCAGTGAAAAGAGCCAGTTTTCCTCCGTCACCTGGAAAAGCACACGGATGCCATTTTCTGCCTGGAAATCAGGCAGGGTTTAGGATTTATAAAGGGCTCAGGGACACTCTGTTTGTGTCAGCATTGCTCTGTAGCTGCTCTCCAGAGCTCATCTCCTCCTTTCTTACTTGGGATCCCACAAACAAGGCATCAGTGCAGTATGAGTCTGGCATGAGGCATGCTAATGTGTGGGATCATGGACTGTGGGCTCAGGGCTGTGCATGCAGAGGTGCTAATGGGAAACAGGGCAGAAAGTTACCCTGGATTTTCCTGGTCCAGGTTTTCCTGGGACCTTATTCTTTGGAAAGTTGGGTGTCAGGAGGAGGAGTGGTACTCTGTGGTTAGGCATGAAAAGGGGAACCATTGCAGCTTGTGTTTTGCAGTCAAGAGTTAAACCAGGAGCTGCCAAAACTGCTCATTTTCAGGAAATCTGGTATCTGTGGGATTCAGGGCTCCTCTGGCCAGGACTGCAAAAAAGCTAGAGAGGGACTTTTTCCAAGGGCATGGAGTGACGGGACAAGGGGAAATGGCTTCACACCAACAGAGGGCAGGGATAGACTGGATATTAAGAAGAAATTCTTCTCTGTGAGAGTTGTGAGGCACTGGCACAGAAAAGCTGTGGCTGCCCCATCCCTGAAAGTGTTCAAGGCCAGGTTGGACAGGGCTTGGAGCACCTGGGGCTAGTGGAAGGTGTCCCTGCCCATGGCAGGATGAGATGAGCTTTTTAAGGTCCTTTCCAACCCAAACCAGTCTGGGATTGTATGACTGTAACTGGCCTCCCAGGCCAGGGTTTTATGTGTGACACAAATGCTCTATTTCACCCCAAATACCCCTCTGGCATTGTGGTGGGGTTTAGATTCACTTCAGAGTTGCCTGTGGGTGTTTTTCAGGGAGCCACACTATTAACCCCTGTTCCAGCCTGTGGCTGGATGATTTTAGGACCCCACCATTGTACCTCCTCTCCTTTCCATCTTCCCATGTCTTAGCTGCAGCCAAATCCCTGTATTTCCCCCCAAACAGGCTGCAGGCTGTGTTGCACACTGAGACTCCAAACACTTTTCAGAGTCAAGAGCTGCTCCTTAGGGGAACAGCAGGGAGAGAGAGGGATGAGGGATCGGGCAAGAGGGGACCCCCCAAAGAGGGTGAGTAGAGAATAGGTTTGGGAAATGTGAAGAGACAGAAAAATTTATTAAAAACAATTAATAGCTGCTCCAACCAAGGATTTAAACTGAAACCAAAGCCTTAGGGAGGGAGGAAATGAAGTGGCGTATGATTGTTATTTTATTGCTTAATTTTTTATTTTTTTTTAAAATATGATATGCTAAATGCAAATAAGCATTTGTACTGAGCAGGAGAGGAGGGGATGGAAGACATGCCGGGAAAAGTGAGTGGGATCTAGGTTTTGCATCGTTCACTGAATTACTGGCAGGTCTTTTGTAACATCTGTTAAAAATAAAACAAACATTCATTTCCATTTCTCGCTGCCTGAGATGGCTCCTGCAAAAAAATTTCAACCTGTCCAGGAATTTGTCTTGAAAGTTGCCCTCCCTCTCCTCACGCCCCCTCTTCTCCAGGGGAGATTTCCTTCCTGGACTTCCCAGGGGCTCCATTAGCCCCACATTAAAGCCTTTTTACTTTGCTCTAAAACTCTCCATCGAAGTAAAAGGAATTCTAATAAACCACTGGGAAGACTCTGCTATTCACTCTTTCCATGGAAACACGGTGCTGCCTCGGAGCAGAGCTCCTCTCGATGGAGCCTGGGTCACGGCAGGAGGAGACCAAGGAGGGATGCAGAGATGGTTTCCATTATAAGAGACCTTTTGAGAGAAATAATCGCTGCTCTCCCACCAAGGAAAGCCTTCGAGACATCAGGGGCCTCGGCACGGCCCGGGAGCAGGGCCAGCCTCGGAGGGGGTGGTGGAGGGAAGTGGGGATGTGCTGGGCGCTGAGAAAGTCATTAAAACATCTGATTAGTGGAAATTAAGGTGCCCAGGATCGATTCCTCCGTCCTTGTGGGAGGGATGAGTGGGGGAGGGTGGATGGACCCGGTGCTTCAGGCAGAGGCTACACGAGGGGCTCGGCGCTGGGGGTGTGGGGTGCAGTGAGGGGACAGGGTCATGGGAGGACATGGGTGGCTCCGTGCCCAGGGTTGTGCTGCATGGACCAAACATCACACCAGGAAAACACATTTCTCAAGGCCAGAGAAAGCCTGTTTGCTTTGGGACGGGGTTCCTGGCTGTTCCCTGCATCCCAGGCTGAGGAGGTCAGTGGATGGATCCCTACCTAAAGCCACTGCTATATAATTAATTTCCAGGCTCCTCGCAGGCACAGTCATCCTGAGTGTTGCTGTTCCAACACCATGCTGCAAGATGAAGGATTTTATTTTTTTTTTTTTNGAAGCTCGTTAGAAATAGCCCGAAGGGCAAAGTTAGGAAATGAAAATCCATCGGATCCGCTCAGAGCCGATGCACGGAGCTTGATGAGAGCTGGGGCAGGGCTGCTGCTCCCTGCCTGCGAGGAGCCAGCACATGTGTGGGGTGTGTGGCACCTGGTGTGAGGTGTCACCCGGGCCAGGGGAGATGAGAATGATCCATTGGGATCATAGGCAGTGGGGCTGGGGGAAAATCAGCCAGGAAGAGGGGATGAGAGGAAGATGAATGAGGAAGAGCATCCCATGTAGGTGCTGGGGAGATCCTGGGGACCCTGGGTTGGCAGAGCATGGCAGGGCCAGATGGAGGAGGAGGAGGCTGGTGGGGAAAAGCTCATTTTCCTCGGGATGCTTTATTGTTCAGGTCGCAGTGGTGAGGCACTGAGGGAGCCGGAGCGCCTTTGTTTTAGCAGCTCCAGAAATGACATTGCAATGAGTCATTATTTTTTAGCCTCTCCAGGGCAGGAGGTGGGGGGTTACATCCAGGGAAGCCTCCAGCTTTCATCAGCAAGGTGAGCCTTGCTCAGAGGAGATAGAAAGAGGCTCTTTGGTGCTTCTTGTGCTGGGTTGTGGTAGCTCAGGGTGGCATCTTTGGGATGGTCTGGAGCCAGATTTCATCAGGGGATGGAAACTTTCCCATCCACACGACTGTGCAACAGCATCCTCTAGGAGCTTGGAGGCTTTAATTAGTAAAGTTAATCGCTGTGATAGGTGGTGGTCTCCCACCCAGCCAGAGGCTGGGCTGAGACAGACACGGCTGTGTCACACAAACAGAGGTGATGTGGGTGTTGACACTTCGGAAATGAAGTCATGAAATCAGCCTTTGTGAACCCGTAAATCGTAGGCGCACAACTATAAAGGTGCCAGAAAAATCACGGCGTTTAATAACCAAAGTGCTTGGTGGTGATTTAATTTGCATATGGGGCTCTCGGGGGCTTGTGGTTTCAACCTCTCTCCTCACCACAGTGAGGGTTTGAGGAGAGCAGGGCTGAGGTTCTCCTGAAATCACAGGACTCCTGGAGGTCAGGATTTCAGACATACCAGAGCCAGGAAATTACATGGATGGACCAGACTGTTGAATTTATGGGATTTTAGTGTAAAAATAACAAATCCTTTAGTCTCCTCTCAATCCCAGAGGGGAATCTGGGAATGTCGCCTTTTGCATCTGTCCCACCTTGGCTTTACTAAGGTGGCAGTCACAGCCCTCAGTGCCAAATGGTGCTAAGCTCTTCCCTGTGAAGGGCAGGGTAGATTGGTGGTTAGGGGGGATAACACCGAGTCCCCGGAGAGCTGTGAGGTCCCACCTTAGTTTGCCATCCTGCAGAGAGGCAATGTGTGAAGTTGGAGGTGGCCAGCAGTGTGCTGGGGTGTATTAGCCACAAACATCCAGGCTGGATCTGGGTCTGGGGATGAGGGTGGGGAGGAAAAGGACGAGGAGGAGAGAACAAGCAGCCTGCTTTGGCAGGTGCTGGGTCGCCTTATGAGGTTTGGTCTGGTTTGCAGCTTGATACCTCCTATCTCAAGTAATTAACAGGGAAAAGAGAGGGCCTGGTTATCCATCCTTCAAGAGCAAGGGGTTGAATTGAAAGGCAGCGCCTTGGAAGTGGATCAAATAGCTCTCCAGCCCCCCGCGTACGGCTCGGAAACTTGCTGCCGTGCTGCGTTATCAAGGTGAACAGCTTCAGTTCAATTAACGGGAGGCTCAGAGCGGAGTCGTGGGAGGAGGCAGGGCTGGGCGTTTGCACCCTTTGGGAAGGACCAGGGCTCACAGAGCCACACGGCAGCGACCCCGGCACCGCCGGCACCGCGACACGGCTGTCCCGGTGTGCCAGGGCCACCAAAGCTTCGCACCCCTTGGCAAGGGGACCAGCTCACCCTCCTCGCCCCTGCGGCGGGTTTTAATTTACCGCTTGGAAAAATCAGTGTGTGTGTGTGTGTGTGTGTGTGTGTAAGGATCGCCCTTTGTTACCGTCTTCTTTTCCCCTCCCGCTAATAATAAAGCTCCCCAAAATCAATCGCTCCCAGCGATGAGCTGCCATCAGCTCGCCGTGCGCCTAAATCCCCGCAGATGATGGTGCTGGGAGCCTGGATTTTTCCTGCCGGTCGCTGCCTGGGCTGCAGCTGGCTCCGGCACGCAGAAAGCTGCAGGTGTGATTTGTTCATTTGCCTCCACACCCCCTCCCCTCGCTGCCTCCCTCCTGCTCTCCTTCTCTGAGCCCACCTAGCTCATCCCACCCAGACCCGCATCCCACCCTGCGCCGACTCCGGCATCTCCCCAGTGGTGGAGGGTTGGGATCTCTGGGGCTGGAGTGTGTGTATGTGTGTGTGTGTGTGTGTGTGTGTAGGGGAGAGGGGGTTAATCTGATCTTACGAGGTTAGAAGAGGAAAAAAATCAAAACTATAAAGAAGGCAGCAGCCTCCTCCTTTTCCCTTTCCCCCGCTCCAGAGGATTAAG
>VXBX01006297.1:0-17307 GCA_013400415.1 Scytalopus superciliaris
AAGCTGAGGAAAGGCGGCCGGGAGAAGTGGCTCAGCACCAGCACGGCGGGGCCCTCGTCCTCATCCTCCTGGGCGCCCCGTGGGGCCCAGCGCCGCCGCGCAGGGTTGCTGGCGGGGCTCCGCTCCCAGCGCGGCGCGGCGGGGACGGGACCCGCAGCCATGGCCGGGCAGCCGCTCCGACACGGGCTGAGCCGCACCAACCGCCTCAACCGCCGCGCGCCGCTTCAAACGCGCGCCTCCGCCAATCAGCGCCCGCCCCACCCGCGCCCCCACCAATCAGCGCCCGGCGCGTCATTTAAACGGCCGGGCTCGCGGGGCAGCGCGAGCGGCGTCGGGCGCAGCCGAGTAACAAACAAAACAAGGGGCTTGTTACCCAGAGCTCTCTCCGCATTAGAAAAACCCAACTAGTAAATCAAGCAAAAATCAAGATTAATATTTTTCCTAAATAAATTTAATTTACAAAATATTTTAAAATCAAAAGCAGAATGAGACACGCACAAATTTGATGAAAACATCCGCCTCGTCTGTTTCTCTTTCATGAGCATTAAAATTCAAAGACATACCGAGTATTGTGTTTCCATGCTGTTTAAAACAAAAAGAAGAGGGGGGCAGAAATCAAAACGTAGCATAAGCACCCCCTGCAGTAAATCCTGTGAAGCACACAATGTTAAGACAAAAGAACTTTACTTTTCCATAGCAAACAAAATTACATATAGGACTGAGTACTTCTACATTTACAGTATGCTTCCTATCTTTTCCTTACAGCAAAGGATTTCCCCTAAAAAGACAACTTCAAAAGACTCCCATCTAAAATACCAACCTGTACAGATCACATTTAAAACACATTATCTCATTTACCAGTGACAAAATATTGAGTTCTTTTTACCTTAGTCTTTCATATAAAAGGACCAACATTGAAACATGATCAAAACGGTTACAGGGGCTCAAAAAAATTTTGTCATTTTTACCTCTAATCCAACAAATCCTTTTAAACCAAAACATTTCTTATGAACCATGAAAAAGACCCTTATGGGCTTAAGCAAAGTGACTGCCCTGCATTACATTCTGCCAATGACATTCTTCAACCACACGAGGAAACAACTGAATCACTGTGAGAGCACTGCAGAGAAAGGTGCATGTGACAGCAGCCACAAGGACCTACACATAAATGCACTTTACTGCCCTTAAGCCTCAGGCATATGGGGAACATGCACTCTGGATTCGGTAGGCATATATGTTCAATATTTCCCTTCTTTTTTCTTGTTCTCAGGGAAAAAAACCTATTTATCTACAACAGCCTTCTCAGAATTCATTCATAATTCTACATTCACGAAATCCTACACAGAAATTATTTTAAATTTAAACACTTGAGGGTCATTTATTCCTTAGCAGTCTGTAACATATTTCATGTTCAATCAAGTGCATTGGGAGGCAATTCCTTCGAAGCATTCTTCAGTTCTGAATGCTCTTTGACATTCATTTTAGGGAAATAAGATCAGCTCTTTGATGACCAAATAAATCTTCTGTCATTGCGGTCTGGCATGACCCATCTTTAAAAATAACTACCCAAATTATAATCCAGACTAAAATAGCACTAAAATTTGAAGGAAACCACAGCCTTACAGAAGATACATCATCACCATTACAACGACTGATATTCAGCATGAAAAGAATCCATGAGAGACATACCTTTGTAAGAAAAGTGTCAGTGCTCAAAGAGGAAATTCCAATACAAATAAATAAACTGAACATAAAATCCACTAAAAGAATTAAAGGCAGTAACCCAGTTAACAACCATAAATTTGTATAGCAAAAAATATAGAATTCAATTTTTAAACAGAATGAGTGCAGTAAGTTCTCAGAACCAGAAGTATGGAGTACCAACACAGACTCCACTCTTCTTTCCAAAGGGCAGCATGTGGAAAAGACCAATATTTTGCAACGTGCCACTAATCATTCTTTAGAGATATTTTCAAGAGACACCTGCTTCTTCATTCTTTGGCAATAAATGCTCAGCTGAGCCAATGACTGCCAGATAAAACACAGCCTTTATTGTAAATGCACCCTCCAGATCAACAGGACATGCACTCTCAGATGAGTACATATACACATTAAAATGGAGATGTTAGTCCCTAAGGAGTTTTGACCCATGCAGCTGCAAGGTGCAGAGCTCTGCCCTTCAACTCCAGCCCTCTTAAGAAGGACTATCCTCCATCAAGCAGAAACAAGATACTTTCACCTACCAGATGAAGTACCAGTCCACGAAAATTTACTTTGCTCATATATGAATTTTAAATAGATGTAAAGCCATATGAATTACAGCTCATGATATTAAATAAAAATAAAAACTATGTATCTAACACATAAGCATTCCTATTTTCTTTCACTGTCAACTGGCAATGATCCAGCCTGACCAGCAGGTAAAAACACTAACTAGTAGGGTTATCTGCAAACAAAAGAACACCAAAGAACTAGTAGGTCATTTTTTCCAGGAATGACTAGTAATTCTGGTCACCCAAACAGCAAACAGGGTGCTTCGCTTTTCTGAAAAACGAGTCCTTTTATAGTCTGGTTCTTGTTGGGCACCCAAAAACATGAAGCCCTTTGGAAGTTATTGACCTTAAATGTTTTCTGAATAAACAACTGAACTAGAGAAAAAGCCATTCTTCAGAATATATATAAAAGGCACAAATATGAAAGAATTTTAAAAAGGACATTATCAAGTAAATATGCTCCAAATTCCATTTCAGTATTTTCCTAGTGCCTTCCAAACAGACTGGACTTTAAAAGAAACCATTAGTTATCAATTACTTTTAAGCCACTGTTTTGTCAGAATCCTACAATAACTTTTTCTACTGTAGGACAGAAAAGACAAGAAATAACAAAGAGGTTTTTTTAGTCTGAGCACTGCACTGACTGCATTGATGTCAGGTTACTTTTAAGAGCACAACTACAAATGCATTAGAAATCATGTTTTGTGTGCGCATGCAATAATATGATTATGATACACACATATCGACTTGAAAACTACACATAAAACAGCCATTTTCAAGCCATGGAGTGTAAAGATGACAGAAAGAGTTTTATTCTGACAGTAGATGAAGGTGAGGTTAGAAAGCAGGAAGGGTGGTACTTGATAGTGTCCTTTCAGAAGGTGGCATTCAATGGCCTTGTTATTGCTGTGTATTTGCTAGTCTTCAGCTTCTTAACAGATATATTTACAGCATGTCAGTCTGAACATTCCCAGAGCACAGCTCTAAATTTTGCTTTAGAGATACAAACATAGAACAGTTAAACATATGTAGTCCTGTTTTAGAAACTGAACTTTTAAAGTTTAGGACTTCTATTGTGCTTCTTTGGCTAAGTCCTATTTAAATATTGATAACACTTATAATTCTATAACTCTGCCACTATTTAACAGCTAACAGAAATCTTTGGTGTGTTTAGGTTAAGAATCCATTAGGGTACAAGTTTCAAAATAACATTCAGGCAGTTCTGGCCCCTCTCCTGCAAACTGCTCAACACTGAAGTAGATGAGAATTAACAGAATCTTAACACCAAAGTATCTGAATATGATTTAAAATGATCCACATCACTTGGAAGTTTGTAGAACTGTCATGATAAGAGAGCTTTTCATCACAACTCACTTGTGCTCAGGTCCCTGAATAAACTTAACAATTACAATTACAGTTACAATTATACACATAAGTCCAGTTTCCCATTTTAAAGATTATTTGAGATAATAATTTATGAATAGGGAAAACTGGGGGGAAATGTGAATCTCAGTTCTCATCTTCATTAAAATCTTACATAATTCTTGTAATTATGAAGATTACAAAATTCAGATACTTTCTTTGGCATCATATTCACCAAAAAAACACAGAACAATTATTTTTAAAGTAGGCTTAAAACAGAAAGCTTGATGAGGTTAAATTATACTAGACTTCATGGTGACACCAGACTTGTAGTTCTTTTAGGAAAAAACCCTTACATTTTTTAGTAAAGAAAAAGCTAAAAATAATTAATTAGATATAAAATACTCTCAAGAGTTTGACTTTGGTTTTATAAACACAGTACAAGAAAGTGAGAAAGAAAGTTTAATTAGCAACTCACAGGAGATTTATAACTAGTGATTAATTTTTTTCTCTTTTTAAATAGAAATCAAGTACTGTTTTGGAACAGTCTCTAAATTTATCCTCTATCAGATAACCTGAAAGTGAGCATGTGGGACGCTGCTATGACTTATGTTCTAACAAGGATGAACTGTGCCAATCCTTTGTGACTGTTCATAGATTAAAATTACCTTGAAAATACTTCCTTTTTTTTTCAGAGTGTGGGTTACACTTTAAAAGACAGGATTGAAAAAGCAAGAAAAAAATGCATATTAAAATCATATAGAACAAAGTGTAGAAAATTAGACAATACCATCATCTAGATCTTCCCACATTATTCAATATTAGAGATCTAGGAAGAACTAAGAGGCCTAACTATACTCAGGGGGATGATCAAACACCCTGTTTAGTGTCTTCATCAAATATAAACAGAATCCCTTTTCAGAAGAACCTAGTGCCTGTGTTCACTGGCTAGGCTCCAGAGTCCAGCTGACTTTAACACCCTCTAAAAATGCCTGAGGGTTCAAGTAAAATTATATATTAATTTCTGTGTCAAACATAATTTAAAGTTTGTGTTTTATAGCCCTGCCTGCTCTTACAAATTTTAATGAATTTGATATACTCCTTATTCTTTCAGAATGCTTTCTATTACACTTAAAACATTAACTTAAAGTGAGATGCAGAAAGGCAATTTTTTAAAATTAATAGCCAGATATGTAATGGCATTTTTCAGTCACTATCCTTAAAAGATATTTCAAAGCATTTTAAAAGACCATCTGTAAGATTTTTAAAAACTCTTAAAATTACAAGAAACACTCTTTCAGTATGCATCAAAATGTGCATAAATGTTCAAATATTATGTAAACAAACTGTTTTTCCAAAACTATGCAGATGACTTATGAGTCCAAATAAAATATAAATCTTAGTTGCCATATCAGCCCTCTGGTGGCTAATGGCTTAGTAAGTTAGGTGGAATGTTATGGTCTGATCATGAATGTTCATTGTTTGAAATATTCTGTACAGTAGGAGTTGTATCGAGTCCCAGTAAAGTTCCAAGATATGACTGGTCTCTAGGATCCAACATTTGCTCAGGCCTTACAGGATGAACAATATTTGCAGGTTGTGGAGTAAGCGTGTATTTCTCTAGAAATGCCAGATCTGTGGCTCGCTGATACTCTGCCTGCTCAGGCTGTGGAGGCAGAATGCTGTGTGACTGAGCAGGATGCTGCACCAGATCTGCTTGTGGGTCAGATATCGGAACTGGTACCAGAGTCACAGGCACACACACTTCTGTGGATACATTCTGTAGCATAGTTTTGGCTTCTGATTGATATGCTTTGGACTGTTCCACATACTGTTTAGCCTCAGTTTGGTACACTTTGTCATCAGAGGTGTACTGCACTGGCAAGGAGACCAGTTTTTCCACTGGAGAAGATGCCAGTGCCTCTTCTGCAGCCTTTGATCCATGAACATGATCAATATGGTATTTCAGCTTGTCTTTTCGCTTAAATGTTGCATTGCAGTGTTGGCAATTAAAAGGTCGAGCGTCTGAATGAATAACCATGTGTTTCGTTAATGTCTTCTTAATTCTAAAAGGCTGATTACAGATTTGACATTTGTAGGGTTTCTCACCTGAAAAGACAGAATAGTAATAATTAGTTATCACACATAAATATGCAAATACCTACATGGATTATGGTATAAAGACCTAGTATAAAATAATTCTACTGAAAACAAAGATTGTATGTTTAACATCAATTTTGGAATCAATGGAGTCATCAGAAGTTTGTTTAGAAGTTATACTGACATACTCTTCTTACATACAATTCTCTCCATCCTTTGGATTTATGCAAGAATATAAACTAAATAAGATAGAAAGTCTTTAAACTGTTATGATACTGGTGTTAAATGAGCTCAGTTTGTACTTCTACATATTTCAAAATGATCATGATTTTCCTAAACGTAAGGAAGGAAAAACAAAGTCTAACAGAAAGGACATTAACCCTTTCCCAAAGGCATTTGAAATCCTTGTTTAGACTATCACTTGAAATGTAGTAATCTCTGGACCACAGAAATATTTAGAGGATCTGAGTAAATTGTACAAGAACACACAGCAGTAAAGTAACAGAGTAGGTGTAGAGAGTGTACCACAAACCTGTGCTGAGGATTATCAGTATTTCAGCTTATACATTCAGAAAGCAGAATTCAGGAATGACCAACATACGAGAATGAAAAAAGTCTTGCTGCTTTCTTCCACCCTCGCCCTGAATGCTCAACAACCACAATGAATTAAATAACTGAATCAATACTGATGCATAAAAATACATTCCTACATGTTTCGTGGTTTAGTTGGGAGTTTATTTTATTTTTACCTGAATGTGTCCTAAAATGCATTTCCAAACTTGATTTCCCTTTAAAAACTTTCTTACAGACTTCACACTGGTGAAATGTTGCTTTATATCTTTAAAGAAGAAAAGACATTTCATGTTAGATTGTTTTTTTCTAACAAACTAACAATAAAGTTTGTGCACTGCTCTTTCTGAAATCTTTAACTGCAGAATAACAAGATAACAAGGTTTCCGAATTTCCTCACTTATGATCCTATTTCTTGGCATCTACATATCAATAAGGTCAATTAGATTATTTTTGATATTCAATCTTATTCTCTGTTGGGATGGCACTTAAGTATTCAAAGAGCAAAAGCCACTAAAATTTCTTTTCTGACCCCAAAAATATCCTTAAGTAACATTTTTTTGCCCAACATCCACAAGGAGCTTTCACTTTGGTAGAACTAGGTCACAAATAAGGTTCTAGAAATGGTAGAATTTCTAAGTAGGCTACTGTCTACCAAGGAAAAAAAAGAATAAGCAGACAACATGCTGTGCTTTTAACACAGACACATCTACAGTGGCTTTTACACAATACTAATGAATACTAAGTTAAAACACAACATTTGAAAAACAAGTAGGTCTGTTTATTTCAAATCTCTGAAAGGCTTACATTTAGGGAGCTCAAGAATTTTAAAACCCTACTGCATTTTTAATTTACAGTAATAACTCAGGTTTCAAAGTTTTTACCTACTTTCAGAGCCACTAGTCTGCTGCCAGCTTCTAAAATACCTTAAGTGTGGGATAATTCTCACAGTGCTTACATGATGACTAATAGTTCAGTCTTAACTAGTCTGCAATGACAATATTACAGCAAACCATCAATTTAGAACAACATTGAGACAGATAATTAACAGATCAAAACTTGGTAATTGGCAATACTTTCATTTACTTAATTATGCTACAGAGAAATTATCTTGCTTAAATTGTGAAGGCAATTTTCTAACATCCACTTCAAACTGTAATAGTATCTCTACCAAGACTAAGGTAACAGGCATGATAAACACACAGACTACTATAATTCTGCTCAGATATCCCAGTAAAATCACTTACAGTAGAGAAATACTTATGCAGATGTAGAAAACTCACACTTACTTCTGCCAAACCTTTTCTCCTAGATGAACACTTTTATGATGAACAGTAAGGTGATCTCTACGGCCAAAACATTTTCCACATTCTTCACACTGATGTGCTTTTTCACCTGCAAGGGCAAAATTCAATAAATTTTGGTTAAATGTTTTGGAACTTTTTAAAATGTCTAAGAGCTGTAATTATAAAACACACAGCAGATTTATGTTTCCAAAGTTCTGCCAATCAAGTTCTTCCATGCCTTACTTGGACAAGGATTCTCTGTTATCATAAAACAAAATTCAGGAAGTTGGTTCTATTGGGACTTTTAGCACTTTATGTATGACTATTACATATCATATATGATCATTTGTCATTCCTACAAAGAAATTCATGTTTGAGTGAAGAGACACTTCCTCAAACAGCCACTACATGAGGTACAAGTGAATGACTAGGAATGCACTCTTTTTATTATGACTTGAAATGTGGTATCTTCAATAATTCAGCTACTTAAAAAGAGAAGCTTCTTGAAACATACCAGTGATTTTCAGCTACTAATTTTTAGAACTTAAAATTACACGACAGTAATTATCTTTTTAATTATCCTGATTTACATAGTTACCTTTTTCTTTTATGCTGCTGTTTAAAAGTATCCTGATTCTTTTGAGTCATCTTGAGATCTTCCACAAAGTGGCAGAAGATTTCTTCTCATGTAAGTAGGAGGAGTGTGGACAGTCAAAGAATGTAACTTTCTAAAGGGGAAAAAGCAAATAGAGCAGAAAAGAGGATTTTTTTTTTGTACTTGGAGTTTCCAAAGATTTCTTTATTTGATAGCAGACATGATTTTAAACACCAAAAAAGAAGCTGTCCTTCAAAACAAAGGCTTGGTAAGTTTAGACTCTGATCACTTTCATATTTTCATGCAGCTTAGAAACTATTTTGCCTCCTAGGAGGCCATATTCCCTATGGATCCTGTTCTGAAAAAGTCATTGGTGAATCTCTGCTCTTCCTATACATTTGATAGCCCTTCCACTCTCAGTGCAACAGATTTTTTTTCTTCCTCCTGATCACCCCCATCTGGCTCTTCTCAGGTCTGACTTCCTCAGTCTTCCTTCCTTCCCTCTTTCTCATAAGAGGTTTTAGAAACATCTCTTTGATGTTCTTACATTAAAGTGATCAGTGTACAAACTTTGATAGAGACTGAGACAGCTTCTTCTGTGTTGTGGTAATAATGTTTCATAAAATTGCTATTAAAAAAAAGAAATCTGAACTCATTTAAAAAATCCTCCTTTTTTCACTTTTGCTTTTTTATTTATTATTTTTAACCAATTCATTGTTACATGTTTTTGACTGTCCCTCGGCTTTCTATGTTGACATGGAGGAGACACTTGGCTTTTAAACCGTGAAAACACGTAAGATTAACCCTATTTAGTAGTCCTTAAAAACAATGAGAGAAACTTTTATAAAGCCTAAACCAATGCATGTACTGAAAACAAAATCCATAATTAATTTTTTCATTTTGTTTTATTTCAAAACAGTGATTTTGAATACAATTTTCAAAGAAAATGCCTACCTGAATGTATTTTTTTGTGTTTTGTCAGATGGTCATGCCGAATAAATGTTTTCCCACATTGTTCACATTCATATCTCTTGTCATCATGGTGAACTCTTAGATGAAGTCTGCAGTTATAGTCATAAACATAACCATAAAGTGCAATTTTGTTAAACCATACTGCTAATTCAGTGCAAAATACCAGAAATACCAGAAAACACAGTCTTTAATGCTTCACATAAGTATCAGGAAATAACTTTCAGTTGAGGTACACTTAAAACTCTTAGAAAGCAAGAGTGAACAGAGCTGAACTCTCATATGTGTTGTTAATTTATCAGGACATTTTAGTCCTCTGCTTTCTCTTTGAATAATAAAGAGTTTAAGATGTACAATAAACTCAAGTTTGACACAACATTTGTAGGTGACTCTGTGTTTAAGCCAATAACATATTAAAAATTATGTTACTTCTTACAGATTATTAATATATTTTCAATATTTAAACATGGCTAGACCATTTACTAGTGCTCTCAGAGTTGGAATGCATCAAAACACATATGTTACAAAGAATTACATTGATAACATGCTTATATATCACCAAAAAGGCAAAACAGCTTAGCAGCTTGTTTAATAAACATCTGTACCTGTAAGAGCTTCCGTGACGAAAACTCTGCCCACAAATACTGCAAAGATGAGGCTTCTCTCCACTGTGAATTCTCAGATGTTCTTTCAAAGTTGTTCTGTGTAACAAAGGCAATAAAATTTAATTTTAAGCAATGTCCATCCCACATCTTTCCCAAACAAATGCAAGATACTTTTGCGCAACACAGGAGGCTTAAATGAAATGAGTAAGATGTAAGACTTTCTTAATATGATTGCACCTTATAACTAATCACCTACAGCTGTCACCCTTCATTTTAGCAGTGATCAGAACATCAGAGGCTACCTTGGGCTCTGACACAACCTTTTACTACACTATCCCTCTGATATGGTCCTATTTATGTTAAAAACTCAAAGCTAAAACATATTCAAAACCAAAGTTTGCTAAATATTTCTCCGTTCTGCTGAAGTTCAAGTAGTCACTTCACTTCTTACCGTTCCCTGACGGATTTTCCACAGATGAAACATGTCCATTTCCTCTTTCCCCCATGAGTACATTCTATATGGCGTTTCAGATTCCCTGTATCATTAAACTGGCGGCCGCAAATATCACAAGGAAAAGGCCCTACAAGCAGACAGACACAGCAGAAATAACTGTCAGCTAAACTAAACAAGATGCACAGACTGGTTACCTGTGAAGACCCTCATCAATTTACAAACAAAAATGCTTGTCTAACAAATTACTAATGTCTAATACAGTCAGCATACTTGAATTAGACTTTGCGCACTTTTTGCTCAGATAAGCTATTCCTAATACCCAGTATTTTGGCAAATTTAATCTCTGTAAAGCAAAAATTTAGAATTAATAGCCAAAAGTAATTAAGCCCACTTAAACCTCTTGAAATAACAAATTCCCATTACTATCAGCAATCTAGTTCCTACCTGGCAGAAATAATTAGTAGTAATAAAAAAATCTTCAGAAAACAAAAAGGTCTTTTGAAGACTTCCGGAAGAATCTGACTTTCAAGCAAAAACAGTTTTAAAACCAAACTAAAACTTAATTTTTCTTCCTCCCCAAAATTTTAACTTGATTAAGCACAATAGAAAGCCTTAAAAAGACAGCTGAACAGAAAAGAAAAAAAACCCAACCAACAAAAGAACCCCAAGCAACTATCCCACAAAACTGAAAGAGAGAACTGGAAAAGGAGGTGGAGTGGAAACCAGACTGATCAGAACATACAATGGTATGATTACTTTAAATCTATTGTTTACATGTCAGAAGAAGGTTTGTATACCGAGATGGAATTTTTCTTGATGTTTCAGTCTTGCAAACCGAGATTTAAAATGCTCTTCACAATAGGTACACTTGAAGGGTTTATCCTGAGAGTGAAGGATCATATGCTCTTCTAAATGAGGTCTTCGAGTGAAGGATTTCTTACAAATCTAAAATGATAATACATTTTGTCAAAGATACATCAAATATAACGTGACTTTTTTCCTATTTGTAAACTCTTAACAATTAATTTCACTGCTCTCTGCACCAAGGTAAGATTAAATATCTATTCTTAAAGAACCTACTTTATTCCTACTTGTCTTGCCTTGCAGCCAACATCCAAACCAATCTGTGCTGTACATAAACCACAGTGGATTCTACTATATAAATAAGGATGCAGACCCATGGCAGCCTAAATCAAACTACTTTCAACTCCTGCATGCAGTTACAAGATCCTCTCCAATCCTTTTTAATGACTCCAGCACTTACCAGATTCTTTTCCTAAGGTGTTTCAACGCAGGAACTCATCAGAAAATAACCCATGGCAAAAAAAGCAAATAGCTTTGGCGTGGATTCGAATGCTGAAACAGCCAAGTCAGACTGTGGTAAAAATGGCTGCAGTATAAGCTACTGTAGAACCAGAGTCATACCTGTTCCTTTATTTCCTCTGGAAAATTCTCCGACAGCAGCTATTAAAGAGAAAATGCCAATACCACCAAAGAAATATAACTCAAAATATATTTTAGAACTAGAGAACCTTCACAACGCTAAAATTATGTGAGCTTTTCAGTACTGTTTTCAGATTAACCAAAACCTAAACATACAAGAATTAGTAATAGTGATCAAAGCAAGTATGTAGTACAGTTATGGAACTGAACCCACAGCTCAAATTTAAGCATTTAAACCAGGTATTACAATTTATCATCAGGGTCCTATGCTTCAACATAAACCAACACAGTGCTCACTGATTTCACTGTGAAATTCTTGCTGTTGTTTATAATGGCTGCATTTAGTACTACCCAACTCCCATACACTAAATCCTGCAATCAGTTTCTCAGAGGACACCTGAATAAGGAAAGCAAAAGCAACAGCTTTATTTGTTTAAAAACTCATTAATGTCAAATATAGATATAAGAAAATCCCATACCTGGAGAAAGTATAATAGCCTTCTTGCTTTTCTTTACTATTAATATTCTATTGTTTCTGTTAATTTGCTCATATTCCTCAAGGATTAAAGTACGGTCTCCAAATCCTGGTGTTCACACTGACTACAGCATAAACCAACAACCTGAATGAACCCTGCCACTTACATCTGTGGCACCTCAGCTCTCAGAACATACCACACAACCTGAAAACAAAGTCACGGCACTGCACCCAAGGGTTCCGTTAAATATAAAAGCTAAAATTCTACCCTCGCTTTTAATTTAAGGGCATTTTCAATGTGCAGGAGCTATACAAAGGCAGCAGCTCATTTTTTTTAGAAATTTCTACTTACAATTTTCAAGAAAAAAAGGTAAACCCACAAACCACAAAGTGGAGTTTATCAATCACTCATCTGGTAAGCATACTTTCCCAGAATGAACATCAACAATGTTGCATGATTGAGTCCCACTATTAAAATGTTTCTTATCTAGTAACAAACAGAATCTGTAACATGTTCACACAATACAACTTCATCTGAAAGTTGATCTAGCATGGTCCCACCACCAAGGGAATGAACACTACAAATTCCTACGGTCGATATCTCCCAGCCTCCTACTATATGTTTACAAGTGAAAGTTCCCAAATAAAATAAGGTTAGTCATTATGTTAGGGCACCTAATATTACAGACATAAAGGGGCATACAGCAGCTTGCATAAACAAAACAGCTGCCGTGAAAGACAGAAAGTAAACCAATTCCCTTAAAATAAACATAAACAACAAAACTCCACATTTGAAACTAAAACATTACTTGGCAGCATACAGATAGAGAACAGAAATTCTGCAAACTCCCTTTTCGAGTAGACGTAGTTTCATACATACAAAGCACTCCTGGGGAAAATCAAGGGAAGTATTCTATGATTTTACAACTAGAGATAAATTTACTACAAATTTACAACTCTGTTGACACACATATATGGTTAAATGTAAAAGTGTTTCATATTTAACATATATTTTCCTCACTATTGAGAGCCTTCCTAGAACAGCACACTTTATAGTCAGTGCTTGATATGCATAATTAATAGGAGAGGAACTACTCTGCTTTAAAAGTATTCAAAACATTACAGTCTAATCACCTGCAAACTGATGTATTTGAGTAAGTTATAACTGGTTACATTAAAAAATACAGCCTCTAACTATTTTAGAATACAAATTGCTATTATCTACCTGACCAGAGGCTGTACATGCAGACAACATTCAGTCCTTAAATAAGCACACAGAAGAAATGTACACCATCACTTACAAAGCCTTCTGAGATTTCACAGAAACAAGTATCATGTTTTCACTCAAGTTCACAAAACATGAAGGATTACTTACATCACATTTCCAACCTTCACTCTTTGTCTTCTTGATAGAAAGAAATTCTTGTACATTCTCTGGATGAAACCTAGGAAAAAGACAGAAGGTGTAAGTAGTCATAGCTTTCCAAGATGAAGATCACACAAATACCTATTTCTAAACTTTATATGTCACAAAAGTTGATTACCACAACCTCAGAACATAATACTGACACTGAAATAATTCTAATGGCACAATTAACTAGAAAGTAGTATTGACTATGGACTCATCTAGAACCTCATATGACTCTTGATATGACACAGGACAGTTTCAATTATAATTCCTTAGAGATATTTGCAAAGGAAGAAAAAAAAAAAGGCAGTATGTAAATAATAGGATTATGTATGTAAATAATTAGGCCTGTCACAAATGAATTATTCACCTAGAAAAGTGTGCATGGAAATGTTTTAGCCACCTATTATCACCTAAAGTAAAGCATTCACATCTAAAACCAGAGAAGGTATTTTATTCTGCCTCCAAATAAAAAGCAGCACAAGCAATTAATAAGACTGATGTGTTCTGATTGTGCTAGCTAATCTGAAAGATTCTAAAACTTTTAATAAGAACCTATGGCAGAACTCCCACATAAAGTTAGGGCAGTTAGGTGATACTGCTAATGCCCATGCCCTCTGAACAGATACTTATTTGAAAAAACAGGTATAAAAATAAGGCAGAATATGCTGTGTGCATACATACATTTATCTTGTTTTAAAATGAAACATCAGACACATTTGCTCATACTTGCCTCTTCACATGCTTTGCTAAAGTCTTTTTGCTTGCATGCAGCTTATTGCAGTAGGGACATTTGTGTTCCTTTTTATGAAAGTCAGTGTCACTAGAGTGTTTCTTTCTGTGCACTGTCAAGTTGGACTTTGTTGAGTAGCGCTGGTGACATATATCACATTCAAAAGGCTTCTCACCCGTGTGTACACGTGTATGGCTCTCGTATTTGCCTGTACAACAAAAAAAATCTGTTAGCATGAACTGATACAGGTATTACCTACAATACACATATGGAGTTTGTTCAATAATCTCAAATGCAGTCAAGCTTTAAGTAGCCCCCCACAGGCATCTAAAGATTCCTACTGGTTTTCACCACTGAAAACTGCACAGTGCTCACCTGTGTGTTTGATCCAAGGTTCTTCCATACCACCTCCATCTTAGCATTAAATCTGTGTGATGGTTACAAGTCACGCTTGTTCAAAACCCCACAGCACAGTCTGTTCTGAAGTAGTGGAAGTTATACTACTGCTCTTTCATTACCCTGATTGTGAAGTACCTTTGTAGAATGGGGAACAGCCTTGTAACAAACTGGTATTTTTAAGGTAATTTCAAATAACAAAACACTGAATGAATGATACAGACCCTTGCACATTATCTGTATTTGGGACCCAACATATTACCATAAAAAAATACTACTCTCTAATTTCTTTCACACTGCTTATATTCCCTCTTCTGTTTGCCAGTTTTGCCCTGAGAACAGAATTCCATCCTACACTGCAGATACACCCACTTCAACCCAATAGCAGGCTCTCCGCTTTGTACTAGATTTGTACTCTGTACAATATGCATGTATTATATTGTGTATTAGTAGCTCATAAATTTAACACACAAGTCAATTGTCTGCTGTAACACAAGCTCATAAAAATATGTATCACTTGTTTTAATGCACATTTCTCATGTCATTTTTGAGCTCAGAACTAGAATTCTAAGTCAGGAAAGTGCAAAGAGAAAAGGACTTCCACTCTGTGCAAAACCAAAATGTACCATTACAACCCTAAATATTCACAAGCCAGTTATTTCTGCACCATAGCTGTGCTCTTACACACCATGCTAACAGCCAGAATCCAGAGCAGTGAAAGAGAAATAAATTTAGGACTTGCAGATTTTTCAAATAATGCACTCAGGTAATTTATTTAAACTGTTGAGCACCACAAACATAACAACTTGTGTAAAAACATTAGCAGCACACTGGATCAGTGTAACAATCCAGAAATTCTGATCTTCACTCTCCAGGACCAAGAAAAACTTTGGTTTGTTTCCCACACAAACAGCACCACCATATGGTAAACAGAAACAAGAACAACCTAACTCGCTCTTACCTATTCGATCAAATTTTTTGTCACACTTGGGACATTGCAGTAGTTTTTTGCTACTGCTGTGAATGATGATTGGAGCTAAGCCTTCAGGAATATTCCCCATTGAATCAACTGCCTCAGAACCCTCTTCAGTATCATTCTGTTCTTTTTCACTTTGTTCTTCAAATTCTGAATCTTCACCTGACATTTCCTCTTCCTGTCCCTCCTCATCCACATTGCATTCACTTTCACTGTCTTCAAATTCACTTCTATCCGATGTCTCCTTGTCAGAACTGACTTTTTCCAAATTGCTGTCAGAGGCATCACCGCTTTCATTGTCACTGATATCAAACTTAGCTGGACATCTACGGCTTCTCGTAGAGCGCCTAGTGGAAAAGCTGGCCTTCTCAACCATTTTTAACCCATGTTTTCTTTCCAGTGAAAAAGATTGATGGGCTTTAGCCAAATGATTCTCTAAGGACTTCCTATAACAGAAACTTCGACCACAAAAAGTGCACTGATGACTATTTAATAGTTTACCTGTCAGTTCACTGAGTGTTTCTACTGGTGTAGGTGCATCAGTTACCACATCAGTCTGTACATTAGAAACACTTTCGTTATTTAGTAACTTCACTGCATCTATGATATCTAAAAATTTTGCTGCTTCCAGCACTAATGGAATTTCATTTTTATACACAAAAAACTCAGAAGTGTAGAGAAACTCAAGCAAATGCTGAAACACAGAATGAGTTACGTGATCTAATGTGACGACATCAGTGCTTGGATTTTTGCTTAAACAAGCATGAAAATAACTACTCCCAACAGCTACAACAACTTTGTGAGCACTAAATTCTTTTCCTTCTACGATTATGAGTAAATCACAAAACGATGGATGTTTCTGTCTGTCGTCATTTAAGTATTTAAGTAGATTTTTGTTATACTGCAATGAGCTTAGGAGCTTCCTCTGTTCTGGTGATGGTGAAAGCTCTTGGGAAGATTCACGCTGATCTGCAGGAGCTATTTCTGCAGACTTTGAGACAATTTCTTGCGCACAGTCCACTACAAGAATCTGCTCTGAAGTGTGTTTCTCATGGCCAAGATGAACCTTTTCGTTTAGACTTTCAGCGAGCCGTCTCCTTTTCCTCATTGCAAAAGCAAAACTTCAAGATCAGGAGCTTCATAGGTCATCAGCAAAGAATTCCTGTGAAGACTTGGTTCTGCTCCCGACCTTAAGAAAACATGCAACAGTAATTTCATACTCTGCAAAAAAATCATGATAAAAATTACTCCTAGCCTTTGAGCGTTACTTCCTTTTTTAATTAATGCTTTCTATATTTCACTCTGATCTATCCTGCGTAACTTAGGTTTCTATTAATCACGAACCTCTATTCTCTTTGCGACCGTGGCATAACCTCCTCGGAGCCAGCGAGCCGACACTGCCTATTATTAGCTCCAAGGCGGCGGCTGGGGCTGCTTCGCCTGGCTGCCGGACGCATTTAGCCTGTGCACCGCTCCGGGCCGGGCGGGCACTGTTGTTATTATTAAACCGCGGCGCCTTCTCGTTCTGCTTACCCCTGACGGGGCAGAGCCGCCGCAGCTGCTGCTGCTCGGGCCGCCCCGGGCCCGCCCGGCGCCTGCAGGGCGGCGGGGCCTTTCTCCGCGCCGAGCGCCCGCCCGCGGCCGCGCTGCCGGCCTGGGGCC
>VXBX01006297.1:17561-53451 GCA_013400415.1 Scytalopus superciliaris
ACAGCCACCGACACCGGCATCGCCACAGCCACAGCCACCGACACCGGCATCGCCACAGCTACCGGCATCGCCACAGCCACCGGCATCGCCACAGCCACAGCCACCGACACCGACATCGCCACAACCACCGACACCGACATCGCCTCCGCCACAGCCATCCCTACCGCCGCTGCCACCGCCACTGACATGCTTCCTGTAACTCATAAATTTAACATACAAGTCAATTGCCTGCTGTAACACAAGCTTATAAAAATATGCATCGCTTGTCTTGATGCACGTTTCTCATGTCATTTTTGAGCTCAGAACTAGAATTCTAAGTCAGGAAAGTGCAAAGAGAAAAGGACTTCCACTCTGTGCAAGACCAAAACGTACCATTACAACCCTAAATATTCACAAACCAGTTACTTCTGCACCATAGCTGTGCTCTTACACACCATGCTAACAGCCAGAATCCAGAGCAGTGAAAGAAATAAATATAGGACTTGCAGATTTTTCAAATAATGCACTCAGGTAATTTATTGAAACTGTTGAGCACCACAAACATAACAACTTGTGTAAAAACATTAGCAGCACACTGGATCAGTGGGATGATCCAGAAATTCTGACCTTCACTCTTCAGGACCAAGAAAATACTCAGTACTACTGCTTTGGATTTGCCTTCGACTTCAGAATTTTGAAGCACTTTACACAAGTTCTTGTGAAATGCCTGGTTTTCATGCTTCCCAGGTGGCAAAAAGAGCAGACCCGGGAGCGCCCCTGGCTCAGGGGGATCCACTCAGGGTGCAGTTCATCAGCATATGGAAGGCTCTCAGCCTTCTGTTCCTTCCATCCCCATCCTTCCCAAGATAACCAATTGCTAGTGACAGTGTGACACTGAAAATAGGGTTATTTTCCTGACAACTTTAAAGAAGGATTAAACTTTATTCCACTGCAAGTATTCTGTATTTATGACCTGTAAATTGATATGGTCGTCACCAAACATAACAATAGCATGACTCAGAGGTGTTGCATTTTCCCATAAAAATACTGAAAAGCATTTGTTACGTCCTGGGTGTTGCTCTACTGCCTGTACTCTCAGCCCTGCATTTTCATTAAAGCCGACAACTATTTTGCTTTGGTGTTTTGGTTTTTTTTTCATTCGTAATAGAATACTGCAATCAAATTATATTTTAATATTAAACTATTGCAAATAATATTTTAAGTAGCATCAGTTCTTTTCATTTAGTTATTACTTCTGAAGTGAAACAATGTCATCAATATAGAGCAATCAATAGTACTATGGTTTTCTTGCACTGAAGACAAAAACCTACTTATCTCTGAGTCATCTGCTCTTTTAGGATGTTGGTTGTGCTTGCCCAGCTTTAATTTCTGTAGAGTCTGAGTTAAACTGTACATAAACTGTAAAAATATGTTTCTCTGTCTGATGTTTCTCTGTTTTGATTTTGCATGGGAAAAGTAAGTCCTGAGAGCAAGGCACTGTAAATTTTAAGCTTGAGCTTTACATTTCACACTAATCTGAATAGCGGGCTCATAGAGATATAACTGGCTTCTTGGGTCTTAGTGTTTCCATAGCAAGTAGCATCATTTGGAAAGTATAAAACTGTGCTTCATCAGTTTGCATGAGTGAAATACATAAGAAAAATGCAGCCTTGATGAGAACCATTTTGCCAGCAAGCTTAACGAAGCTAGGAAAGTGTTCCCTGAAATAGGCCTGAGACTTGCTTAGTTTCTTTGTGTTGATGGGCTTGGGGAGGGAGTTTTGCTTGGTGGTTTGTTTTTTTTCTCTAGATGACAACCTGATCTTTTTTCTTTATTTTCTTTTGTTGCTGATATTATTTACTCTGTATTAAGATCAATGTGGTTTCTTAGCAGTCTACAAAGCATCTATGTCTAATTGCTAAACTGTACAAGTTCAGCAGGCATTTTGACTTAGCACAAACCTAGGTAACACTTTTCTGTTTTATGATACATGAAGGACTTAGTTCAAAGAAAAGTCATACAGTGCTAAGTGATCCATTACCATGCCTGGCATTGCCACAATAACTATACTCTGGAAACAAAATGTCCTTGAACTCTCAGGTCATTATGGTTCTTTCAGCATTGTCTTTTACACTTAAAGTGGTACAAGCAAAATTTAACTATGTTATTCCTTTTTGTTCTGATACTTATTACTAAATTTTCTTTGCCAGTTAATAGAATATCTCACATAGTTTAAAAGCTGACTTTTATGTTAACTAGAGACAACATCAATCAAAGAATAAGCACTTGCTCACCTCTATGAGACGGTACAGAATTTGCAAATGCAGCTGCTTATATTTGTCCAAGGAAACAGCATGTTTAACAAAAAACAGTCTTGAATTGTTGGAAATTAAGAAGTAGCTTTGTGCAAGAGGGTTTGATGTTGGAGGAAGCAGTTTCATCTCAAAACACTTGTTCTCCAGCACAAAATCTTCCCTTCTGAGATATAGTGAAACTAGAAATTACAGATATTTGAATCAAATGCCATTTAAACAAATAACAGATAAATAATCAACATTGAAGCTAAGCACTTAGCTGCCAACCAAACAGAAGTAAAATTACATAAAAATAGCATGCAAGTTTTAAGACCTGACGGAGTAATTTCAGTTTATTCCCAATATATTCTTTAACAGCTGATCACTGTAAGTATCCAGCTGTAAATCTAGTAGCGCAAACAATCACATCCCCTTCCAACCACCTTTACTTTGGCCATGACATTTTTGCTAGGGTAAATGTCTCTCTAGGAATTTTATAGCTAATTTGCCATGAGTTCACACTGCTGAAACATGACCCATGCTGTCATTCTTCCTTTCTGTATCCCAGATGTGTCAGTGATGGGTGGGACCTAGGGAGGAACCCACAAAGCCTATACTTCCTCTAGTCTGAGTTTTTTTCTGTATTTTATTGCCAATCACCATATACACACAAATGTTTTAAATTAGACTGTGAAGTGAAAGGGTTATAAGATTGTCTAGAGACTCCAACAAGTTTTCTAGCCAACAGTGCTGAATAAAGTCCATTGTTGTAGCCATTGCCAAGAAATTCTTTCACATAGGCCATGAAAAGACCACCCCAGTCTCTCAATTCAAGACTCTCTGGGGCACTAATCAGCTGGAGGCTTGTACTATTATGGATGTTTGACATGTGAATCATGTTGATCAGGCTTCTCCCCTTGCCTCCTCTCTAAAGTGCAGCAAGTGAAATGTGGAGAGAAGGAAGTCAGATCCACTCTGACTATATCAGCTTGCCTCACTCCATCTGGGAAGTTTAGTGCCAGGAAGCATGGACACTGTGCCTCTGCTTGGGTTTTGTTCTCTGGGGCATTCTGTGGGCACACACGGGTTGAATAACAATGATCTTGGCCATTCCAATCTTTTTCTGGGGGCTTAATGCAGTGTGGAAGTTGCAGAGAGCCACAGACTCCACAGAGCAAATTTCCTCCTGCAATGGTAATCCTGTGCAGTCCTAAAGTGAAATTAGCAAGGGCCAGGAACAAGACATTCACTGCTGTCACAATACTGCAGATGTGCCAAGTCTGTTAAGTGTGTACTTAGTACTAGGCTAGTTCTACATGTAGATTCATGGGTGCACTTCGTTGCCTTCACACTTTGAGAGCCATAGCCTAGGGGGAAGTATAGAGAAATTGCCCGCCTACTTTCCTGCCATCCATGCCAGCTGCACACAAACCACTCGTGCTTGGCAGCCCAGGGGGAAGAAGGGAGAGTGAGAGGAAACCTGAACAAAAGAGAGTAACATTGGAAGAAGTATCTCTCTGCCCTCTACTGATGTAAGTCCTAAGCAGTGTAACAAAATCATTGTAAATTAAAACTGTACACCCTGCCTGAAGCTGTGTAAAGAATAAATAAGGACTTAACACATTTTTTTCTTGTTTTTTTGGGCAATGCTTTCAACAGAGCACATTAAACCTTTTGCAATAATATACCACTAGCATGAAAGAGGTGTTTTCCTTTTAAGCAAGGCAAGAACTGGGGAGAAATATAATACCTTTTATTAGTTCAGATGGTGTATGTCACCACTGGAACTAAAAACAGTGCCCCAGCTTTGAACACATGACCTTGAGAAGGGCTCATGTGCCCAAAATCATCTTTATTTTTCTAGCCACATCAGTGGGTTAGTAAACGGTACTCTCTGTTGACTTTCCCAACAAATGCTGCATTGTTTATAGCATTAGACCATTGTGACTGCAACAATATTATCAAATTTTCAGTAAAACATGCAGAACCAGACTCGCCTGTACATAAATAATACTAGTTCCCAAAAATATATTATGAAAATGTATAGGGTAAACAGCTTGAAAGGGGTTCTCTGTGTCTTACATTGCTGCATTCCCGCTGCACTGCATGATGAGACCTGTAAAAGCTGCCAGAGCACCCTGTGTGCTGAGTCCCTATTAGGAGACAACAAGAATTCCAGTAATGGAAGGTAGCAGAGAGCTGATGTCACTGTCCTTTTTTTAGTCAACCAGAAAGCAATTATCCCGGGCTGACAGGCCCAATTAAATCATTGGGTAGAGGGAAATGCCAGCTATCCTCTCGTAGGGTTAGGTAACTGGGGCTTTATACAGTCAGACCTGGTGTTGTTTGTTGGCCACAGAATACAAGTAAGAGCCATTCTGGTCTGTCTCTCTTTCTCCATCGTTTTCATAAGCATTAATGTATTTTTAATCCCTAAGAAAAGTAGTTGCATTTTACATAAAAAATGCTAATTTTTTCAGATATATTCTCTGTTTAGTATGAACTGGAAGATCCTTCTATCTGTTCAAGTTTATAGAAAACATGAAGTTAGGCATTCCACCTTGGAAGGCCTCCGGTGGTGGCTTAAAACTGATTTGCACTTAAGATTCCAGGTTTTTTATCTAGTACTCTTGCAAGGATATCGAAAGTTTTCAGCTCATACTACTTTGAATCTTAAGACCATGTTTTATATAGTATTAGGCTAATGTGCTGAGGGGTTGCCTAGTTCACTGTATGGATTGTTTGAAGAAATGAGGCACTAAGATGTCAAAGTCCATTCTTGTTCAGGTTAGCACTTAGTTGTGGCCCTCCAAGGTCTTAAGGAATGCACTGCTTGCAATGACACAAGGAAGAGGTACTGAACTAACTAGTTCATTTAAATTACCAGGTTTAAAAGCTTCTTTCATATTATAAGCAGTGCAACTATGCTAACACCAGGTTCCAGATGAGCTAAATGCCCTGCATCTGTTGTCCAGCCTGGCTTATTCAGGGTACAGAACAATGCAACCAGATTATTTACACCTGGACATAGACACCTTCTTTAAATCCATATGAAACAGAACTGTGTTCCCAAGGAGAGACATCTCCTGTGTCTTCCCACAATGCGGTTCTGTCACATGCCTGTCTATCCTACTGACCTGCAATTCCTTTGCCAAGACAGAAGAGACCTCTGATGTACTTGCAGCATCTCTGTTCACACTACCAGAGCCAACTTCCATCTGCTTGCACTGGATGTGGCAGATGCTGTTGCATTTGAGCCTTACAGTCACGCACTTGCAGAACACTTACATTGCCCAGTAGCAAGTAGATAGGTTAAGATACCACTATATGCATGTAGAAACGTGTGTACTATGTGCTCACTAATCTTTATTTAAGAGAAAAAACGCTATTTGCTATTGAACACTTCTCAGAAATAGGGTATAATACATAGAAGTTTCTGAATGGGGTAAAAAATTAGAAGGCTGACAATAGGAATTTCTTGGAAGGCTAGTGCATGGAGCTGACAAATTACCAGCAGCTTTTAAGCCTTTGTATCTTTGCATAATATCTGCTATGTAATTATAAGGACAGCTAGAAGCAGTTTTACAGGCCTATCAGCTCAGTGTTTATCAAGGCTTCCCAGAGCTCTTCTCCTTCCCTTTGTGATGAACCTGGTTACAGTTGTCAGGCAATCAAAATCCACCTCTCTGCTACAGAGGCAGGGTGCTTCAAGGTGTAGGAGAAGATTAAGATGCTATTCTGCACTCTCCTGAATCACCATCCATGTAATTGGTAGATGCTATTTGTTTTGAATTATGAAGTTAAAGGTATGTATAATCTACAATACATTTTCCCCCAAAGACACACAGCTGCAGAAATTTAAGGATGTTTTAAGGTTAGGTGAGCATTTTAACTGTCATTGTTCATTTGGCTGACCTAAATTTCGATATTCTATGATGCATTGCCTGTTTACTCACATTCAGGATGAAAGGCTGCAATTACAAAGCTTATGTCTTCTGTAACTCTGCTCACTGTAAGAAACAAACATTACATACTGAAAGCATTATATCTGTTTCTGAAGCATCACTATAGTGCAAGTGAGAATTTCAGAACTCTCTTTTATTTTAGGTGACATTCATTATCTGTTTTCTTAATTACGTTTGAATTATTTAATTATAACATTTTCCCAAGAAAATGTAATTAGATTCTGATATCAAGAAGCAGACTACAAGTAAATTAATTAGGCTTTGAGGCCACTATTAAAAACCTGGAGCAAGACAAACTTGCTTCCAGTCAAAAAAGCAGTAGTTAGAATATGCACTGTGCAAGCACACAGCACAAATAAAAATGTTTTAACCAAAAAAAAAAAAAAAAAGGAAATAGAGAATTAATTCTGCTTTGCTAACAATCCAATACTCATAAACAACCAGCTTTTACAAAAAAAAATTAAAATCTAACAACAGTTAAATGACAACTGAGTTAGTAAAACATCTGTATAAATGCAATACCAGGATAAGAACTTCTTGTAGTCATTCCAAAGTAAGCATAACACCATGAAATAATCCTGTAACAACTGTCTTGGAACAATGACCTCCCCAAATGGACAAATGAACCAAACCAACTTGCTGCCTGGGGTGTCACTGGAGCTAAACCCATTTCAGTACTTTGTGATTGGTTCTACATCTCTTTTGGTGTAGCTGGTTGTTATTCCAAGATTAATGTTATTTAATTTAGAAGGAAGCATGCATTTCCAATAAAAACAACTGAGGGGGAGAACCCATTCTTAAAGTAATTTTCTTTTATTAGGCAAAACTGATAGAGTGCTGTAACTCTTCAAAAGGCTAGTTGCTTTCCTTATGGAGGAGATATGATTGCTCATATCCTTTTGTATAGTTGAATTTTGTGCCACCCATTTGTTTGCTAACAGTGGAGCAGCTTTGCTGACCTCAGCTACAACAACCACAGTGCTTTGAGACCTGTTGGGTTTGGTGGCAAAAAGGCTGACAGAAACTTGGGTGCCTCTACATGCTAAAGATCTGCTATTACTTTTCCTCTTCTGACTGCTTTTTCAATTCTGCTTACACTAGTGCATTCTATTTGAATCAAGATAGGCAGAAGAGACTTCAAAGTAAATCTGGCACTGAGAATGTCTTCCTCTTCTCTGAAAATATTTTCCTTTTCCTCAACTAAACAACAGATTAGAATCTTTAATATTTGTTTATTACCTTGAAAATATGTGATATCAGAAGTGACTTGGATTAGCTGAAAGGTTTGGTTAGAGGAATCCTAATTTATGTTTCAAATTTTTGAAAACACTTCAGAAATATTTTATCTGGTCAAAGGGAAAAAATAGCAAGAAGGTTATACCTTTTAAAATACCCAGCAATTTTCAAATAAAAGATACATAAAAAAAACCCCATAAAAATACACACATGCATAAACACACACACACACACACAAAATAAACTACACAACTCCACCCCTCTTCCTTCTCAAAGGCTCCAAAAATTTCTGGCCAATTCCACTTCAAAGACTAGGTGGTTAAAGGACGCCACACTTTAACTTTGAATTTCTGCTCAGTTTTTGGAAAAGATCTCTCACGTTTACAGTGGCATATAGTACAAAAGAATTGTATTTACTTTTGCTCATAATAAATATGAATGGACAAACTTGTCTCATATTATTGATAGAGAACATGTCAAATTTGCATCAGTTTGGCCAAATAATTTTTTTCTTCCTGTCTTGAATTACAAGTATAACATCTATTTTCAGAATCAGTGTGGCTTCCGACACATACAGGAATATGGTCCTAAATAAATGCCAAACTGTTAGAGAGTCACACTGAGTGGCCACACATAGTGCAATCTACTAGACTAGTAATTTCCACAGCTTCTAGTGTAGGGAAAAGCAAATACAGTAGGTTCTGCATGCCCAGCCTTTGAAAGTTAATTTCATTCATTCAACAATTAGCCAATTGTGATTGCCATGTCATAATGAAATTTGGTATAATTCTTGTGCTTTATTGGTTTCCTATCTTATTTAAATACAGTGTTTTACAAGGACATGTTATATTACTCTACTTCATGAAATTAATACTGTAGTCTGACTTTGCTCGTGCAGGAGTAGAAGGGGTAAAGGTTAACGTGGCTCATGTTTATCCATTCTTCAGTAGTAGATGCTGCCAGAGACTATTTAATGCACTCCAGTAAATCTTATTTATTTTAAAAGAATGAGCTATATGAGCTGTATCTTCAAACAGCAGTTCATTTAGCAACTTGCAGGGCTACATTTTTGAAAAAGCTCAGCGTTTGCTATTCTTCAGGCATGTGAGTTGTCCCTGTAGGTTTAGTCCCTGAGGACTAAAACTTTTTCAAAAGTCCTGTGGGATGGGGAGTTTCTCCTCCCTCTGTCACATCAGTGGTTAACATCCTCTATTCCAAAGGCAGTTGAAAGCTAAGAGGAAATCTTACCCTGCCAGCATGAGGAGCTCCTGCAACACGTACAGGACATGCTGCTGTGAGAACTCCTTGTTTGCTACCGTGAACACATCTTTTTTAAACTTGCTTATAGTCAACGTACTGAAGAGGCAGTTTCTGACAGCAAAATGGTGCTTCTCTGATAATGATAATTACATTAGAAGTGCTGATTTAGAAATACTCGTACTCCAGCAACTCAGGGTCTCAGATTTAGAAGTCTCAGTACCACAAAACTATGTTTGGTGAATGTTGTTGCTGAAGTCAAATCTGGGTGCTAAGACAAGATCTCTCAGTAGCTGCCTCTTACAAAAATCATATTCATCCAGGCTTTCACTGTATTGGAAGAAGTTACTATAAAAATGGAAAGCACTGTGTGAAATTCAGCATATGCAAAGATCTCAGCTTGCCCACACACAAAAATTAAGATGCAGTTCAGCAACAAACCACCTGGTGATTTATGGGGCTCTCTGGATACTGGCAAAATCAAAGTCAGTTACAGTACTAACACCTGCTCTTTCCCCTTCTTGCATCCGACATGATGGTTAGAGACCAAACTGTGCCACCTCCATCCAGGGGATATTTTCCTTTCACTGCCAGGGGAACACGATGACATCACACACACCATCATCACTGAGGTCAGTATCACCACCAGTGATTAAAATAAGTGTGAGATAATCCGTATCAACACAAGTGTGGAAGCCAAAATATTTCATGTTACCTTGTGAACAATATAATTCAAACTGACAAACTTTCAGGATTTAGTTTGGAACAAAACTGCAGCCTTTGAGAAATGCACGACATTAAGATGAATGCTGTCTTAACAAATATTTAGCAGAAACTTGAAATCCCTTTGGGGCACTTACTGTTACTTATTGTTCCCATAATATTATCTAATACTTTAATACAGAGGCCAAGATTTCCAAGAGGAATTTAATGCTTGCCAGGAACCACACTGAGACACTTCAGAGATGCCTACATGGAAATGTTGCTTTGCACTTTCTGGAAGTCACATCCTTCAAAGGAAAGCCTGCAAACCAGAATGCTCCAAATTGTCAGATGCTTTTCAAGACCTTGTCACAAACAGTCAATATACAATGACTGAATACAGAAAAGGAAAAAAAAATTATAAGGGATATTAGCGATCAGAAAAAATTTAGAAGCTTCTGTATTTGCCTGTTACAATTATTACTTTTTGAGGATTGCTGTGTTTTGCATTTCCATTATAAATTTCACTACCTCAAAATGATTTATCACTGCAAGCACAGTGAAGCAAAACCAGTGAAATAAATGGTTTCCTGACCCTCAGCCCAGTGCTTGGCCTCTGAAACCAGGTGGGTTGTCAGCTTTCTCTATTTGTGATGATCAAAATTCAAACAACAGTTTTAGAAGTATCTCCTCCATCCCAGCCTCTCCATATGAGCGTAATTAGCATCCTGTCCTGTCCCTAGGACAATTACAGTATTTACCAGAAGTTAAAATATTTACACATAAATTACATATTTGATCACCAATCCTGCCTTCCTGACTCTTGCTCTTTCTCCTCTACACTGTTGCCTGCTGGAATTGTTGTGTCTGAATTCCTTCTGAAACCACTTAATATTGATCAGGTGAAATGATACTACATACCAATGTAAATCTTTTCCAAATACCATTGGAACCATTGCTTACCTATACAATTATCTCCTCTGCAACAGATGAGTTTTTCAATTTAATTCATGTTTAAGGTCTTTCTGGTTTGTGGTATGAGTTATCTCATTCTGAAGGAAATTAAAAAAGAGAATTAGAAGAGGATTTGTAAGACTGTTGACATGTCTACTCTTCTGAAGTGAAAGGGATAGAGGGAAAATAAATGTACAACCCATTTAGATCTTAATATAGCAGTGCTTTTGTAAAAACACTATTTGTTTCATTTTCTCAAGCACTCCTATAACCTTGACACTCATAGGAAGCTTATTGGTACAGACAGAAACATCCTGATTAGACGGTTCATTAGCAGCAAGGTACAGAATACTAATTGCCAATTTTCATCTGCATTGACAAGGTCCTACCTAGCATTCATCTGACAGTGGAATTGCTTCCCTGGTGATGCTTCCTGCTTCCCTGCTTTCCAGCCACACACAATGCAATAAAACCATGCTATTTCAAAAAAACTAGGCAAAGATGAGAAGTGAATCACACGCTATTGAGTTCTGCAGGTCCCTGGGGAATCCTGTTGTACCTTACACAGACACTTCATTTTGTCTACCTAAGTGTAAAATACTCAGGAGAGACTTCATATGAAAACATAACAGAACAGCTTAAACTCCTTGCCAGAAATGCAGTAATTTGAACAGCATGCACCTTAACTAGTTCCTGACTGTGAGCAACTATGAAGTGCTTTATATGAATTATTTAACTTTTCTAATTTCTGTTCAATTGTAGTTTAGATTAAAACTACCAAACCATTTTACAGACTGGAAAATAAGTAGCAACTACTTAAGAAAATCACCTATAAATATATTTGGCCTGGAAGGCACAGGATGGTGTCAATAAAAATTGCACTTGAAATTGGAACAACATTGAACAATCAGAAAACAACATGCTTAGCAGTGAGAGGCAGAAGATACAAGATTAATTAGTATTGCTGTCATCTGAAAATTGAAACTAGTGCTTATGTCAGGAAAGAAAGATGTTAGATAATGAAACTTGTTGGATAGAATTGAGTAAAATATTTTAGAAGAGATGACAGTGACTAGTATAGTCTGATACCACACTGCTCCACAATTATTGCTCAGAAGCAATGAGAATGGAAAAGGTACCACTCCTGTGAAAGCAGGTAGCAACACAAGCCCTTTTTTCCTGAGAAAATGGCATAGCCTCTGACTTCGATGACTGCAGAATCTCTTCAAAGCTAAGATGTATTGAGCAAGCATGGAAATTACATTTAGATATTATGTTTCACTGTGTACAAATGATATTCAGAAAGACATTTGAACCTGCTCATGTAGGCAACTTCAAGGAACTAGGGCAGTTATAAATTAATCTATTTTACTCCCCACTAAATTCTGGGATATGAATACCTCAGGAAGAAGGAACATTTGAAAAAAGGCATTGAGAAATGCAGAGCTAAGTTTCGAACAGGTTGAAAAAGCAGCTCTTTTTGTTATTCTGAAAGAAATTACAATGTAATAACTTTCAAAAGACCTGACCTGTTCATACACTTGCCATATGTTTTGCAATTACCATAATGTTACACAGCAGGTTATTTAAGTCCAGTGTGAACAGGTATTAACACATATAGGTAATTTCTCAGACCAGTGACATATCTTCACATCTCAGTTTGCTTAGAGTACAGATTTCACAAATAATTGTGCAGTTTTCAGAAAAATATCCAGATTTTCTAGACATAAATGTTTCCTTGCAGTACTTACCATATATTCCTCAGAATTGAAAACTTTGTATTTGCATAAATTTTGTGCCTTTCTGAATATTTGAAGGATTTATTTTTTAAATTGATTGGTATATGAATCTGTAGTCTTCAGACCAATTGTATTCTACCAACTGTTGGATGCATGCCTTCTTCCTTAAACTTCTAGATTAGTACACTGTTTCTCCAGTAAAGGTGAAATCAATTTAATCAGCAGTTATAACCACAATAAGATGACATAACTAATTCCCAATAATGGAAACTATTTCAATTAAAAAACCCTTAAAATTGTTCAAAATTATATCAGAAAATGTTGTTCTAAGTAAGTTATAGAATGGCAAATTTAAATAATGATGCACTTAAAGGAAGCAATCAGCACTGACTCAGCTGCATAATTTAGCCCAACAGAAGAATCCCCAGATGACAGAGTAGTATTTTCATGCTCACAATGTAATGCATTTTACTAGATAATTTCAAACAGAAACTACATAGACAGATGGCAAGGAGAGGAAAACATCCAAACAACTATAAATGTAAATACAAAACGGGGATTACAAAAAGTGAAAGAGCTGAAAACTACAGTTCTCTACTTAATTATATTTAACTTGATAGTTATCTAAGTACTTTCCACTAGAATCATGATCATGGTCTATGACATTTGGCCAGGAAATCCAGCCTGGGTTGCCATTGGAGAGACCAGAGCTGCTGGATAGAGTGAGGAGGCTCAGGCAAGTGAGAATATGGAGGCTTCCTGGGAAGCAGAGGTGGTAGAAATGCTGGTGCTCAGAGAAGGGGAAGAGGGTCTGGAAAGACATGCCACAAGGCCAGCAGTGGATGATTGTAGCTACGTAGGAATGAGATGGAAAAGAAGGAAGAGCCTTCCAGCAGGAAAAATTTAAAAATTTTTCAGTTCACTGAGCTGAATGAATGGATGTGAAAGTACCTACCTATTATAAACAGCTTTCATGAATTCATGCTGGTATCAACAGTCTGCTCCCTACTCACCTGAGGCCTTCAGCATATGCTTGACTGCTCAGTTCAGTTAAGTGTACACATAAACTCATTATCAAAGGTTTTCTGAACTCAGGATTAAGATTTTGCTGAAGTGGAGAGAACAAAAGACAATATCAGTGTACTGAGTGTTATCTGTTTAACATAGCAATGGTCAAGCAGATTTTTCAGGCTGTTCATGGGTTTGGGAATGCCTGGTTTCTGCACTGAGGCAAGGAAGGCAAGTGCCAAGAGCCTGTAAGTCTGGTAGAGGTGAAGGTGGTGGAAAGATGAGATTCACTCCCAAACAGGCAGCTCATCTCTGTCTTGACCTCAGAGCTGGAATGGTGCTACAGCAGTCACAGCTTACCCATACTGAACACACAAACTGGGTTTGTGGGGCGCCAGAAGGGCAGCATTTGTCCTGGATCATAGCACTGACTACGGCTGCTGAGGCTGTGGCCGTCTACCCTCACTTTTGCTACTGCTAGACCAGGCTGAGGCTTTAATGTCTGTGAACAAAGTTGTGATCAATGGATGAGGCATTGGACACTGAGACAACTTTGGGCAGAAACGGAGCACTGCCTGTGCCACAGAGCAGTGAGGAGGCACCGTGCTGTGCTGCCGTGGCAGCTGGGGAAGGCTCCCCCGAGTACTGATGGGGACACACAGGTGACACTTGCACCAACCACAGCTGCTTAAGGCCAGCTCCGGCTAAAAAACAACTGGAGTCTGTCCCCTGTTCCTATCCCTTTTTCTTATCAATCCTACTGTGTCATCTGATTCTGTGACTGGTTCTTCCATGAGCAGTTCAAGATTATAACACAACCTGATGAAGATCAGAGGTCCTGTGCCAGCTCCCAATTATTGTGCTTTTTAGTGAGTCCAGTGTAAACAGTAACAACAACAAAACCAACAGAAAATACTGTGGAAAAGAACAGGCTAACACCTAACTGCTAAAAAGACTGCGAATGGGGGTTTCATTTTTTCACTTCATGTGCTAATGATGTGAGATACAGAAAAAACTCAGCAAGCAGAAAGTGTTTGTTAGCTGACTGTGCAAGAAAGCATCAAGTGTTTGCACTACGAACTAGGAGGTGTCGTGTAATGAGGCTTTAGTAGCAGACAGTGAGAGCGCACAGTGCCGTGTCTGCGGTGAGGTGGCAGCCAGGCAGAGTGCACCATTCCCCACACAGTTCCGCAACAGACAGCCGGGAAAAGACTCCAGTCCAGCTCGCAGACAAATCTGCACCAGGTTTGAAAAGTCACTCGGACCTGCCGAAGTAAAACCTTAACAAGCACAACTGCCTTTTGAATCAAAGTCTGCAGGTTTGCAGCGAGCAGGCTGATGAGGGGCACAGGCAAAGATGGCTTGTAGGGGGCTGGGTGCCTTGGGTATGCCCTTAGTTTCAGAGATGAGGAGAAAGCAGTGAGGATCAGCACCAGCCCTTTGGACAACAGGCAAGTCAGCGGAGAATGTCCTATCAAGATGAATATGGCTCATTCAAGAATTAACTCTCTACTCATCTTCTACCTCAGTTTTTTGCTGCTCATCCATTTAAAAAGTAAGATTTGCACTTTTTCTTATTGTTCTGACATGTCCTCTGGGTATATGGTTAGACATGGACTTCTAGCAGGAAGCTTGTGTTGTCAGAAGGCTTTAAAAATTTCATGGAGATGCCAAAAGGATTTGGTCCATGAAACTAAGTTGTATGAACTCGTTGTTTGATAGCTTTCCCAATCTTTATGCTTAAACGTTTTTCTTTTTTTTTCTCTTTTTTTTTTTTTTAGGAATGAAAGCATTTTGTTGCTTCACGTCTTGAATGTACAGCAACAAATTGTTCTACTAAAAATGTACCTATGTTTTAAAGTCTGCTTCTGATACCACTCATTCATAAATATAATCCTTTCTGATTAAAATCTAGACTAATTTATCCTTTTCTGAAGCTGTTTATGTATTTTAGTAATACTACATTATTATATATGCTTTTCTAATTACAACTTCTAGAGAAAGCAATTATTAAACAACTGTGATATATTTGGTGTTCTAAATATCTCCATTAAGAGGGAGCATGAAAGTTCAACTATTTTTATAGAGAAAATGTTCTCGGCAAACTTCCACATAAACAGAAGTGTGCAAAATAGTGGGAGTCACAATGGGTTTCCTTGATAATTGTGTCAGATGGTTGAGAGTAAATACAAGCCAAGGAGGCTAAATGGCCTCAGCTGGTGAGGCTGATATACATGTATGAAAAGCAGTACATGTTTAAAATGAAGATAGGCAGGCTGTGTGCCTGAGGAGGCTGTTTGATTTGTGTCTGTTGAATGTGAATAGCAATAACACAAAGCTTTGAGCAGCTGCCATTGAACAAGAAGACTTGGCATTAGCGTACAGTGTTGTGTAATCTGGGTCACCTTCTGTTGCTGCTTCACTCAGATTGTTACTTGGACAGTTTACAGCCCAAAATAAATTAAAGAGTAAAAAGCAGACAGATACAGTTGGATCAACCATCACTGAAAAAGTAAAAATACCACACTTGAAGATATAGTAAAAATGTGTAACATTATAGAAACATTGTTTTATTCTAGTAATTTTTGGGGGGAGAATGTACTAATGTGAATCAGGGAAGCTAAAGTGCTCTGTCTAAATTAACTCACAACAGGACATATCCTAGGGAAAAAAAAAAAAAAAAAAAGAGAGAGAGAGACTGGATCTTCCACAATCAAAAAGCAATTTTTAAAGTCTGCATACTGTAGGATGAACAAGCAGAAAGCCCCTAAGACAGAGTCTGCTATCTAAGTAAAAGAAAGTAATAGGAATGCTGTTAGTTAGGAAAATTTCATTTATACATGAGGCAGGCAAGTTAGAATGAAATGTAAAAGCTTTGGGAAATGGAATAAAAATATAGCACTTAAAAATAAAAAAGGTTATATTAAAAACATCATGCACAAAGAAAGCACTGCTAGAATGTAAACAAGAAAAAAGCCCCCAATAATCAGTTTAAAGAAAAAAGATAAATAGAAGTTTTGGCTTTCACCTCAGGCAAGCTCTGCTCCATGAAGGATGCCAAAGGAGAGAAAAATAATTGTATGTCATTTCATGCCTTTGCCTTAACCCAGTTAACTGGAATGACATCTCAGATGTGGCGTGAGTTTTCTCTGGGTTACAGCCATATGGCCAGTCTCAAGCTAGAGGCTTTTCAGTCTTGGAGGACTCTCTTTCTCAGGTAGATTGTTGGCTGTTGCAATGCTTTGTGATACAAATTGGTATATCAGGATGGAGCAGCTACATCGGGACCCAGAACTGGTCTAATATCTGTATCAGTGCTGTGTATTTAATGATTTTGACAGGTAGTTTCTCTCAAGAAAGTTTGTACACCATTTGAAACTGCTAACAGTTTCTGTTAATAAAAACATAACTGTGAACAGATAAGACAGGAATAGAAGCAGAAAAATTGACTGCAATTACTTCTTTACTTAAAAATTAAAGCTGAGAAAGACCAAGACAGAAAAGCTGAGGATAAAACAGAAGTGATTGCTGATATTTATAAAAGTTTTTTCATCCATTATATTTTTTTAAACCAATTTACTGGACTTGCCTTCCCCCCAAGGATTCTAATCTTAGGTCCTGTTAATGTCAGAACCTTCGTTATAACTATTTATTCTAAACAACTTGGAAAAATAAACAGTATTTAGCAGCCATAAGCATTGTATGCAAACATTCAATACAAATTGGATTTATATAATGTTTTGTGAATATGATTTGTTTCTACAAATCATATAAAATTAACTACTCACAGAAAATTAATCTGGGGGTATCCAGAGATGGTCAGCTCTTTATGAGGAGGGACCATAAATCATTAGGTACAATAGCTGACTGGAAACATGTCCCAAATCCAGAACAACATTGATAACTAATTGCTGCCATACTATTGTCTAACAGGAACTGCAAGCATGAAACTGTGGGCAGATAGTTGCTTATGAAATACAGGAAGAGAAATTATGATAAATACATGTATAGTTACACAACATTTTGGGAAGTGATCGTGTGAAGTTTAGAATCTTTTAATTCACCATTCAACTACTAATATTTTCTTTTTTTCTTTTTTTTTTTTTTAACAAGTCTTAAAATGGATTATGTCACTACTGTAGAATTGTCTTTCTTTACGCAAAAATTCAGTAAAATAATATTTTAAGGTCAAAACTATTGCCCAGATAAGCTGTGGATGCTCCACCCCTGCAAGTGTTCCAGGCCTCATCTAGTGGAAAGTGTCCCTGCCCATGGCAGGGGGTTTGGAACTAGATGATTTTTAAGGTCCTTTCCAACGCAAACCATTCAGTGATCCTATTTTTCTTCATTTTAGTGACTTCATGACCTTTCCGCAGAGCTGAAAAAAATTATTATTTACTTCATAATAGTTTTACCAAATGTTCATAAATTAAGAATGGAATTTTGTTTGCGATTGCTGTTAATGTCAGCAAAATATCTGAGCTTTACTTCCAGCCTTTTTCCACCCCTCTGAGGTGCTGGCACTGTGCAATTTCCCCCGTAGACAAGAACTCTTAATTTCCTGCAACTATTCCCATTACTCACAAAAGGTCTAATTACTGCTTAATTACTGTGTCAGGAATAAAGCTCTGGTTTTGCTCACACTGCTCATCCCTCATGCACACTGAGATGATGCAAGTAGCTTTCCAGCAAAGTATTGTTAGGATGCATGTTTGATGAGTTCATAGCCCATTGGGTACCTCAGCAGCTCCTCATTAGCCCGTCGTGGAGCCTGTCCGAGCTGCGCTCAGCAAGGTCTGAGCACAGGCACCAGGAGCCCTGCAGCTCTCCCGTACAGATACATTGCATTTGTAGCTTAGCAAAAAGAATGAAATATCTTTCAGATGTTTGCCATCATCTTCAGTGAGTTAAAAGCAACAGCTTCTAGACCCAGTTGTAAGGGTGCTGGGTTGTTTTTTTAACTTTTCATTTATATATTTTATTATGGATAACATCTCTATTTCTGGAATGAAATGAAGTCTTAAGAATGAAAAGTAGTAAACCTATACCTTTTAAAAATGGAAGTAACTTCTGCAAGATGGACCTATTTGTGTGAAAATGACATTAAGGACATCCCAACCACATCTGTATTTGAGCCTTTCAATTCAAATTCTTACAAGACATCCTTCGGGTGCTACACCTCCCATTCCAATAGCAGAGCAAGAATACCAGGTTGCAGACCACCTCCCTGCTGTACCTCCCTGCTGTGTGCTCTGTACAGTGGGAAGTGTCAGTGCTGAGAACCAATGGAGCTTTCCCCACATGCTGTTTAGTCATTCAGAAATTACAATGAAAGAAATCAGCATCTTTGGAAATTTAGCCCTCAAATGACACTGATTTTGACAATACGGGATAAACCACTGAATGATGTATTCACAGTCATGGGACAGAACGGGAATTCTCTAGCAAGGACACTGATCAATCTCTGTAAGCAGGTGTTGTTTGTGACTAATGGCCTATTAGGAAAGAGTCTGATGGAGAAGAAAGGACGTGCAAAAGGGTGTTTTATCATTCATGCTCAACCAGCAGGACAGACCTCACACAGATCTTGAAACACTGATATATTATGCAGTATCCATGATAATATACTGGAGAAACCAATGCTGGAATGTTAAAGCATGTCAGACAAACAGAGGATATAAACCTAATGTTTTATTATATACCGAAACCTTTCAAAGGTGTCTCTACCCAAAGTTTATCTATCCATCCATCTATCTATCTATCTATCTATCTATCTATCTATCTATCTATCTATCTATCTATCTATCTATCCGCAGGTTTTTTTCCCCTGTGTTACTTTTGATAAATCCAAAGCACCTAGGGAATCCTTTCTCTGTGTGAATCTCTCTGCAAGAGGAAACTCAGAAAAAACCCCTCAGTGCTGCTTAGAGAATGTTCAGATTTTTATGGCCAAGTTGGGTACTTGCCTACTGAAAAGCTGTAGGGAAAGGCAAATATTTTGCTGTTATGTGTTGGCAGTAAAATGACATGTAAGACACGGGAGAGTAATCAACCCACTATTCAGTACTGGCTATATCCAGTTTTGAGTGCTGCTGTGAGCAAGAGAGAGGCAATTAGGAAAATGCTGGAAAGGGACAGCAAAAAGAGCATGACATTTAGAAAGATGTGCCCTATGAGAAAGGGTCACAGGAAAAGAAGCCTGAAGGAAGGCATGATTACCGTCTTACCTATACAAAAGAGAATGGCAATCAAGGATGGCAATGAGATCAGTTGCTCCCTGTGACCTCTGGAAGGGCAGGCTATGTACAATACTAGATTCCACATGCATCACAAAAGATTTAAGTGAATTTTCCCAACTGAAGGATAATTAAGACTATATCAGAACTTTCTAATCAATGGCTTAGATAAGTGTCTGCCAGAGATTTTCTAGACTGCTGTTTTCAGCTGGTGTTACACAGATGAGGGGAAAGTCAGCACCACCTTGGGGGTGATCTGTGAAGACCTCAGGTGACAGAGACCCAGAGAAGCACAGATTCCCCTCCTTGCCCAAGGGGCTGTGGTGGCACTGAGACTCCAAGGCAGCTCAGGCACAGCTCTTGGTTTGGGAGAGCAGATGGTTCCCTTCCCTTGTGCACCACAACTGGGGATTATCTGCTGTTCAAAACAAAAGCAGCCCCAAACTCAGCCCTGTGTCTTGCATTAGCAATAAAGTTGTTGCCTAAATTTCTATGAGAAAATAGTTTACTCTCATTCTTTGAGACATCAAGTACCCGCTCTTAATTTTTTGGTACCCTAGACTTTAAATAAGCAGTTTGGATATTGAAGGCACTCATTATAATTAAGAACAGATAGCACTATATGCTAAAGATCATGTAGTTTGATTTCTGGATTTTGGAGTGAAATCACTTGTATTTTTACTTGCATTTTGAGTATACTTGATATACTGGCAGTGTGATGCAAGAAAATATCATTAATGAATGGATTATCAATAGTATCATTTTCATGGTCAGAAACCTGAAAAGGAATGGAAAACATGGATTGGCTGCTGAACCTAAATTTTTCAGCCAGCCTCTCACTCCATATAAAAAAGTGATTCAAGACTGGAACTTACTGCATCAAAACTAAAAGCAGTAGATTCGTAGGAAACTGTTTTAACTGGCATTTCTGGATACAGTGCAACAAATGAACATTGTAGTAGGAGTCTTCCTTCTGCTTCATCTAAGAGAAGTTTAACATTTCATTTTCATTTCACTATTTTTCATTTTCACTTATTTATAAAACATTAAGGTTTAAAAAATATGTATCTCCAGCCAGCTACCAAGGGATAAAAGGATATAGTCTTAGTCCATGTTTCTTAAATCCTCATTAGAATGCATTCTCTCTAATAAATAAGTTAGAGAAATACGAACCTAAGTGCCTTTGATCCTGCCTACAGGGGTTTGCAGCCAAAGACCTCTCAGGGGTATTTGTACTTTTGGGGTTTTTTTTTGTAATTCACTTCTCAGCATTAAGAAAATCTTTTAGACAATGCCTTAATCTCTAGGCAACCTTGAGTAATCCCCTTATTCTTTGTGGTGGCCCAAAAAGAAAAAAGGTCCTTATATTTACATTTTCTAAAGGAAACCTCTGAACCTAATTGAGTTATCTAGAGTCACAGACAGTAGGCAGCAAGGAGATAAATGGTATGTATTATTTTCTAGATTTATATTAATGATTCATTTTTTTTGTTTTAGACACTGACATACTTCATCAGTTCTCACTGTACATTTCTGTTTCCTCAGCCATTCCCAGTGCCGTGTCATATGAAGCCATTTCACACCAGCAAATGGCAAATAAAAACCCGAACCCAGATAAACCTTTTCCCAATGAGATTCTTCTGTTTACTTTGTATTGATTGTATTTTACTCACCCATAAAATGGGTCAACATCTTCTTCCATCTCTTGACAAAGACTGCAGCTGACAATGCCTCTCGCGGGCAAGCGGACGCGCGGTGACACGCACCACACAGCTGCCACGGGAGCTCTGCAGGGCTCCTCCAGGCCCAGCAAAATGTCCCACTCCAGGCATCAACAAACCAAGGCTGCTGCAACTTCAGGGTTAGGGCAGCTTCTGCCTGCCTGGAATCTTATCAGCGGGGACAGAAATCAGAATATTTCAGGGGCTAAATATTTCTGTGGGTAGAAAAGGGGCATGGACTGCTAACCCATTACACACAGTGTCCCCACTCCAGCAGCCGAGGATCAGGACACTTGCCTGGTGCATCCTTCTGTGCTGGGATGTGCTGTGCCTGAATAATTGTGGCCTGGGTGGATGCTCAAGGGGCAGGGGGAGAAAATCCTTGCTTCTTTTTACTGCTCTTGCTTGCCTGCCCAAGGCTGAGCATACTGGCATCCTGTTGCCTTAAACCTGTCCTTGAATGATGAGACAGACAAAGCATCTTTAACAGCAATCCTTCAAAGTGCCCTCAATCACAGTGACTGAGATCAAGGTTGTGGGTAAACAAAGAAACCTTTGTACCCCTACCTAAGCCAGGAACAAAATGGCCTGATATTTTTTTTTGCTGATAGTTTCTGAGATGGACAACTATGTTTCTATATTTTATGATTACTAAAGTCTGACTGCCCTCTAAAGTAAAGCCCAGAAATGTTCTAGTTCACATTCAGACTGCCAGGGAAGCGATAGAGGAAGCGTGAGAGGCAGAATACATTGGTTACCCTCTTCCTTTGACAGTTACTGTTCTCCCTTATTGGGGTTTCCAACAGGGATGGTACAGAGACCTTCATTAGCTCTTCCTTCCACAGGGAGGGCCCCAGCTCTAAATTTGACCATGACACATTTATCTCTTTCTTTGACTGTGAGCTAGAGTACTTTGAAAACAACATAATTTGACAGGAAGCCAAAGCCAGGACTTCAAGATAGACAGTCATCAGTGTGCAAGGATCCAAGCAATTGCAATTTAAGTAACCTGCACTGACAGATTACTCACAGCAGGGAATCCAAAAATCCCACTGTAATAATCTAGCCTTGAAAAAACATCTGTATGCAGCAGTAGCTTCAGACATATTTAGCTAAGCTTTGTGGCAATTTGTAGGTACCTTAAAAGCAGCTGCAATACTGCTCCCAGTATGACAAACCATCCATGGATCTGAACACAGTGAAGTGTCCACACAGCTGAAAGAAGAGATCAGGATCTGTTGTCAGTGAAAAGTCTGCAGTATAACTCACCAACCTCCTAACAGCTGGAAAGTGAACCTCTGAGAGTGTCTGAACTAATACACATTGCCTTACTGCTGCTTGGACATCAGCCACCTGTGTCACAGGAAGGATGTAGCTGTACATACACTGTAGGTGTATGCACCAAGCTGAATCCAGGCTCATGCTGAGAGGCAGAGCACTTTAGATCAGGCACTGTGCTCTGCTAATACAGCCAAGCTACATGGCACCTGGATTAGAGCTGGCTCAAAGCAAAGAGGAGTTCTGTCTGCACCCATCTACCTGTACCTTGTTATTTATACAGGCATCTTTCCAGGGTGTCTCTCTCAAATGCAAACAGGCAATGCTAAATATATCACAATCTGCTGGTGATCCTATTTTAGTAGGGTGGAGCTGAGAATTGCATACAGAGTTCTGGAAATGTTAATTATGGGCCATATGAGATGCACCTCAATTGGAATTGACAAGATATAGCCATACGGTATGTTGTTCACCTTTGAGTCTGCTCACTCCAAGGGCTGTAAGAAGGTAAAAACACTATGGTCTGACACATTCTAAAGAAATACTGCTCTTCTCCAGCAGCCCCTTACCTTCCTTTAATAACCTCATAAATAAGGTACAGAGAGAGAAGGCATTAATCTTGTAAGATAAGCAGAGGCTGCATAACAAAAGAAATGTGCAATGACAGTGAGAGAAGAAGCCAGAGAATGACACTGATATATCAGAGATTACATCATAACTACTAAATGGGATGAAAATATGTAAGGCCATGTAGGCTCTTCTTTTCCCTGTTCAATCTTAAGAGCACAAGTTAAAAGAATTCTGAAAGCCAAGCTCCACTGATTCGTACCTTAAAATATAGGAAAATAGGAAAAATGTGTTTGTGGAAATGATAATCCAAGCCTCTTTGATCACTCCCTGTATATGTATTTGGAACAGTATATATCACAACAGCAGAATGCAAATAGGTGCCTCTGCAATGCAACTGCAAAAAGGAAATATGTGAACAACATTTTGTAGGACTCGCCAATTCAGACTTTCCAGCTAAACCCATCCCTTTTCTCACATTAAACACAGCTGACATTTGTAATTCTTTATTCACTACTAATGGTTCTGAACATTTTGCAAGCCTCAGTCCATGTAAAAATGCCCTCTGCTTGATATAACAAGAACTATCTGTTCTGTTTTCTCTTGAGTATGTCTTAAATGTCTGATTCAATTTAGTCTAACATCTACCCATTTTGGAGCTCATGGAAAAGTGTAAGAAGAGTAAAGTGACTAAAATCAATTGCCATTTTCACATTCAAAAGGTTTTTTCCAAAGAACATTGGGTTTTCAGCAAAACAAGTAGGCAACCCAGAACTTCCACCGTTTTTCATGGTAGCAAAGTGACAAGACTAAAAGGTGTTTGGAGCAAACTTCTAATGGAATTAAACAGGAGAAGAAAGGATTTGCCCTGAACATGTTTGAAGGATCTGGACAAAAATCTTTCCAGCAAACAGACTGACCAAATGATCTGACCAGTGATAGAAAGGAGTAAGAAAGGGAGAAAATGCAGTTCTCTGTACACAGCAGAACAAAACCAGATCTACTTCTGCTACATCGTCTCTACTAAGCCTTAAATTTATAAACACTCTTTCAGATCTTTCATTCTGTTTGGGGAATTGCCTCCCATTTCATTGATTCATGCAGGCACTTTCTGTTCCCACAGATCTTTGTAAGCATTCTCACTGCCCAGTGACCGAGGAAAATACCTTACAGTGGCCCTGCTGTATTCCCAACCAACACCTCTGAGCTGCAAGTGGTTTTGCTGCAGTAAGACATGCACATGCTGTAGGAACCTCTGCTATTCCATGAGTAGCATTGAGAGAAATTGATTTCAGTTTTATTTATTCTGGTTTAACTTCCTAAGTTCACTCATTTCAGTTAAGATGTTACAGTGTTATGTCCAGTGAGGATCAGCATGGCTTTGCTTACAAAACCAGGAGGTCAGTGCTTGTAATCAAGAGTGGTTTCTTTTCAAGGAGATGGAGAGTGATGCCTTTTGAGAAATTTGAGATGCATCAGAAGTAAGACTACATTCTTTAATCATGAACTAAGACTTAGATTGGCTGGCAACAACTCATTATATCCCAGCTCTTAAACTAAACTTTGAGGGAATTGCATTCTTCATTACTACTAAAAGCAAATGGAAACTGTTATTACACTTTACAGGGATTTTTGTGTAACTGATAAGCAGCATCAGAAATATATTTGCATCCTGAATTGCATTATTTCTTCTTTGGGCTAACACAGAAACATGGTCTAGAGGAAGCTCACACAATGACCTGCCAAGTCTTATTTAATTGTGCTTCAGTTTCAGATATGCTGGGTCAACTTTTGTACAGGCAGGGGAACCCTTTTCTTACTTTTTTTAGCATAACTACAAACACCCAGAGAGCTGAGAGGCTGATTTTCCTGCCTTTTAAACCTGCACATCTTTTATGCCACAGCTCTGAATCAGGCTGAAGAATTCTGGGTCTTCATGGGTGACTGCTTCTTTTCTGCAATCACTGACAAGTACCAAAACTTCCATTAACCACAGGCATGTGGTTACACATGCTTACAGTAAACATGGCTTTCCAAAAATAAGAAATTTGTATTAAACCATTACATAAAGTTCCGAGAAGTAGACATATGATAGACAATAGGTGCTGAGCTTTCTGCTCTAGTTGATGCAGTGGGTTGGACTAGGTGATCATGAGAAGTCCTTTCCAACCCTGTCTATTTCATGTGAACAGTTTTCATTATAGCTGAGCCCATTTTAGCTTTACCAGCCCAATGTTGGTAAAGCAGTCATTTCAGGGCGTGTATCAGAAGTGCTGTCCCACCAATTCTGGAACATTTATTACCATTCGGTAATAAAAGGTCATTAGATTTTGTGGAAATCTGCTTAGTGATAGGAAAAATTGGGAAGTGGAAAGTATGAGGAAAGAGACTGAAATGTGTATTTCAGCCTCCATTAAAAAAAAAAAAAGATAAAAAATCAGTTAGTAGATTCATTGAAAAAGAAGTTTCCACTGTTACCACTTTAGTGCAGACTTGGTGACTATCTACCCCCCGAAGAGTAGTAGGAATGTGAACATGGCCCTGAAGAAGACCCCGTGCTCAGAAATGTATCCTGAGATTAAGAATGAAAACAGTCTTAACACAAGGGAAACTCCTACGTGCAGAACAGAGCTTGAATGTTATAATGAATGCTTGGCTACCGCAGGGACATCTATAAAACTTGTTACTTGTCTTTAAAATAGATGTAGCATTTTTAAGATCTTGATCTCAATGAGAGGTCCAGCAATTCAGCCTTTCATACCACAGTCATGCCCTATTCCAGCTATTACATGCCTCATTTCTGTTAATCTTCTCTAATTAGTTCTGCTTCTCAAGTGAAGTCTCAGAATCTAACATTTTTCTGTGCTAATACTAAGGGCTCTACTTTCATGTTCAAGGTCAGTTCAGCATTTCACCTTGTAAAACTCACTTGTCCTCCTAGCACTTACACTTGGACATTGAGTGTAGACATCAGTTTAGACTCTTTCAAAGACATTTACTGACTTTAAAGTTATCATTAAAGGTGTGATTGTGCCGAAAGCCAGCAGAGTCAAGCAAGTGTGGAGAAACAAGCTTCTTTTAGATTCTTTCTCTTCCTGGCAAATGCGCAGAGAAAATTTTAACGATGAAAATAATTTCAGTTTTTTCTTTGTGAGATATATTACATGTTTTACAACACACAAGCAGATTGGGCCTCAAAGCCTGCAAGTAGGCAGCACTGCAATTTTGTAGGTGAGAACGCTGAGCTGTGAAGGGCAAGGTGAATACTTTGTGTGCAATGAGAGCTGTGAACACAATCCAAGAGATCTCCCTGGTCAAATTACTAAATTTAGATCTTGTGTTTCTCACTTCATATGCTATACACACACAAATATATATATTAGGGGGAGGGTACACACACATTTTTCCGGATTTTTCTTGAGCCTGAGAGGTATGTCATACAGCAAGCATTTCTTTTTTAATGGTAACATTATTAAGTGTTTATTTATTCTTACAACAAATGTAGGCAGTTTTTGTATGTGTGATTTCCATTGCTAACTGCAACGATTTCACTTCTTTTATTTCCTAACTCTAAGCTGCCTTTTTTGAAGGGACCAAGACACTAACTTGCCATCCCATAGCCTTTCCTTTGTGAGGGTTAGTGAGATTCAATGACTGCTAGAGGCACATGATGGCTCAGGTGTGAACAATAATGGGAGGAGGCATCTGAGCCCCAGGCAAGAAGCACACTTCTCCAGTGATGCTCGATTCAAAATGGCAGACTATTTTCAGGTTAAAAAGACTTCACTGGGTAAGGGGGAAAAATACCTTCAGCAATATATAACTGAAACACCTTCCTTGGAGCACTGTGCTGCAGATAGGGATAAAATTTGCAATTCATCTAAAAGAGTTACCCAGGTTTGATGCTTTTATATTTAATGCTGTCATGAACTGCAAATACGTATAATACAGGAATAGGATAATGGTAGAATAGCAACCATTTTTATATCTAGTTACTTCATACACAACAAGTAAGAAAATCTGTTAACTATTTAAACTACTTTCTTAAAATAAATGATAATATGTAAATGCAATATATAGAAAATACTTAGAATTTTCGATTTCAAATAGTTAACACTTAATTCTTCTATCTGAAAATACTACCCCTGAAATATTTTGAGGAGCTTATGGTATGTTATTCCCCAGAAATTACATGAATTTATTTTTCTTAGACCTCTTCAGTGGTATTTATAAAGTAATTTAGAAATCATTGACAACAGGGTATTTCTTTCCAGAACTGCAGTTATATTGACTAATGACAATCTAGACCATCTTCTATCTGGTTATCCTGATGTTCAGCAACAAGACAGAAATAGTAAGAAACCCCTTCACTCTACTCACCTGTAAGGCTGAAGAGGAAAGCCCAGCACAAACACACAATTCATAGACTTGCTGCAAGACCAGTGCTGCCTTTTAAAACCTGAAAACTGTTCTAAAGGTGAGTAGCACCTCACTCTGCAGGAGCCTTCACGGGAGATGATGTAGAGAAGCCCTTCAGTACAGGGCTTTGGTGCCAGAATTTAGCACCATACAAGCTGTCTATCTGTCCTTTATTTGCCCTTGTTACAAATTGTCACCTTTCCAAGGATGTGGCAGCAAGACACTCAGCACCTTGCAGTGCTGAACTCTGAATGACATTAGATCATGATTTAGACCAATCCCACCATCAGGGGACCACAAACAGAGGTCTTGTCTCATGACACCTAATAAAGTGTCTTGGAATTACATCAAATGGGAAAACCCTTTGCCTTCTTGTAGGTGGGCAATACAATATCTTTCCATACTGAGGTATACTGTTTAGAAAGAGATAAAATTCTTTTTTTGCATCCCTATTATTTGACTTTCTCAAAAAGTGTGCTTGTTACAAATTAATATGACAGAAGCTTAAATCAGAATGGTGTCCTGTTAATGGGGTATTAAGGACAGGAGCATCATCTAGGAGCAGATATGGAACAAGAGTTAGGGACAAAAGACATCCTTGGAAATTGCTTTTTTAAGTTCTTCTCTAACTCCAAGTTGTCATCCAGGCATGTTCATAGTGGAGTAACTTAATTACCTACACTTTATTCTCTCTCTTGCTCAGTGCATGGTGACAATGGTTTTATCATTGAAATATTTTCTCTACAGAGCACTCTGAGTACTGACAGCTCTTCTCTCTTACCCTCCTTCACGCTGTCACCCTTCTATATTTGCCTTGACACTGTCTTCACATTGTCTTGACATTGTTCTGGCAGTTATGAAAACTCAATCACTGCAGCAAACAGCCATGACAATGTGGAGAAGAAAAAGGAAAAGTGTTATGAAAATTGCTGAGGAACTGTGAAGAATTACAGACTAGTGAAAACAAGATTTTGCTTTTTCAAAACCATACTCCTAGTGAGTTTTTAATAAAACCTGCTTTATAAAAGCCTTCAGCCAAGGCTGGCAAAAGCCATCTCAAAGAAGTCAGCTGACAGTTACGGATTCCGTACCTGAAATTCAGATGTTTCTAAATTAAAATCTCTCTAACTGCTCTGAGTTCAGGTACATTACAAGAGCTACTTCAGCCCATCTCCTGGGGAGCCGGGCATGCTGAATTACTGTGATATGCTGACTGCTGGAACTCTTCAGCTACACTATCTCCTAAGCATGCCATTCAAACTGGGATCCCTTTGGGGGGAACCAGGAAAGAAAAGTGGCCAAAGAAAAAAGAAATCAGGTTAGCTGGAGCTTTAGATCCCTTTACTAATAATAAAATAGAATTTTGTTTTGTTGGCTTACAACTAAGAAGAGAGGAGCCTATGAAGAAAGCATCACTCCCTAGCAATGAGTCTAACAAATGCCATGTGTTGTAGTAACAGGTAAAAAACCCAGCACAAGTGGGATAAGTTTAGTAACAGTTTGTGTGTTGAATTAAACTTCTGAGCAACTTCTTAACTCTTTGGGGATAGTATGGACATAGTAAAGTGCTTTTTAGCAAAACAATATGCTTCCATTTATCCAGAGAGAAAATTAAGCTTTAAATGCTTTTGCGTGAACTCACTTGGTGAAGCATGGGCTGGACACAATTAAGAGAAATGGCTCAAAGGAGAGGTCTCTACCTAAATGCAACCACTTTTAACCTTATTCTAAATGCTATAGTGGACTGTGATACTCCAACTGTTTTGACAAGCTGAATGACAAACATTTTGGCACTTCCTTCCTGCGCTGTTATGTCTACAAGCATCTTTTATTATTAATGGAATAATACTTGGTACCATGGTCCAATCAGTACCAAAGTGTCTTGAAAAGGCACCACAGCTGAATCTCTAATTAAGTATGATATTTTGTTCCTTTTAAATGAGACACTGTCTGAGGAGTACAGTAACAGTGCTGTGTTCTGTTCAAGGTATCTATAATTAATAATCCAAATGATCAAAGGAAATGTAATCCTAAGAGAAAATAGCTTTTGAGGATCCCTAGGTATTAAATTCTGAGAACTACTTCTTAATCTGTTTTGCAGTCTCTCAGCACACTGTGTTGCCTGATGCCCTTTGGGATCATAAAACAAGCCCTATCATAGAGCTCTCCGTAAAAAATGCTCCCAGCAAGATAGGCATTAGATATTTACCACATATTCATTACTGCCACAAAACCTTTCTTTTTTTTTTTTNATCTTTACTGTCATGCAGATCTTTTATTTATTTACCATAATTTAATATAAAGCAGGGCAGGATGCTGCCCTGTAATGTACTCTGTACTGGTAAGCCTGGACTGGCATTGTCAGGAAAGTCCCTTCCCCAAGAAAAGGGCATTCTTTGTTTTTTCATCATTGTACAACACCGAAGTTTCTTCAGTAGAGTAAGCATCTTAATGTCAAGCTGCTGAGGTTTTAGTTCTCTCCTCCTGCTTGCGAATCTTATCTTCCACTCCCTAGCCACTACACTAACACCATTCCGGGCTCTCTCCATGTCTTAAGAGCAGATTTGTGTGGCACAAAACTCCCCTGTCACTGCAACAGGGACGGCTAAACCTTGTATCCAGGGGAATAGAAGGCCAGGGCCTCGTTATTGTCTTCTGAATCATTCTCTGGAGCGTGAGCACTTCAGCACAGCTCCGGAGGCATCTGTAGTACGCTGCCGAGCTGGTGCTGTGAGTGACATCGTGTCCTGGGGCCACAATTACTGCAGGCTCAATTACCAGACACACAAAGTTACTGTAACTTCCCACTGCCGCCCTGTAAAGCCAAGCCTGCCATGGATCAGACCTCAGGGGAAGACAAGGAAAATGCATGGGAAAAATCTAAGGCAGGGAAGTGAGAACTAGGAAAGGAAGGAGAAACAAGGAATCACACCTACCTCTTAGCTACAGTAAATAAACAGAGAAAATAAAGGAGACTCTTAATAGGGAACCATAATTTTAAAAAACTTCAAGAAATGGCACTACTATCCTGATTGCTACCGGTTAGTGGGTTTTATTCATGGTTTTTAATTATGTGTTATTTTACTGGAAAAAATGGTACTGATCTAATTTTGATAAAGGCTTGCTGCATACCTCTTCACTTATAGCAGATATTTAATGCCCTAGTGGCAGGTGTTTTTATTACAAAACATGCCATCACATTAAGTTTTAACAATCTGACTTTTAGTGATAGTCCTCTAATACAAAAGCCTTTTTTCTTAGCATGTTCCCCAAGGAAGGCTCCTGGGCATACCCTATGCTAGTGAATATTCTAGTTTTGTTTTACTTCTACAATGAAGCATCTGACAAAGATTTAAGAGAAAAACATCCGTAATTATAGCATGGGCTTTCAATACCTACTCTTACTCTTCCTTTGGGTCAGTCACTTCTCTTGTGTGCTTCTGAGCTTACTCTGGAAGTAAAATGTTGTAAAACCATTAAATAAATTCATTCTTCCTCTGTTACAAGTTGGTAGATTCTTTTTTAGGATGCTACAATACAGTTTGCAGGTCAGGAAAGCTACCACAGACTTTGTGTCAGACCCATGACTATGTTCACTGTTCATGGCTCAAAGAAACTAGTGTACAAAGACTAGCCCTCTGCAAAAGTTCACATTATAGTCTCCTTCTGTTGGGCCTGTGACAGATTTTTATCTGTAAAAAGTCAGCAAGGGCAACTTGTACAGATCACTATCACATCATTCCTTTATCCCAATCTGAGTTTTATGATCTTGGCCCTGTTGGTAGCTGCCCTCAGCACAGGAGCTCAGCAGGACAGCAGATGGAAACTTGGGTTGCACCAGTTCGCTGATAGACTCCAGCCTGTCCCAAAACACAGGAGCAGTGGCTTTTCCCAAGCAGTCTTTAAATCTAAATTGGTAATTAGTTCATGCAGAGCTAATTGTAGTTGATTTCTATTGAAAATAATTTAGTACATAATAAAAAGGGCTGGAATGTGAACTCTTCTACAAAGTTCATGCTGGAGAAGCATGGCCTTGCTTTATCTGTACTTACTGCACACTGTAGCCACCCTGAAGTTTCTTTTGAGTCTTGTGGCATTTAAATTAGAGTGTACTGCATTTCCAGCAAGATAATGCTGATATGCCACAGGGCTGATTACTTTTTTCAAGTCTGGGGAGATAGGAGAAGCATCATCATGATTTTATTATGAGAGTACTGTTGCATTGTATGAAAATAAAATTTTGTGAGAAAAGGACTATGCATTCAGCAAGCCTGGAGGGACAGCAGGCACTCCAGTGGCTACGGATATCAGTATGTTTCTAGTCTAAAGCTGGAGCTGATCTTGATGTTCTGCTACATTTTGATGGCTTCAGCAACATTTAGTTCTCAGCTGTGTTACTGAGAACCTACTAAAGGCAATGTCAACATCTGCACACATCAGTGCATAGCTTTGCACCTGGAGACTTTAAAACAGTTGCCCCATGTTACAGGCTGGTATAATGCATTTCTAACAATTAGGGCTTTAAGCTTAGCCAATTTTGACTCAGAAGGAAATCACACCTGGGTTAGTGTTACAGACATTTGAGGCCATGCTTTAAAATCACAGCACCTTTTTGTGCTAGTCTATCATCAGCATCACTGCTTTATGCTATTTTCATATTAAGAAAAGGAAAGAAATAATGAAGTAGAGAGCAGAACCACAGAAAAAGGAGACTGAGGAGAATGACTTCTAATGGCTTTCAAAAGAAAACACATGAACACAGAATTTGGACATGAAGTCAATGTTGTACTCAGTTTTTAGCCCCTCTAGTCCAGGCTTTTTTTTTTTTTTTCCCCAGCAGCATTTCTTATTTTTTCTCTCCTGTGTAAGTAGCTGAGCACAGTGGTAGCACAGCTGCCTGCATGTTCTGACCTAAATGAAATCTCAGTGCTGCAAGTCAGCAGTAGCTGGTCTGCATGAGGGGCAGCACCTCCCAGCTCAGCCAAGCTCTCAGCTCCTTGCTGAGGCTGAATTCAGCAGGAGCCAGGAGCTCAGTGGGAGCTGGAAGCCTCTGTCTAACAGAAAGGCAAAGTGCCATAAACTCTTTCCAGGCTCCAGAGAAGCTGGAGAACTTGAGTCTCTCAAGGTGAGATTTGGCCTCTTCAAGAAAAGACGGATCCTTTACTCCTTATTTTCCACTATTTACAATTCACACAGAACCAGGAGCTACTGGATTGCACCCAAACTCACAAACTGACAGTTTTATGCTGTGTTACTCCGTGTTCCTGAAAATCTCCCCATTGATCCAGAGAAGGTGTACATTTTAGCCTTCCTCCTTAGCATAGCTGTGAATACAGACGGTATTTTCCCAACTGCAAGCACTGCTTTCATTTTAATTCATCCCCAGCACCACTTACACATCTCAGTGGGTTCTGATATCAGGTTTAGAAACACCAGATTACGTTTCCATTAGTTTTACATGGTTTGATGTACATGTTTTTACTTTTAGGGAGCAAAGCACCACAAATCCACCCATCCAAACAAGTTCATCTAGGCATGTGGAGAAGCCTCACGACAGGCAAGCCACCCAGGAAAACATTTAAAAATATAAGACATAATTCACACACCCAACTAAACCACTGATGTTTTCTCTCTTTATTTCTGCAAAACCTTTCATCTCACAAGAGAGATCTTTATACACGTGGTTCTATATCCTGAGTCACATGCTGAGGATGTCCCCAGCTTTAATGAAGCCTTAAGAGGAGAGCAAGCAGGAGAAGGTATTGATTGAACCCTTGGGATAAGGAAATTTAACCCACAAAATCACCAAAGCTTTCCTAGAAGCCATCAAATTTATAACCCAGATGAAATTGCTTCAGATGCTGGGCACAATAAATGTTCTATGTTCTTTGCCTCTGAAGAGTTGATACAAAGGCAAGTTTGAAGTTGGCCCACAGGTTCTCACCACTATGTATCACAGTTGTTGCTCACCTGTGTATTTATCTCCCATGTCCCTTTGTTGAGGAGTCCTGTTCTGTACCATTAAGAATAAATTCTGCTTTGTGAATGCAACTAAAAAAATTCAGCACTTCTAAAGGGACAAAGAACACCTCATTACACTCACGTTGTTACTCTTTTGCAGACTTAGAAGGTAAGAATGTGGACACACACCATGAAACTATTAAAGAGGAAAGTTGTGTTCATATAGAGTATAGAGTAGTAGGGATTGTACAGCAGAAATCAGTTCAGTTTCTACATCAATGTCCATATCATTTACTGTAATGGATATCAGCTGCCTTGTGGCCTGATCAGCCACTGTCCTGCATCTTATACAAACAAAAATATCTGTGCACACTAAAAGCATAATGATCACGATGCACCATTGACTTAAACTGCAATGCTGTTATGCTAAACACAAAGGTAAAGAAGCAGTGTGAAAACTCTCACTCATATTAGAAATTAGCCTGTTTGCATTGCTAGTAGCACTGCACCTTGATGTTCAATTGAACCAAAAATCCTCCAAATTTAATCTCCAGGAGCTCTGTTCAACTCCTGGGCCTGATTCTCCTCCTGTTCCCAGCACAGACACTAGGATATCTTGCAAAATAAAGTGAGATCCAAAAAAATATTTACTTTTAGAAGCAAAGAAATTACTTACCTCATTTTTGAGATGTTAATTTTGTTTGTTTGTTTGGGACAGCTGGTCCCATTGCTGTGGTGCTCTGTGCAGTCTGTAAGGACTGACGCTGTAAGGACTGATGCTGCTGCTGCAGTGCTTGTGGGGTAAGGAAGGCTGGGATAGCACAAAGGTTAAAAGACAGTGAAGGACAATGACAGTCAGCAGAAACAGCCCTCATTCCAAGGAAGCGGCGCAAAATCAGTGTGAGCTTGTGGAAAAGTTTGGGGAATAGTGAAATAGAGACATTGATTTAATAACCAGTTCTTCTAATTTCAAACAAAAATAGCGTTAATCCATAAGAGTTGTCTAAACAACAATTTAAAATTTTAATGCTATTCAGTTGTTACTCTTTTACACTAATACACCATACTTTTGCTTCAAAATATAGGTTGTTATTTTACTTTACTTGGTTTTGCTGATACAAATGTACTTATGAACAAATTTGGCTTTTTTTGATAGAAATGGAGTATTTGTGTAACCACCCTTTTTCTCTTCTGCCTGTGTGCAATGGTGGTTACTATGGTAATAAACGTGATTCAAGATTTAAAGCCTCAAAGTGGTTTCTATAACAACATGCTGGGATGTTTTGGACAAAGAGGTGAAATTAAAAGATTCAGGATTAACTCTTTATGACCACAACAACAAGTGCTTGCTTGTTAGGCAAAAGTTTGTTCATCTCTTCCCAAAGTAAGCTTTTTCACTGAGCAGATTGAGTAATAATAATTCTAGTTGTGGATAGAGCAGGTCAAGTCCTGGGGCTGGCACTTTCCTCACAGATGAAGCTCACAAAGGAGAAATGGCACAAAAGTAAATTAGTCATTACTCATGAGTAAATGCTCATTACATTAAATAATTAGAATGCCAATACAAATGTATTGGGAGATGGGAATGGACAAAACAGTGTTAATGCAATATTTAGAAAGCTTGAGACTTTGGAAATCAAAACTGTGTGGAAAAACTGAATCTCCATGGAAAAGCTATTTTGAAGGCTAAGATAGCCCCTTACCTGGCTCTGTTTTTTCCAGAACAGCATGGTTGCCTGTCCTTTCTGTCCCCATCTGCCAAATGCTGATCCATAAGCAGCATCTCTGCCTTTCAGTCCATGGTGAAGATGTCTGATCCCAATCTCTGTCACTGTTGATTATGCAGCTGTGCTCACCTCTTCTCTAGTTCTTCAAGTACATCAAGGTTGAATATATTTGTCTGCATACCCACAACTTTCTAAGACTGTCTTTGCAGGAAAGTTATTGTCATAGTGATGAATTGTATTTTTCCTGTCGTGGTGCACTGCAGATAAATGGAGAGATGCTTAGTTACACCAAAGCCACAGCGCTCTTCAATGCAGCACTAAATGCCTTGGGCAATATTTTAATATTTCCAGTTAAATGATAATTATTTCAAGATCTCAGTAAAGTCAGAGAGCTTGATATTTCAGTGACTCAGATTCACATACTTGTTTTAAAATCCCAAGGGCAAGTTTCAAACAAGTAATGAACACAAGCAGTGAAGGTTCTTGTTTCTAACTCCAGACACTGGGCAATCTAAACCCTTGTTACTGTCATGTTATCCCATGACTTTTTTAGTCTGCTTATTTGATCAGTGTAAGCCTTCAGCTGTGAACAAATGTTGTATGCTGGTTTTGATTTAACTGAATACAGATTGGAGTAACAGTACTAAGAGAAGCAATGGTTGCTCCATTTATTACAATGAAATTTTAACTTTCTAGTGACTGACCACAACCAAGATGTCAATTATATAAGCCATTCTAGCAAATTAAAACAAAAAACCACCCACAACCCCCCCAAAAATCTCCAAAAAACAAACACACAAAAAAATCAAGCCTACACATAACATATTTTCTGGTGCTGTTTTTCTTT